>MU968359.1:35610872-36210872 GCA_034641835.2 Pinus albicaulis
GTCATTTCTTAATCTTGGAGAATTAAAAAAAAAACGTTACTCATATTTGTGTCTCTCTCGTATGTGCGTGGAAATTTACGTTAAATAAACTCGGCATAGAATGAAATTGCGATGTCTAACTCTGAAAATTGGAAAATTTCATTACCTACAAGAATTTAGATCATCTTAGGTGCTATGCACTGGCAACAAAAGTAGGTTATAAATCAACTTTTTATTTTTATTTTTAATTTTTTATCGAATGTCGGAGAAGGCAGCCTTGAAAAGAATAGGAAGAGTGACAACCTTCAAAGCATCGATAGAGCTACACCTACAAAGCGTCGGTAGAGATACACATTCAGCATCATAGACGACACTTTCAAACCGTCAGTAGAGCGACACCTACAAAGTGTCAGTAGAGCGACACCTTCAAAGCGTCGGTTTTGTGACTCTTTAAAAGCGTGGTTAGCCATAGAGTCGCTATTGCGAAATTTTACGAACGTCGGAAGAGCGACAGTTTACAAACGTCGAAAGAGCGACGTTCAAAACGTCGGACCACATATCGTCGGAATTGCGATAGTTTACAAACGTCAGAAGAGCGATGGTTTTGAAAACGTCAGAAGAGCGACGGTTGTTTGGAAACGTCGGAAAAAGTGTCAGTATTGCGACACTTTGGAAAAGCATCGAAATTGCGACGTAATGGCTAACCATGTTTCGTCCGGCCTCAAACTGTCGCTCTTGCGACGACTATGTGTCAGAATAGTGACTTAGTGGCTGTCGGAAATTGGGCCAAATTTTCTAGTGTCGATTCAATATAGAACCGAGAGCTCCCAAATATGGAAAGCTTCGCAACCAAAAACAATTGATTCAATCTCCCATAGCTTCTGAGCCTAGGTGGTACAGATGCTATATTTTGGGGAGGATTCTGGAAGGAACTATCCCGTCTCTCTGATCTTCCCAAAGCCACTGTGGAAGCACGGTATTACGGAAAAGCATTGGAAATTTTATCTGGATTCACGGATAATGATACAACTAAGGGTTGTAAAAAGCTGGATTCGGCAGTATATCACAAGCTGAACAATGAAAATCATAAAGACATTTGGGAGGAGCTAATAACCAAAAGAAAAATCGGAGCCCATTAAGGACTATATATCCTTCGCTTGGGTCACATGCCAAGTGGCAACTACTCCACCAAGGAAGCCTACAATCTCTTACAACAACAGAACCCTGATCCAACCAATATTATCTCGAAAAATATATGGACTGCAAATCTCTGGCCAAAATTAGCTACCTTTTTATGGTTTCTCAATAAACGACACATTCTCACATGGGAGAATATATTTAAGTGAGGGTTTGTAGGCCCCTCAAGATGCCCTCTATGCCATGAGAACCTTGAAACCATCAACCACCTACTGGACCTATGCTTTACAACCAACGCCCTGTGGGACAGGATCACAATAATATGCAGGCGCACCAACAAAGAAAGGGGTAACATCATCAACACCATCAGAAATTGGAAGGAAAACCCTTACTCTAATAACCTTATGAATAGACTTTGGTAGATAATTCTAGGCCTCCTAATCTGGAACATATAGAAAGAAAAGAACAACATGATCTTTAAAGATAAGGTTTCCAACCAAGAGAAAATCTAGGCAAGGATACATGAAAACCTCACCGAAACCTTTTCCATCACATCATGGAGTAAGAAAGATATCCCGACCTCTACCGTAGAGAGTAATATATGGAGCAACTAGCATATGAACATAAATTCTCCCCTGGACAAACCCCCTAGAAATGTTGCAAGATCCACAGCTCCTGATCAATGGAATCCACCCCCAAATGGATTCTTCAAATGCAACTTTGATGGTGCGTCCAAAGGAAACCATGGAAATGCAGGATTTAGAAGCATATTTAGGAACTCTCAGGGTGAACCCCTTATAACATACTATGTAAATATTTGATGGGACAACAACAACTTTGTGGAACTAGAGGGACTCATCCAGGGCATCTCTAGAGCCATTGAGTTCAACTATTTTCCCTTGGAAAAGGAGGGAGATTCACAAATTATCACTATGGCAGCCATAATAATTCTCCATGGAATGACATCCATGAAGGTATCCACTAGCTGGAGGCTCGCTAACAGGCTCCAACTCCTGGAACAACTGATACAAAATCACAGGGCTATAACCTTTCACCATGTGCACAGGAAAGAAAACATTGTTGTGGACATCCTTGTGAAAAAGGGCGTGGAAAGTCACAGAGAGATGCATTACCCAAATATCTCATAGATTGAGGATGAATCTCTCAGACGAGATTACCAAACTCTAATCCAAAATAAATTCTCTCACTGGATGTGGGTGACAAAAGCAACACACTTGAACATAGTCTCTCCCACACTCGAGAGGATGAAGATATTCAACGCAGACCTTCACATGACAAGGATCCTTACTCCTGCAATCATTTGCATGAGATGACAGAGACCGAGCACCATGATGACATGCAAAGACATCATCATCCCCTCAGGGGAAACACGTTGTCGCAATATCGTGAATGATCAACCGAACGGATATGATGTGCGGCCATAACTCTATGCACATGCCTAATCATGAGATCAGTTACAGAATGCAGTTGTGAGTGAAGAATAATAATGCTCAGCATCTTCGCATGTGTAATAGCCCTACAAAAGGAGAGCACCTTAAGCTCAAAGCCATTCACATTCTTCTCCTTTCGATACTTTTGATTCAGCCCCTTCCTTGCGTGCCTAGTTTCCCACGTAGCCTCCCCCAAGTGCTGTACTATGCAGAATCCACCAAGTTGTGTACTTCCCTAATTGTGCGCCTCTCCTTGGCTCAAACTGCGTTGCCTTTTTCACCAGTCTATGTACCCCCACTATCCTATGTATATTTTTGTGCACCCTCCTTCAAAACACCTCCTTCTCCAAGAACTCCTCGCTTCGCACCTCCCACCTCGAGTCAGAGCTTCTCCTCACCTCACCTCAGACCCCCATCTTCTCCTTGCCTTATCTAACCATGGCCCCTAGGCTGCACCAACGCACCATTAGAGGGGGACATATAGGTGCACTCCCTGGTCTCTACCACTGGGGGTCAGATAATCGCTTCGAATCAGTTGAAGGCTCCTCCTCAAGAATTCATGTTCGAGAGGGCCCCCAGAGTCCCCAACTCGACCAGGAGGAGGAGGCCCCAACCCATGTAACTCAGGGAGGAAGCCACAGACCTTGAAAATGAACCATTGCGCATTAGGATCACCCCTTTCCTCGCAAGACAGATCCGCTCCTAACTTAGGAGGATGAAGGGGATGACATAGATGTGTGGATAATGGACTCGGAAGGTACCCGCTACCAGGCCTCCACGTCAACCTACTGCAGAAGAGGATGTCGCTACGTAAGGGTACACTTGTCCCATGGTGGAGGAAGATCTAGACAACGATGATGATGCAGCAGACTCATGACTACGTAGTTGCTCAGATCTTCTTAGTTTTTTGTCATGCTTGTTATTATTCGAAAACTTCTAGCTTCACTCATGCTATGGAACATTTTTTAATTTACTATTTGATGTCATTATCGAGCTAGTTTCATCCATGGAGGCAGCCCCATACTTGCGCAACAAAGGATGGGATTGGCTAACCACAGCTTACCAACCTAGCATGTAGAATATGCACTATTCTGTTTTCGAATCAATATAGTTTAGACTCACTTACCAAAAATACTAACGCATAATTATATTATTTATTTGAAGCATTATATTTCTATATTTGAAGTTAAATTCAAGACCTTTATGAAGGGAGTCTTTAGAATCAATGTCTTAGTGGAGAAGGTGGAAGGGGGAACTAGCATAGTGGAGGATATGGAATGCCCACATGGGTCAAAGGGATATTAGGATAATCTTGTTTCCATCTTAGAGAACCCATGCCTAGTGTCACCCAAGCCAATGTATACCATCAAATCAAATAATAATACCCACAAAAAGGAGGAGACACCTCTAGAAATAACCATGGAACAAATAGCCTTTTATATTAGTCTTTATTTTTTTGTCTATTTCATTTTATATTTATGGAAATTTTCCATCCTTCAGGTTATAGGATTTAGTAGTTATGGTTCCTCCATGTAGACTTCGAACACTTTGTTTACCATAGTTAAAAATCTATATCTTTTTAATTCATAGGAAGCGTTTGTTTCATTGGTGAGAAACACTCCATACAACTTTGCATCTTTATATAAATTTTCTTCATGATATAAAATAGAAATCACTAATTTAATATTTTTTAACATTTCAAAAAAAAAAGAGAGAACAACATATATAACATTTCTATCTTTTAGAGATATTGATCTCTTTTTTAATATGTTTATTTATTTATTTCACTACTATATAATATTATTATTATTTATTAGAAATACTCTTATATAAATATAAAACTATTGAGGATGTCTACTAGGACTCAATATGTTATATCTAGTCTTTAAGGTAAGACATTATTCAAAATTATAAAGAATTTTATTTGTATGCTTGAAAATCATTAAGAGAAGGGTTCCAAGATCACCATAGTTTTGTTAAACTAAAAATTTAAGAAACTTGGTAGTGTCTAATGCTCCTTCCCAATATCTTATACTTCACAAACCTAGTGGGAGGGGTTACCTTCAATTATCTCAACCTCCATGCTATCATAATTATGAATATGGGGTTATAAAATTTCGTCTTAGCCAAAGTGTGTAGAACTCATTTTGGATAACACCATCACATTCATATCATTGGGAGATTTTTACATATAAAAACCTTTTCCAAATATAACCTTTGGATGAGAATTTATGCCCATTTGAATTTTGGCCCCTATAACCCTCACCACATAAAGAAATATTTTAAATTTGACAGCCACATGGAAATTCTACCTAATTTGAATTCCACCGTGGAACCCACCACCTCATATTATGTTAGCACCACTATGCCCCACAATATTTCCTCACAATAGAGCTCCACTGAACCTTTGTGGCATGCATCCATTTTCACGTCATTTGATAGGGAAAATCATCATCCAACAACTTTTTTCTATTATACACCTCGAAATAGACTTGCACTACAAGCACTTTCATAGCATCAAGATCTTTGGTTATGTGGCTTTGAGCCACATATGATACCTTGTAAGCACCAGATAGCAACCCCACGCCAGGTGGCACCAAAAAACACCTTCGCGTATCATTTATGCCACATCAACTTAACCTCCACGTCACCTAATTCCACAATCATTATAGGAAATTTTAGCCTAAAATTTCCCATGAAATTTTCATGTACATAATATCTAAACCAATAAAAATCCTTTAAATTTAAAAAAAGGTACATGTAAATACTTTGGAGGGAAAATAAAATAAAAAACTAGTTTTTTTATCGTATTTTTGGTTTATATCCTTATATGTTTACTAAAATTTCAAGTCTATAAACTCGTTATATGTGGAATTAAATACCACATCCAACAAGTACCGATTATGCATATCTTTGAGAAGACCCACATTGATAAAAAATGAAGATACATTAAAAAAACTTGTTGAACACTCTTTTTTAATGTACCTTCATTTTTTATCAATGTGGGTCTTCTCAAAAGATTTCATAATGGGTACTCATTGGATTCATAATTTATTTCCCCATCCAACGAGTGTCTACACTTGAAATTTGAGTAAATCTATACGGAGATAAGCCAAAATAAAATTAAAAAAGTAGATTTTTTCTTTTCCCTCCAAAATTCATAACTCTTATTTTATTGCTTTCCTATTATTTTATTATTTTTCCTTAGGAGACCACTTTTAGGACAAAAATTCCTCTAATGGTATTAATGATTCCATACTAACATCAGGGTGATGTCATCCTACTACGTGGCATCCTCTAGTGGTGTCATGTATCATCCAAAAAATGGCCACTTAGTCATAAAATAAGGACCATTTATTCTTGCCACATATCATTATGCTAGTGTGTTATGTATGCAACCTTGCCACATCACATGTACAAATGATTCATATCCTATGTGGAATATTCAACCTATGCTTAAGTCACGAGTCCCACTGGGTCACAGACCTCCATGAAAAATAACACCTTCCCATTTAATGATAAAAGGACATTTTGTCTCAACCTCCATCAATAAGTTCAACACACCCATGAGATGGTGATACCATCATCATTCCTCTAGTGCAACATAATATTTTGGTTGCATGCGATGATTATTTTCACATCCTGTAACATGTTTTAACCATGCCCACTTATCCCCAATGTCCCTTAGAAACATGGCATCGCATGGCATAAAAATACACAAACAATGATGGGAACTTTTCCAGTTATGCGCTCCAATTAATTCATGAGCTTTTCCAACAACATTTATTTTCCCATCTCATGGATCTCTTTAGTTACCAGAATTATCGAAGATATTTTACTTATGTGATGTTAATAGAATTGCATTTAAAAGAGCATAAAAGAACCACATGTGCATGATTAAATAATAGGAAACATAATTATGATCAACAAATCAATAACATGACACATTCGGTAACAAATTTCACCCACTGTGGGTGACATATCTAGGACCGATGTCAAGGTAGTGGTGGTCGCTTCATTAATTTCTGCTAATGATGATGATGTACATAGCATGTTATTTTCCATAACAAGGACATGTACCGTAAGAAAATAGTGTTTTTTCTCTCCACGAGATGTTATCCCTATAGGAACTCTCACTCAAATGGGTTTTCCTTCAGCATGGCAAGCTAATACAGTCTCACAATAATGTGGAAACAAGCATCCCTCAACATAGCATAAAATAGTTATCTCAAGAATAATATATAATCTAATAAATAAAAGAAAAGGAAACAGAACATGACTGCATCATGTATCTCCACTTTTGAAGATTGCTGGAAAATGAAAATCTTGGCTTCTTAAAAGGACTACACCACTAACTTCCTGGAGAAGAGTAGTGTAAAATAAATTGTAAACCCGTCCAATTCTAACAACACCAAAATCTAGGTCTTCAAAAATATTTTATATTCATCAACGTTCTTCAAATATTCTTCGTTGTGGGGCACTTGCAATTTTTCTGCTCATATGGCGATTATAGCCACATGGTTGGACTCTTGGTGAGAAACGTGAAAAATTTATTATAAGCATGTCAAATTCCATCACTGGCATATATGGGCCTTAGGGGAATCTTTCTCAGCATCTAAATACTCCTTTCTCATGGTTCCACTCTTTTTCCCGGGCAAGGTTCTGCCATGGACAGGTTTCCATTGCCCTGGCTCACAATTTCGAACTCATATTCTATTGGTTGCCTCCGTGGAATTGAATTGTTGAGGTTAAATATTATGTGAGTGGAAAAATTACCAATGAGTGGCCTTGTGGGCCATTGGTGGAAGCCATAACTAGTTCGGAAAAGGTTGAACATTCCAACCCTCACCTGACCCCAATATAATTTTATGGCGTGTTTTTTGTTGGCAGTCTTGGTGGTACATTTGTTTTAACAATGGTTGGCAGTTAAATTTGTTGTAATGGAGGTATATGTTGGTTGTGTTATATGGGACCTCCTAGTGGGGGTCGTCCCACGTGCGCTGAGTAGGTTCAAGACTCATCGGTCCCGATCGTTGACTCTGGTGGCATAAGCCGTTGGCCATGGGGTGGGGTTCCCATTCAACCAAACCTTGACCCCATTTATATATAATATTTGTTTGATGGTGGTTGAAAGGTGTGGTGGGGGTAACAACCTACCACCCATTACTGGTTCTTTCAGGGCTTCGACCAGTGGTGGCAGGTTTTGTCCCCCTCCCACCTCGATTTAACATTTAATATAATGTGCAGTGGGCTAGCGGGTGCGGTGGCCCGCCATCCCTTTTTTTAATATTTTTTTTATTTTTTTTATTTTTTAAAACAATTTAGCATTTTTCAATTTTGCAAAAAATAAGGTTCATTGGGTATTTTAACTAGGAAACAATTTTGCCCATCTTCAAGAGCCAAGTTCCATTCCCCATCCTTGATTAATTTGTAGGACCATTAACCCTACCCCACATGTCCACTTTGAACAAAACATTTATGAGCCCTATCTGTTCCATACGAACTCAGATTGGAGTGTCATTCACACTATTGCAATCAAGGTGATGAGCACTTTGATATCGACCTAGTTCGAGAGAAAACTAACCACTTTGAATTTTGAGCTATTATAAGCCCTCTTTGTCCTCCAATTGAATCTAGATCCACCTCGATCATTCTGAACCACTGAGGAGATTTTGGTCCTCCAATATCATGAACATAATCTGCAATTGTTGTGTACATTTTCTGCACTATTAGTGTCCTAACAGGTCACCCTTCCTTCTCCTCCACTTTTTTTCTTCGTAGCCATAATTGATGAGCCGACACCTGCATCCTCTACAAACCTGTAGTAAAATATTTTAAAATTACATGCCCAATTGCATGACCAATTATGACCCAATAATCACATAATTCCCCCCATCTTATAGCACATACTTTGTGGTCTAGTTTACATCAAAATGGAAACCAATACTCCAGCTATCAATACAAGGAAAAAACATAAACATTGATTAACAAGAAATTAAAAACGCATCATCAGTTTTACACTTATTTTTCCATGCATGGTTTTCAAAAATACGGCCACGACAAGCTAACACATCTATAAAAACTATCTCTCACTTATCAAAGGGAATGGATCATCTTCCTGTGGCAGATTCGCTTGTTAAACAAATTTTTCCAATTGGTTCTTGCACAGACGCTTTGTCCTTGAGACGTTGCTCTGGATGGAGCCTCCAACATGTGGCTCTTTGATGACCACCTTTATCGCAATGACTATAGTAATTCTTCTTCCTCCAAACCTGATTTACCTTCTTTTTCCCATGCTATGAAGAAGGCCTTTCATGCCTCATCCTCTTTCATGCTCCCATTCTCTTCCAACACTAAACAATCACATGGTTATGTAAACCATAAAAAATACATAGTTTTCAATGCCATGATTTTCATTCATTATTAATATACTTGTAATATAAATGAACATTATAATATCAACGTTTTTTATACCTTTTCTGGTTTTTTATGGTTCAATTATGGCAATGAGAGCTTGCCTCAACTCTTCCTTTGTAATATGCACTACTATGGGATGATGATGAAGTCTTTCTATCATTCTCTTTCCTTCACTATTTAAACCACATCTAGTTGTTTCTGGTGCAATTATGGTGATGAGAGCTTGCCTCAACTCTTCCTTTACAATGTGCACTACCATGGGATGATGGTTATGTGTTCCCATCATTCTCTTTCCTCAAATTTTTTAACAATGTCTTGGAAGCTTTTGAAACCTTTGAGAATTTTACTTCGGTTTATACCAAACCTGTAAATCAAGGTCTTTGCATGACCTACAATGGTTGAGTCATGCCTTGGCCATTAACAGATAGTCCTTATCCTTTGTACCCCATCTTGGTAAGGAGTCCTATGCCAATTCCTATAATGGGTACCTCCACATTTCCAACAGAAATAGCATTATGTGAAGATGAAACTGAATACTGAACAATTTTTTTTACCTCAGATATCTATTTGGAGACAGGTGATAATGGCTTCTCTAAGCCTTCATTGCACTTAAAACCCTCCAAGGATTCTTCTATGGCTTGTAGTTGAAGTTGTGGTCTCTACTTCTCCTCTTTTTCTTCTTGTAGAAGCCTCCTTAACTCAACATCCTCTTCTTGAAGGCTCTGGTCATTGTGCTTCAACTATTCCAAGGCCTCCTCAGTGACTCACAACTGAAGCTGCAATCTATCCTTATCCTCTTTCTCTTCTTGTAGAATTCCCTTCAATTCAACATTCTCTACTTGAAATCTTAGGTTGATCTCCTCATTTGAATGATGAGAAGATGATGAAGGCGATGAATTTTCACTAGAAGGTGTGGATGGAGAACAATTCTCTACTAATTCTTTCTCCCACTCATAAGATTCAAACATTATGTCCACCATTTTGGTGATCCCGAGGAAGTCCTTGTACATTTATTTTTCATCCTCCATTGTTGCAAGTTAAATCATTTTCACTCACAATTCACATCAACGAGAAGAACGTTCTGATACCAATCTTGATTTGGATCTATTTAGCTACCAGAATGATCAAAGATATTTTACTTCTGTGATGTTAATATAATTTCATTAAAAATAGCATAAAAGAACGACATGTTCATGCTTAAACAAGAGGGAACATCAGGACAATCAACAAATCAAGAACATGACTTTTAGGTCCCTATAATAAAAGTGTATCCCCTTATTTTTATTGTTAGTATAGCCCCCTTATTGTTATTGTTGTGCGCATGTAGTCCCCATATTGTCATTATTGTGCCCCATAGAAGCCCACTATTGTTATTGTTGTTCCCTTACATTGTGATTTTTATGTTAGCTAGGATTATATTGTGACCCATTAGACTCCTATATATAGAAAGAAGGCTTTTTCATTTGTATCATCTAGGGATTGTTCATTTATGTAATGTAAAAGAGATTTCCCCCTTGAAGTGTATTATTTATAAGTTGTTGATATATCTTTTCTTCTATTTTGGGAGTTGTTTTCATAACATTTGGTATCAGAGCTTTGGATTCTATGGTTTCTATGCTTCAAATAGGTCATCCTGGAATTTTCCCTCTAAATGTTTTCTCTACAAAGTTTCAGAAGCTAAAAAATAACCCATTTGCGAAGAGATACTGATGAACGTCGTGTAAATTTTTTAGATATTGTTTTGCAATATTTTTTGCGATATGACATGTGGAAGTTAGGGTTTTGTTAGGCTCTTGAATTTCATCTCAAAGAGGTGACCTTGGGAAAGCCGTCATAACTCTTTCTTTGAGTATCAGATTGGAATTTTGTAAAAAGCGGCCAAAAGTACACAGACTTTAATTTCCGTGTATCTATTTTAAATCCATAGGAGGAAACAATGACATGTGGCGCACTGTACAACTTTTATCTACTGAACTAGTCCATAAATAGGTAATTTCAAGAGATTGAGCATAAGTTTCCCTTGAAGAATCAAAATTAGGTCTGACCTGTGGCATTGTAAAGAAGCCTCTAAGGGCTACCATAGGACCTAATTTTAGACCTTGGAGATCCTAAATTACAGTGTTACAACCGTTTCATTATCAATGTCCTAAAAGAAAGAAAAAGGTGAGTATTTATTTTTAAAAAATTGCATAAATTTTGTTTGAAAAAGAAGTTGAAGTGATTCCAAAGGAATGTTGAAGAATTTTTGATCAATATTGGGTTCTATAATGCCTCCAAAAAAAAAAAAAAATTTACACCCACTAAGCCCTCAGAAAATTCTACTATGATGCATGAAGAGGAAGAATTGTAGTATGATATATCAAAATTACGGTACCAAGTGCAACAAATTTTGATTTCACAAAGAGAAACCAAAGATTACATAGATGGTTTAAAAGCATACATGGAGGCTAATATGGATGGTTTAAAGAATGGAATGGAAGCTAAGATCGATGGTATAGAAGAAAAACTGAAAGACATGAAGAATTATCTAAAAGAAAACATGGAAGCTTTGAAGGAAATTTTGACAAAGTTGCTACAAGAAATGATTCCTAATGGCGAAAGGATGGCTCAAGTCCCAGTTCAAACAATATTTCCAAAACTTAATGAGGAAGGAAAAATAATATTGGAACCTAAAGCAGTCACAAAAACAAGAACTCGACAGCTACGAAATCGATCAATTTCAGAGTACCTCATCAGTTGGAAGAGCTTACTCATTGAATATTCCACATGGGAGGATGAGAATTTTATACAAAAGCATCTAGAAATAATCAAGTGTTGAGGACAACAATTGTTTAAAGGAGAGGGGCATGTTAGGTCCCTATAATATTATTGTATCCCATTATTTTATTGTTAGTATAGCCCCCTTATTGTAATTGGTGTGGCTATGTATTCCCCATATTGTTATTATTTTGCCCCATAGAAGCCTATTATTGTTAATTTTGTGCCCTTACATTGTTATTTTTATGTCTGCTAGGATTATATTGTGACCCATTGGACTCCTATATATAGAAAGGATGTTTTTTCATTTGTATCATCCAAGAATTGTTAATTTATGTAATGTAAATGAGGTTTCCCCATCGAAGTGGTTTATTTCTAATGCGTTGATCTCTCATTTATTTTATTTTGGTAGCTGGTTTCATATCAATGACACATTTGATAATGAATTTCACCTAGTGTGGGCTATGTCTCTAGCCCCGGTGTAAAGGTAGTGGCAGTCGCTTCATTAATTTTTGCTAATGATGATGATGTACATATCATGTTCTTTTTCATAAAAAGTACATATACAATAAAAAAATAGTGGCTTGTCCCTCCATGAGATGCTTTCCCTATCGTAAATCTCACTCAAAATGGGATTTCCTTTAGCATGACAAGCTAATACAATCTCACAATAATGTGGAAACAAGCATCCCTCAACATAGTGTCAAATAGGGATATAAAAAATAATGCATCATCTTAGAAATAACTAAAAGGAAACATAACATGAATTCATCTTGTACCTCCATTTTCTAAGATGTTCGAAAAATGAAAAGATGATTGGCTGCTAAAAGGGACTGCACCACTGAATTCTTGGTGACGAAAAGTGTAAAATTAACTATCAACATGTCGAATTATGACACCATCAAAATCTGGGCCTTAAGGAATATTTTAGATTCCTCAATATTCTTCAAAGATTCTTTATTGTGAGGCACTTGAAATTTTGCTGCTCAGATGGAGATTCAGGAAACATGGTTGGACTCCTTGTGAGAAAACGTACAAAAATGACTATAAGCATGTCAAATTATGTCACTGGCATCTCTAGGCGTTATGAGAATATTTATCAGAATCTAAATATTTCTTGCTCATGGTTCCAGTCTTCTGCTTGGGTAAGGTTCCCACCCTAGACGATTCAATTGCTAAAGCATATGATTTTGAACTTGGCCTTCATTGGTCATCTATACGTGCAAATAAGTGACAGCTACATTATTGATAACTAGTTGATTAACTAGTTAAGTAATTTTATTGTTTTGTTAATGGAAAATTGAGACAGTTAACGTTATTTAATAAAGATAAAATATTATGAGAAATAACTGGATAAGAAAAGTAAAAAGTTGATGGTAAAATGTTTCCAAGAACTAAAAAGAGGTTGGGGAACAGTTGGAAAAAAATTACCTACTCCTCTGAGGATAAAAGAATGATCCCAGTGAGGAGTAGGGGTTCTATATTTGGAAAAAAGGAAAGAGTGAGGGATTCTTGAGCTAGTTGTAGCCAGTGTAATTACACTCAGAAATTTCCTAAAGTTCTAGTACTGACTAGACTGGTTGTCCTGAGGTCACAGCAGAAAGACATTCCACTATTAACCCGTACCGTTCATTTTAGAGAACGGGGGCAAGGAGGACGTAATCACCACGCTTGATGGTTGGGAGGACCACAATTGAATAATTTTCAGATAATTACACTTGAAGTTCTATAACTGATAGTCTATGTTATTTTTATTTCTTTTTAAAAGAAATATTGTTATCAGAATGAAATGTACAGTGGTGTAATATGTTTTGTGTTTTAAATGATTTTCTGCTAAGAATTTTATCTATCACTGTTAGAAAAAGAATTACTCCCAGAGCTAAATGCTACAAATATTTCCTAAAATATTATTAGGGAAAGTGATGGGTTCTGGAAAAAAACATCTAGTAGTATTTTTGGAAAACAAGAAGAAAAAATAGTAGCAGAAAAAGACAATGAATTTGTGTGAAGTTTAAACTGTAGTTACTTCCAAGAAACTACTGCAAGGGAATAATTATTACAATAACAAACATCCAAATTTATGTATAATCTTCTTTATAAACATATAAATTACACTGTGCAAATAGTTCAAGCTATATATTTGAAAAGCTATTAGCAACAATTTAAAAGATTACATACTAGAAGTAAAATAGTAGGGCCTCTATAAACTGTACAAGAAATTTTAGTAGACTGTCAGACAAGGGTTCAAGAGAAGACCAAAACCCAAGTCTAGTTGTCTACCAGAGCAAAAAAACTCTAATCACTTGGACAAAGGATAATCGGTGGTCTGGACACCTAGGAATTAAAAGAGAATAATTTTTGTAAAATAGCTGTTGAAGCCCCGAAAATCGGGTCTACAACAAGGGGTATACCCACCCGGTCCGGACCTTGGTTGTCAACTCCTTTTCCGTTTGGTATAGTGGGTCTGACTGTGGATAATGGGACCAGTTTCCCAATATGTGTATGTGTGTGTTGAGAATTGATATTTCCTTTCTAAAAGTTCCTAACTGAAATGATTTTATTCTAATTCTAATCTATAACATGCAATTGTATTCTATTTAAACAGAAATATATAATTCTAAACTAACCCGGGATGTATTATTTTCCTTATGCGATCTAAAATGATTTCAAATAAAAATTGGTAATAAAGATCATTCAACTGTTATAAGAAACGAATTCAATAAAGATAAACCACTTTGTATAAAAAGTTAGACGAAACAGTTGTGAAAAACATATCACATAATAAGCTATTTATATATTAAGCATAAACAAATAGCTATCACCATACAAAAGTGCCAAATGATAAGTCAAGCATTCAAGCATTAATACATAAACAACTGAACATAAATATCACTTTAACACAAAAGCAGAAATAGTTAAGAGATAAAAGTACCATTTATAACTAGTTCTACTCATGAGCTTCAAGTAATAATGACTTATCTCTTCTTAATCAAACATCCACTAAGAGTTCAAAAGTGCAACATCAGTAGAAGATATTAAACACAGATATCAATAAATCCTGTTCCATTCATTCATCAAAACGTCCTCGAAGGGTGCAAAAGTGCATGTTCTGAGGACAAGTTTTTTGACAAATTTCAGGACCCTTCTCTAAATGCATGAGAAGGGTTTACATACTAATAACTAAATCTAAAAATAATTTATTACCAAAATGTAGGATACGGTTTAAATGACCGTCCTCTTTTTAGGAAAAAAATAATGCAAAACTAATACTAAATATAAAATTAAAACTTAACAACTAACTACTTGTGAATCTGTTCTTTGAAATTGCAAGTGATCAGCATTGATTTGAGAAGAGTAGGCTGGCCGACTTCAGATTTCAACTGTCTTTTGAAAATGGAATTGGCAAGAGCTGGCGCTATCTTCTCTGTAGAATTAATGATACATTTGAGAGTCATGCATTGGCTGTGTGGTTTTACCAAACATGCTCAGTAAGAATCCCAATTTAACTTTGTTAATCTTTTAATCGATTCTGCCTTTTCTTGAGCCTTCTGTCTCTAGTCTGTTTGTAGTTGCCGTGCTTTCGGTAGGTATCCTGGAGTATTTTCAGAGATCAAATTTGCCTCGTGCAAATTTTCATTTATGCAATCAATAATATTGCTTGCTATTGTGGCTGCTTCTTCCGCTGCGTGCTCTGCTTTCTTGATTTGTGCATCCCAATTATTAAAGAGCATTACTTTGTGATTGTCATTGATTATTGGTGCACCTGCTCTTTTCCCCTCCTCTATTTCTTGCCAAGCTAAATAGTTAGTAACTCTTTTATCAATTAAATCATAATCATGTCGTAATTCTACGACATGATTAGTGATTTTATCACGTTCTTCACAATAAGAGTTCCATTGTAATATTCTTTGGCATAATATTTCCTGTTGCTGAAGTAGTTGGTCATTTAAGGAAATAGACTCTGTGATAAATTCTATAAGCTTGGGATCATATTTTTGCATCTCTTGCACATCCTGTAGTTGTTTCTCTTTTTCAGCCAAGATATTCTGATATCCTATCTGCATTTGTTGGAAGTCTTGCTGTAATTTTTCAAGTTGTTTCTATGCTTCATTGTTGGCATTGGCTTGTTGCAGTTGTTGTTGCAGAACCTGTACTTGATCTTCTTTCTCATTCAGTAATTGTCGTACTTCAGATGCTTTATCAATGGCTGCAGAGGCATATGCTCCTGTGATCTGAGGTAATTTGGTAAGATTTTCAATTGGATCAGTAGTAGGATCTTGCCATAAGACATTTAATTGTTCTGCATCATGAGAGAGCACATTTTCCAATTTTCTTTTCTTTCTTTGTATTCTTACCACTGCCTTGTGTTGTGGACTATAGAATACATCAAGAGGAGGAATTTCCTCTATTTTGAGCATAATTTCAGAGGATGGCGTAATGGGAATATGTTCTGTTTCCGAGACATTGCTAGTTATTCCTGTGACTATATTTTTTGTTTTCTGTACATTACTCATAGGTGTCTATGTATTCTGTCCTTCAATATTAATCAATTCATTGAATGTCTCCCATTCCCTGTCTAACTCAGTTTTGACTGATGGTTGCTGTATAATGAGATGGGGAAGATTTAACTGTGGAGAGGTTGAAACCTGCTGCGGTGAAAGCTCCTTTGAGTGGGAAGTATCCCTTACTGACCCTTCACTTTTATCATGATCATTGTCAGACCTCTTAGAGTGTTCAGAGGTTTCTTTCCTGGACTTAGACTTAGACCTATCTGTACCTAAACTTTCACTGAGACTGATACTGGGAGTTGGTTCCCTTATGGGTTCAAAACATAATTTATCCAAAGGAACAGTAGTCAACCTCATTTCTCTGTATATCTTGAATTCTTGAAATTCTGCTGGAGGAAACCATATTTGAGTTGAATGTAGAACCTCTTTAAGTGTGCTTTTTTCTTGGAACATGTCATCAAAAAGATCATCTTTTTTAGAAAACACTCTTATTTTGACTACAGTAGTGAAATTTTTAACAATATCATAGGGGGCGAATGGTCTTCTTGAAAATTTGAACAAATGTAAACATGTAATATTGTTTACTTCTTTGAATGCATGACCAATATCAAATAATGAAAAGGCCCCATAGGCCACAGGAAATTGTGGCCAGATAGCCTTCTTTTTGTCCTTCAAATCTTTAGTCAAACCTCCTTCTCCGCAGGTTTGATAAGCAATTTCTCGCGCCATGAGTTTGTCAGGGACATACAAAGGTAAAACATGAGGAGAAGCAAAACTTCCAAATACCCTAACATATGTAAACAATTCTTCTCCAAACCATCTCGCAAGAGGAAGTATGTCTACCTCTGCTTCAGGAGAAAACCTTGGAGTGTCTTTATCATATAACATTCTGTACAGGGGCAACATGATCACATGGAAAATCTTGTAAAAATAGGGAATGAAATTTGAATCCCACAATTATTTGTGATAAACATGAATGGGTAGGGGATCTTGAGTTGTCCATTTCCAACCCATTAAAGGAAACTCAGAAACATAACAGATTGAATCAATTACATAAGCAGATAAGTAAAAAGGGGGATAAATTCTCTGAGAAATATTTCTTTTGGACCGATAATTCAAAATAGTTGTGGCTAAGTTGTCAGATAATATCTTAGCCCAATCCACAATAGTAGCATTAACAACAAAATTCAATAATGGTAGCCATTCAGATGAAAGCTTATTAATGTCTAGCTTTCCAAAAAGCCTACAGAGCATAGCAGCAGCAAAACAATACGGAGAAGTGAGAGAACTAGTACTATACATACCATGTTTATCTTTTTTTAGTGGTTCGTCTCTCCTTGACCAGTCCTTGCTGCATTTTGCCAGGTTTTAATTTTCTTTGGCAAACTTCTCCATGAACTGTTTGTTATAAGTCGCCTGTGGCTCTGGAAAATGATACATGAGTCTCAAATCTTGTGGAGTAAATGAACCTATGAGTTCTTGGCCCTTAGTCTTAAATTGTCTGTTTGTAATATCCATGTTGTCCAGTACCCATTTAACCATGTCCATGTATGGAATTATTTTAGGCCTCGCTGCTATCTGGTGAAAAAATGAACAGGCTAGCTCTGTAATACACGCTTCAGATGACCCATGTGAGCCTGTAATGGTTGTAACCTCCATTACTCTGGGGTTCTCTTCCTCAAGTAGATTATACATGCCTTTCCAAGTAGTAATACTAGCGTCTTTGTTACAGGCGGTGTTTGTATACAAGGGAGTCATTTCTTTCTTTTTAGAACTCAGAGCCTTGTCTTTTTTTCCCATTATACTCTGAATATTTATTTGTATAGTTCTCTGTTCTTCGCTCTTGCAGTTTACGAATTAAGTGAGAATAATGATAGGAAAAAGGTGACGGGAAAGTTTTAAATGCTGAAGACGTATAAAATATACCACCTTACGTGAAACGACTCTTCGATCACAACAAAACTAAATTTCATTAATGATTGACAACCAATTCATTGATTAACATTAAAGCGCATAACGGGGTCTCGATTTATGGAGAAAGCTTCTTCGTACAACTAGCCTTAAGGACCTGCGATAAGGTGATCTACGATTTGCTTCACAATATCGCAGATCGCAGTATCGCAGATCGCAATATCGCAACGTTGCAATATCACTTTATCGCAGATCACAATATCACAACATCGCAATATCGCTTTATCGCAGATCACAATATCGCAACATCGCTGAAGTGGAACATGTGACAATCATTCGTTAACATATTTTTTGTGACATGAAATTTGCGATATGTGCCATCACATATCGGTGATTTTGAGGTTTTTAGCGTATGATACGACATTTGAAGCATGTGATGCAATTGAATGTTCTTTTAGTGCGTAGTTCCGCATCGCTATCTCGCAATTTTTAGAATTCCTCTGATAAGGAGGCATTCATTACCTTTTTGCGATGCAATATTCCTTAAAGAATGATTTTTATTCTATGCTATCGTGAAACTTAAGTTTTTTATATTTTTCAAGGAGTATTTTCCTAAGTTTATGATAGTAAGTTTTATTGAAAAAGGAAATACAAGCACTAATCAATTTTTTAAAATTTTTGACTAAGGGTCCCCACTTATTTAGTATTAATGATAATATTAAATAAGAAGGGGGGTTGTTGCTAGCCACAACAATTAGCGATTCACTCGAAATAACCAGTTATCTCTGCTTTTCTTTTGAATTTTCTAAACTTTCAAAATAGAAATTTTTTCAGAAAATCAAACTTTATTATAGAAAGACAAAGTACATTATGCTTTTTATCTATCAATGATATTTCATTTCTTCTATATTCAAATTTGACTATTTACTTCCTCAAGCTAGTCCTTGTATCTATATCAGTCACTACTTAGTTTATAGAGATAAAAATAAAGACTTATTTGTAAATCAGTTTTAAATATGCTCATTTGTCGTTGGTAGAGCCTCGGCTACCAACAAGCGTTTATAGCCTCGACAGGTTTACCTGTTACCCAACAATGATCCTGTATCCTACTTAGAGAAATATATAATTTTCAAAGAGAAATCCATATCCACACTTGTTACTTTCATTTTTTATTTTTTTTTTATCCTTAAAGAAAAATGTCTTAGTTTGGTAGCCAATTTATGACAGTGCCATTCACTTGATTTATAACTTTGCTGAAAAAGTTGGCTCGTGATGAGACCCCTTGTCTTTTGATTGCAACAATATTAAGTCATTGCCCTGTTGTAGTATGCAGTATTGGCAAAGTCAGCAAGCTATAATATCTATGATCATGATAAGTCGGCTCGTGATGAGACCTCTTACTCTTTAAGTTAAAGTGTATCATTGGATTATTCTCTGAACATTGTAATTTCCTAGGTGGGGAGGAAGTCATTGTTTCCTTAAGATAGTTCTGGACAACAATGGTAGAGTTTTTGGAAATAAATTTTTTACAGAGAATCTTCATTTTGTTATTGATACTTTTCGTTAGACTGATATAAAACAATTTCTCACTAAAAGTCGGTTTTTATCAAAATTTTCAAAGTTGAAACTAGTATCATTTCTAGGCCTAAATCTTTTAACTGTATATTTCAATAATAATGATCAATTTCTTAGAATAATTCTATTTATACAAGTGAAAAAACAAAATCTAAAAGAGAATTTGTATCTTTATAGTGAATTCCAAATGTAACCATGAACAACTGGTTTTATTATAAAAATAAAATAAAAAAACTAATATACAAAAATAAAAGAATGATCTCCTATGGAAAATATTTTTTGAGGATCTTTCCGTTAACAGGTAAAGACTCTCTTTTTCCTGTTAAATCATGTAACATAAAAGTAGATGGACTTATTATCTCTGCGATTTGGAAAGGACCAAGCCACATTCGTTGAAATTTCGTATGTTTCCCTTTTTCCTCATGAGCCTTGTCCCATTTTAAAACTAGATCTCTGACCCAAAAATCCTTTCTGGATATCATGTTTGAATCAAAAGAAACTTTAACTAATGCTTGGTGATGAGCATGAGTTATTTTGGCCTGTTCTCATTGTTCTTCTAGCTTAATTATTTCCAGCTGTCTTAGTTGTAAGGAAGAATTTGGTGCTTCATCAATATATTGAACTAAGGCCAAAGAAGGAATTGCTAGATGAGTTGGGAGAACCACTTCTTTTCCATAAACTAAATTAAAGGGAGAAGTGCCAATGGAGGCTTTCTGTGTTATTTGATCTGCCCATAAAGCATATATTAAAGACTTATGCCAATTTTTATGATTTTGATCAATGGTTCACTTAATGATTCTAATTAAGTTTTTATTTGTAGATTCAGCTAACCCATTTCCCTGTGGATAGTAATTGACAGAGTATTTAAGTTTAAAACCTCTCTTGAGTGCAAATTCAGTCATAGAATTACCAGAAAAATATGATGCATTATCAAACATTAAAGCAAAAGGTAAACCAAACCTAGTGATTATGAACTGATTTATGAACTCGATGATATGTTTAGCATTAGCAGTCTTAAGAGGAACTAATTCTACCCATTTAGTAAAATAATCAGTTGCTGTAATGATATACCTATGTTGATTAGAAGAGTGAGGAACGATCTCACCTATTATGTCCAATCCCCATTGATCAAAAGGCTGTTCAATGTTGACTGGTTGTAACGGCAATGATGATTTCTTTTGTCTTCTAGCAGCGGTTTGACAAACTTGACATTTCCTTACGTAGCTATGTGAATCTTTGAATAATGTGGGCCAGTAATAGCCTGCGCGGAGGATTTTGTGTGCAGTAGTATCTCGAGCATAATATCCGCCTGCTGGTCCATCATGGAGTTCCTGCAAGAATTTTCAGCTTCAAATTTCTCAAGACATCTAAGGAGAACAGAATCATAATTCATTCTAAAAAGAACATCATTCACAAGCTGATATTGTTTAGCCTTCAACCTTAGAGCTCTTTTCTTGGTATAATTGATATTTGGAGGAGCATATCCATTCTTTAGATAATATATGATATCATCATATAATGATTCAACATCGTTTAGGCTTACCTAATACATTTGTATCTCTATAGATGGTTTTTCATAAATAAGTGATGCTCCCGCTACTATTTTGCAAAAGCCTTGACCTCTTACAATATTTGCTGGTTTTATTTCTACGTCATATTCTTGTAAGGCAGTAATCCAATTGGCTCTTTTCTCACCCACATCTTTCTGTACTAAGAGATTTCTTACCGCTGCAAAAGGTACTATGGTTTTTGTATGGGTTTTAAGTAAAAAGGGTCTGAAATATTTAATTGCTTTGGAAACAGCATAAGCTTGTTTCTCTACATATGAATAATTCAACTCAGCCCCCTGTAAATTTGAACTGAAAAAAGCAACTGGGGCTTCTTCCTTGTCTTTAATTTCTTGAGTGAGTATCGTAGCATATGATTTATCAGAGGAAAATGTATACAAAATAAAAGAATCGGAAAAATTTGGAGTTGCTAAAGATGGAGCATTAACAATTGCTTGTTTGATTAGATTGAATGAATCATATTAGTTTTGACCCCATTTGAAGTTTGAATTCTTTTTAATCATTTCTTGTAGAGGAGATACAATTCTTGAAAAATCTGGCACAAATCTCTTCACAAAATTAATCTGGCCAAGGAAAGATTGCATAGCTTTCTTGTTGTGAGGTAAGGGTATTTTAGAAATCTCCTTGATTTCATTAGGATCAATATGAATTCTAGATTTTGACACTATGAATCCAAGAAGTTTTCCTTCACTTAATGCAAAAAAATATTTTTTTGGGTTAAGTGAAATTCCATACCTTTGACAACGTTGGAAGATCTATTTTAAATCTCTAAGATGATTGCCTCGTTTCTTGGAATATACAGTTATATCATCCAAATAAATTACCACTGATTTGCTAACTAATCCCTCGAAAGTGATGTCCATTTCTCTTTGAAATGTGGCACCAGCGTTGATCAGACCAAAAGGCATCTTTTGGTATGCATAAGTGCCCCATTTGGTTCTGAATGTGGTTTTCAATTGATCATCAGGATGAACCAACACTTGGTTGTAACCAGAGAAACCATCTAAGAAGGACATTAATTCTGATCCTGCAACTGCCTGCAATATTTGCTCCATAGGAGGCAAAGGAAAATTATCTTTTTGGCAGGCTTTGTTAATATTTCGAAATTCAATGCAAATTCTAATGTCTCTGTTCTTATTTCTAACGGGAACCATATTGGAAACCCATTTAGAATGTCGAACGGGAAAAATAATCTTGGCTTTCAATAACTTATTGAGTTCAGATTTTATCTGATTTTATAGATTAGGATGGATCTTTCTCAGCTTTTGTTGGACATGTTTTTCATCATTTATCATTGGGATAGTATGTTGGATGATAGAAGTGTCATAAGTTTTGAGTTCATCGTAGTTCCAAGCAAAGACACTTTTGTATTTTTTCAAGAGACGAACATACGCTAATTTTTCTTCAGGAGCTAGGCCGAGGCCTAGGTTGATATTCTGTGGTTTGGTATCAGTTCCTAGATTTACTAATTCATAATTCAAAGTTGAACTTTGCAGTTTTGAATTGGTAGATCTTTTGAATCGATCTTTCAAATCATAAAGGTCTTTTAACTTGACTACTGACTTTGGCATAGCATTATTAGTGCTATCTTGTTGTAATTGTCTATCATGTTGGTCCTCATCAATTATCTAATTGGTGTAAGATCCTTCAGATGTTAGGAAGCTTACAATATCTGGATCATCGTTGAAAATCCTCCAATTGGTAATGTTATCGGGAATCGAGGGTCTAAATATTAATTCGATTGAAAATCGATCAGGGCTATAGTCTTCTGCAGGAATGAGCTTGGAAGCTGTGTTAGCTAAAATGTCTGCACTAGCATTTTGGATTCTGGGAATCGATGAAATATTAAATGCTATAAGTGATCAATCAGATCTTGAAATAAAGATTGATAATGCTTTAAATTGCCTGATAAACAATGTATAGTATTGCGTACCTGTTTGATTACAATTTCAGAATCCCCGAAAACTTGTATATATTTGATGTCTAATCTGATTTCTTTCTATAATCCTTGGACTAAAGCCCTGTATTATGCGGTATTATTGGTGCAATCGAACTCAAGTCTGCAAGTTAGCATAATTTTGTTTCCCTCTGGACTAATCAACATGCATCCTGCTCCTGCTCCTGCTCCTTCATTAGACTTAGAACCATCAAAAAATAACTTCCAAAATAAAGATTTATTTACAGGAGTATCTACAAAATTAATGCATCTAGAACTATCTGTTTGAGAATTTTTTTCTATTTGAGATAAAACAAAATGTCCTAAGGTGAAGTATGAGCATTAAAATTTCCTAAGAAAGAATCAACTGAATAGTTGCCAATGATATTATTGTTTTATGCAACTGGTTCATTTTCTCCTTCTAGTTCTGTTACTATGTATTTCTGATGTTTTTCATGCTCAACCTTTATCTAATTTGGTTTACCATTGTAAGGAAGCCACATGTGCGACCAATTAGTTGCAAAGTATCCATGAAGTTTTTCTGACCAATCTCTGCTAAGAATTAAGCCATAAAATTCTGGAATATCTGCAACTAAAATGTCGATAACTTGACATACCTTTGGATTAGATGACAGCCTTATGGTAACCTGATTTAATTCGCCGATCACTTCAACTTGCGATCGATCTAACTGGACTATGCGTACACCAGATTTTTGCGGTTGAATGTTCAACTTTGCACATATTGATTTTGGTAGAATATTAGATGAAGCTCCAGAATCCACTAAACAATTATGCAAATTTTTATTGAAAACTTCGTAAGTAAGAAGAAAAGGAGGAGTACGAGATCTCCACCTTTCTCCAATTAAAGTGATATTTTCTAGATCAACTTTACTAATCACATTATTTGGAGGTCTTCCCATCTTGTTGGAAGCTTGATAGATTACAAGATTGGGCAAAGGTTTTTCTGGTATAGCATGTAATTCTTTTAAAAGTACCTTTTGTTGGTGTTTTAACTTGCTCAATTCATAAAAAGTGATGTTAGCCCTAGTCTTCTTCATGTCTTCTATGATATTATACTCCATTTCATCCGAAACGATTAGTGTTTTTGAAGGAGATAATGAATCTGATGAATGAGTTTGAGTTGCTTTGGATGTCATTTTCTTGGCTGCAACTTTATCCTTAGTCATTGAGCTTACGATCTTTAGCTTAGGAGTAGTTTGAGGAGGATCAAGTTGATTTCTACTTCGAGTGCTAACCGGGGATGCCTCTTGATCTTCCTCATTTGGGAGGATGAAATCCCACATACCTTGTACCTATAAAACTTCTTCTTCATCAGTAGTTTCATCAGTAGCAATCTCCTCTTCTTCTTCTTCTTCTGATTCAGCATTAGTAATAGCATTTGGTGGCTTTGAATCAGTTGAAGGGTTTCTTCTATAAGGCTTGAAATACTTTTTAGAAGATGTTTCTGCCACTTGTTTCTTAATGTCAACCATTTCGTTGGACATGGTTTTCAGAACTTTCTGCAATCCTTCTAAATCGAATGGATCTTTCGATTGTTTTTTCTTGGGGTCTTCCTTAAAAGTAACCTTTTTAGATTTTCGTTCCTCTATCGCATTTTTCTTTTCTAGAGCAATGAGACGTTTCTCTACTACTATCGCTTCCTTCATATTGTCAGCTAAAGTTGTTTTGTTAGCCCTATCAACAAAGATTGCTATGTTTGATGGTAAAGCAGAAATATACCATTCACTTCACACTTCTTTGCTAGGCTTGGAAGCAGTAGGAATTTTATTTAACAGTTTATTGAAACGTGAATTAAAATCCTTCATGGGTTCTTTTGACTCAGCTCGAAGATTGGACAGGTAATTGATCAATGTCGCTGTAGACCTGTCATCACTGAACTTAGTCAAAAATTGATCTTGAAAGATATCCCAACTAGTAATAGATCCAGACATTAATGAGAAATACCATGATCCGGCTGCTCCTTGTAAAGTACAGGGAAAAAGTCGGACAACAGGATCTTCATTAGTAACTCCATTAAGATTTATGGATAACATGAAGTTATTTATATGTTCTTATGCTAGCATGCCTGCTTCAGGATTAAAATTAAGCAGTCATTTTTCAGGATGGGCTGGTATTTGACTCAAGGGTGCAGGCATTAAAACTGCCCCTGGTTTATTCCATGGAGAGGCCATCACTGAACTACCAACAGAGGAAAGTGCAGAAGATGATCCATGCGGTTGGGAAGATGAGGATATTAAGATTCCAGATGTTTGAGAAGGAGATGTGGAAGTTCTAGTGGACTGACAGACAATAGTCTGAAGTGGAGGGGTGGATGGTTGACTTCGCGGTGAAGAGGTTGAGATGGATGATGATGATGAAATATTCTCACTATCAGACCCTTTAGGTGATTTCCTTGCTCTCTTCCTTGTAGGTAGAGGTAACTCAGTTGGCTGAATGCCAAGCTTTTCGCTCTGTAATCTGGTAAGAGGATGAGCAGGATTATATTGCAAAGTCACACTGCCTTGATATTTATCAGATCTTTGAGGTGATATTTAAAATTGCTGAATTTTATGAATCAAAGATTCAACTTCAAGAGGTTCAATAGTAGATTCTTTTGACAAGTCAGGGTTTGTGGCAATGGTTGTTGTTCTTTCAACTTCTGGCTCTAGATTTAAAAATTCTATGTGCGATGGAGAAGTCGGGGGAGATGGCGAGGGCGATTTACTCTCAGAATGGTATTTGGATTTTGACTTAATTTCCATTCATAGTTCGGGGCCCTCCTTCTAGCGCCAAATATGTTGAAGCCCCGAAAATTGGGTCTACAACAAGGGCGATACCCACCTAGTCTGGACCTTGGTTGGCAGCTCCTTTTCCATTTCGTATAGTGGGTCCGACTGGGGATAATGGGACCAGTTTCCCAATATGTGTATGTGTGTGTTGAGAATTGATATTTCCTTTCTAAAAGTTCCTAAGTGAAATTATTTTATTCTAATTCTAATCTATAACATGCAATTGCATTCTATTTAAATAGAAATATCTAATTCTAAACTAAACCGAGAAGTAATATTTTCCTTATGCGATCTAAAATGATTTCAAATAACAATTGGTAATAAAGATCATTCAATTGTTATAAGAAAAGAATTCAATAAAGATAAACCACTTCGTATAAAAATTTAGATGAAACAGTTGTGAAAAACATATCACATAATAAGCTATTTCTATATTAAGCATAAACAAATAGCTATCACCGTACAAAAGTGCCAAATGATAACTCAAGCATTCAAGCATTAATACATAAACAAATGAACATAAATATCACTTTAACACAAAAACAAAAATAGTTAAGAGATAAAAGTACCATTTATAACTAGTTCTACTCATGAGCTTCAAGCAATAATGAATTATCTTTTCTTAATACAACATCCACTAAGAGTACAAAAGTGCAACATCAGTAGTAGATATTAAACGTAGATATCAATAAATCCTATTCCATTCATTCATCAAAACCTCCTCGGAGGGTGCAAAAGTGCATGTTCTGAGGACAAGTTTTTTGACAAATTTCAGGACCCTTCTTTAAATGCATGAGAAGGGTTTAAATACTACTAACTAAATCTAAAAATAATTTATTACAAAAATGTAGGATACGGTTTAAATGGCCATCCTCTTTTTAGGAAAAAAGTAAAGAAAAACTAATACTAAATCTAAAATTAAAACTTAACAACTAACTACTTGTGAATCTGTTCTTTGAAATTGAAAGTGTTCAGCATTGATTTGAGAAGAGTAGGCTAGCCGACTTCAGATTTCAACTGTCCTGTAAAAACATAATTGGAAAGAGTTGGCGCTATCTTCTCGACAAAATTGATGATACATTTGAGAGTCATCCATTGGCCGTGTCGTTTTACCAAACATGCTCAGTAAGAATCCCAATTTAACTTTGTTAATCTTTTAATCAATTCTGCATTTTCTTGAGCCTTCTGTCTCCAGTCTGTTTGTAGTTGCTATGCTTTCGGTGGGTATCCTGGATTAGTTTCAGAGATTATATTTTCCTCGTGCAAATTTTCATTTATGCAATCAATAATATTTCTTGCTGCTGTGGCTGCTTCTTCTACTGCTTGCTCTGCTTTCTTGATTTGTGAATCCCAATTATTAAAGAGCATTACTCTGTGATTGTCATTGATTATTGGTGCACCTGCTCTTTTCCCCTCCTCTATTTCTTGCCAAGCTAAATAGTCAGTAACTATTTTATCAATTAAATCATAATGATGTCGTAAGTCTACGACATGATTAGTGATTTTATCACTTTCTTCACAATAAGAGTTCCATTGTAATATTCTTTGGCATAATATTTCCTGTTGCTGCAGTAGTTGGTCATTTAAGAAAATAGACTCTGTGATAAATTCTGTAATCTTGGGATCATCTTTGTGCATCTCTTGCACATCCTATAGCTGTTTCTCTTTTTCAGCCAAGATATTCTGATATCCTATCTGCATTTGTTGGAAGTCTTGCTGTAATTTTTCAAGTTGTTTCTGTGATTCATTGTTGGCATTGGCTTGTTGCAGTTGTTGTTGCAGAACCTGTACTTGATATTCTTTCTCATTCAGTAATTGTCGTACCTCAGATGCTTTATCAATGGCTGCAGAGGCATATTCCCCTGTGATCTGAGATAATTTGGTGAGATTTTCAGTTGGATCAGTAGTAGGATCTTTCCATAAGACATCTAATTGTTCTGCATCATGAGAGAGCACATTTTCCAATTTTATTTTCTTTATTTGTCTTCTTACCACTGCATTGTGTTGTGGACTATAGAATACATCAAGAGGAGGAATTTCCTCTATTTTGAGCATAATTTCAGAGGATGGGGTAATGGGAATATGTTCCGTTTCCGAGACATTGCTAGTTATTCCCGTGACTATATTTTTTGTTGTTTGTACATTACTCATAGGTGTCTATGTGTTCTGTCCTTCAATATTAATCAAATCATTGAATGTCTCCCATTCCTTGTCTAACTCAGTTCTGACTGATGGTTGTTGTACAATGAGAGGGGGAATATTTAACTGTGGATAGGTTAAAATCTGTTGCTGTGAAAGCTCCTTTGACTGGGAAGTATCCCTTACTGACCCTTCACTTTTATCATGATCATTGTTAGACCTCTTAGAGTATTCAGAGGTTTCTTTCCCGGACTTAGACTTAGACCTATATGTACTTGAACTTTCACTGAGACTGATACTTGGAGTTGGTTCCCTTATGGGTTCCAAACATAATTTATCCAAAGGAATAGTAGTCAACCTCCTTTCTCTATATATCTTGAATTCTTGAAATTCTGCTAGAGGAAACCGTATTTGAGCTGAATGTAGAACCTCTTTAAGTGTGCTTTTTTCTTGGAACATGTCATCAAAAAGATCATCTTCTTTAGAAAACACTCTTATTTTGACTGCAGTAGTGAAATTTTTAACAATATCATAGAAGTCGAGTGGTCTTCTTGAAAATTTGAACAAATGTAAACATGTAATATTGTTTACTTCTTTGAATGCATGACCAATATCAAATAATGAAAAGGGCCCACAGGACGCAAGAAATTGTGGCCAGATAGCCTTATTTGTTTCCTTCAAATCTTTAGTCAAACCTCCTTCTCTACAGGTTTGATAAGCAATTTCTTGCGCCATGAGTTTGTCAGGGACATACAAAGGTAAAAAATGAGGAGAAGCAAAACTTCCAAATACCCTAACATATGTAAACAATTCTTCTCCAAACCATCTTGCAACAGGAAGTATGTCTACCTCTGCTCCAGGAGAAAACCTTGTAGCGTCTTTATCATATAACATTCTGTACATGGGCAACATGATTCCATGGAAAATCTTGTAAAAATAGGGAATGAACTTTGAATCCCACAATTCTTTGTGATAAACATGAATTGGTAGGGGATCTTGAGTTGTCCATTTCCAACCCATTAAAGGAAACTTAGAAACATAACAGATTAACTCTATTACATAAGCAGATAAGTAAAAAGGGGGATAAATTCTCTGAGAAACAGTTCTTTTGGACTGATAATTCAAAATAGTTGTGGCTAATTTGTCAAATAATATCTTAGCCCAATCCACAATATTAGCATTAACAACATCATTCAATAATGTTAGCCATTCAGATGAAAACTTATTAATGTCTAGCTTTCCAAAAAGCATACAGAGCATAGCAGCAGAAAAACAATACAGAGAAGTGGGAGAACCAGTACTATACATACTGTGTTTATATTTTTTTAGTGGTTCATCTCTCCTTAACCAGTCCTTGGTGCATTCTGTCAGGTTTTCATTTTCTTTGGCAAACTTCTCCATGAACTGTTTGTTATAAGTCACCTGTGGCTCCAGCAAATGATACATGAGTCTCAAATCTTGTGGAGTAAATGAACCAATGAGTTCTTGACCCTTAGTCTTAAATTGTCTGTTTTTAATATCCGTGTTGTCTAATACCCATTTAACCATGTCCGTGTATGGAAGTATTTTAGGCCTCACTACTATCCGGTGCAAAAATGAACAAGCTAGCTCTGTAATAGACGCTTAAGATGACCCATGTGAGCCTGCAATGGCTGTAACCTCCATTACTCTGGGGTTCTCTTCCTCAAGTAGATTATACATGCCTTCCCAAGTAGTAATACCAGCGTCTTTGTTACAGGCGGTGTCTGTATACAAGGGAGTCATTTCTTTCTCTTCAGAACTTAGAGCCTTGTCTTTCTTTCCCATTATACTCTGAATATTTCTTTGCATAGTTCTTTGTTCTTCGCTCCTGCAGTTTACGGATTAAGTGAGAATAGTGATAGGAAAAAGGTGACGGGAAAGTTTCAAATGCTGAAGACATATAAAATATACCACCTTACGTGAAACGACTCTTAGATCACAACAAAACCAAATTTCATTAATGATTGACAACCAATTCATTGATTAACATTAAAGCGCATAACGGGGTCTCGATTTATGGAGAAAGCTTCTTCGTACAATGAGCCTTAAGGACCTGCGATAAGGTAATATGCGATTTGCTTCGCAATATCGCAGATCGCAGTATTGCAGATCACAATACCACAACATCGCAATATCACTTTATCGTAGATTGCAATATCGCAACATCGCAGTATCGCTCTATCGCAGATCGCAATATCGCAACATCGCTAAAGCGAAACATGTGACAATCATCCGTTAACATATTTTTTGTGACAAGTGATTTGCGATATGTGCCATCGCATATCAGTGATGTTGAGTTTTTTAGCGTATGATATGACATTTTAAGCACGCGATGCGATTGAATGTTCTTTTAGTGCGTAGTTTCGCATCGCGATCTCGCAATTTTTAGAATTCCGCTTATAAGGAGGCATTCATTACCTTTTTGCGATGCGATATTCCTTAAAGAATGATTTTTATTCTATGCTATCATGAAACTTAAGTTTTTTAGATTTTTCAAGGAGTATTTTCCTAAGTTTATGATAGTAAGTTTTATTGAAAAAGGAAATACAAGCACTAATCAATTTTTAAAATTTTTTTACTAAGGGTCCCCACTTATTTAGTATTAATGATAATACTAAATAAGAAGGGGGGTTGTTGCTGGCCACAACAATAAGTTAAGCAGATTCATTCTTTTATAGTTAAATCTTTACCGGCATGCAATAATAGTACAAGTCTAGTAGGGTTTAAAAGATAGTAATGCAAAGAAAAGGAGGAAACTTTAAACTGCAAATAACTACAATGGAGGAAAAACCTTAATTTCTTCAACAATAAGGAAATAAGGATAAAACCAATAATACACATAGCGGAGAATAACTACTAAATGCTCTACTATTGTAAAAATAAAAACGCATTTTTATGTTGGGAAGAATCAAATATAGCAAGAAAACAAATTGCAGAACTGAATTCTACTCGCTGATAAAGAAAAGAAAACTTTACAACTGATCGAAATATAAAGAGCTGAATATATTAACTTGTTAGGTTTACAAATATATGAGTTCAAACCAAGATAATACCATAAGAACTGTATTAATAGAACTGCAGATTAAATCATCAAGGGGAAAATCCTTGTTAAAATTTTACAAGAGTACACTGAAGTGAAATATTAAACATAGTCGGAATTTCCTATGTATGCTACAGAGCATCCTACTGAGGAAAGTAAAAAAACACAAAACTAGCTCGAAGCATTCGAGTTCGGAAGCTAAGGGTATGGGCGATGAGCTCCACCCAAGGGCCGATTGGAAAACTCCTAACGCATACCTGTACAAGGTTTCGAGCAAAGTAAATCAAATGCTGCAACTAGAAAGCTGAGTAGGTTCTGCAGGGAGGAATGCCACAAATTTTCGATGGCATGCCTGTCAAAACAAATCAAGCACGAGAAGTTAAGTACCATGGCTGGAGAAAGTTAAGTGTTTAAATATATATATAAGAATATAAGAAAACTTTTAAACCAGAGAGGTATTTACCTGAGAAGACCTCCATAAGAAATACTGGGCATTGTATTCCCCACAATCTCTGCCCGACCAGTGAGGTTATGAAAAAATAAAAGATCAATATACCAACTTCACAAAATGAATATCCGGTCATGTAATTATGAGGAAAACTTTAACTTGAAAACAAGGTATCATTGAGAATTAACTAACAACCGAGCGATAAAATGAAAACGAGATTTCATGCAGAAATGTTTAAGGAAAATCTCGAATATAGGTTAGCTTCTCAGGCAGGAGTTTACCTCAAGGGATGAACAGAGCTTATCGCTTGCCGGAACGACCATATCACTTCATATAATCAACATATCTAGACTCGGCGCATGAATATTTTAGCTCGGTAGAAGTAAAACTCAGAGAACCAGAGAAAAGAGAGGAGAGTAAAGCAAAATATCACCGGAGAACTGTTCTAAGGTTGGTGGGGATACCTAGAATAGGCTCCCGCCTAAACATATGTCATTGATCTCACCAATCTCAAACCAACGGTGTAGATCAAACCTAAATTACATTGTAAACCTTGTAAGATGTGTGTGAGAGTACAGCTGTATAATAGAAATCACGGTTTGGATCGAGAACATTGATATAATTTGTACAACTAGTTGTAATGCATTAAAGTGAGATGACTGATATTCCGGATAACCATTAAATGCGTATCCAGGATGCTAGATTCATTCATATGTTGGGGCCCTAAGGGTCAACTAACAACAATTTGTGTGTAAATAATGCACAGAGAAAGAATTTGGCAGTCTAATAGGAACGTCATGAGAAGAGGAACTCCATAGCAGCTTCCTCAAGACACTAGGGAACCCCAAGTTCAACCATTGATGAACCCAGAAATGTGGGTCCAACTAAGTGTCGAACAACAACAAAAAACCAGTAGGCTGTTAGAAGAACAACAACACCAAACCAGTTTCATGTTAAACATGGTACGACAATTATAGGAGGAAATGGTGCACGTTCGAAAAGATAATGAGCGATTACTGCAAGAGCAGGAGAATATATTAAAGATTCTGTTAGATAAACAAAACCTAGAGGTGGAACATCCCGGTACTGACTGAGGTATACAAGAAGAAGGTGACCAAAAAACAGGTAACAACACTACATAAAAAGTAGAAAGGAGCCCCTCTCAGCGAAGTAAGAATAAAAATTATAATGAGGCAGAATCTGGCAACTTGTTAGATTAGCAAGAGCTCAAAAGATAGAAATTAGAACTTCAAGGGGAATCTCGTAAAATTAAACCACCAACTTTTGATGGTGAGGTTGAGGAGGTGGCCGAAGCATGGTTAATAAATATGAACAAGTATTTTTAGGTGTATGAATATAATAGCAACCTGAAGGCTAGATTAGCTATACATCAGCTAAGGGAGAAAGCCACTCTATGGTGGGAGGAAGTGAAGAATGTACATTGTATTGAAGAATAAGACGTCACCTTGGAATCGTTCTAGCAATATTTCAAGGACAAGTACTTAACAGAAACATTTTAGGATGAAAAGGCTAAAGAATTTCATCATTTAAGGATGGGGCAGATGACCATGGATGATAACATCACTAAGTTTACATCCTTGTTATGCTATGTTCCATATCTTCGAGAGGATAAGGCTAAAGTGTAGAGATTTCTGAGCAGCTTTCCAACACACATGAAGGAAAGGATAGAATTTTTAAATCCCCAAACCATGGATGAAGCTATTTGTAAAGCATGACTGTGCTATCAGCAATCCAAGGAAAAAGTGGACGTTGGAAATAATTGGCAGCCAAAGAAAGGATAGAAAAGTAATTCGATTTTCAAGGGTGCCAAAAACGGCAACTTTAAGAATTCTACATGAAATCTTGTCAGCAAGCAGTTTGGCAGAAATCACCGGAGGACCAGATGGCCAGCAGACGAAAATCCTACGAAAGCATCCAGCAAGCCTAAGCAAGGGCATGTTACCAAACCACCTTTACAATGTTGGGGGTGCGGTGAAGCACATTACTACAAAAGCTGCTCACAGCGAACAAGAAATGATGTTGTAGAAAACTTGTAGGAAGCTTCTATTGTGGGTGATGTAGCACGAAACATTCCCCATGTTAATGCGGCAATGGAGGACAGGTAAGCGTATTATTAGCCCATGATGATTGAGATGGAAGGTAAAATACTAACTCAGCCTGTTTCTATTTTAGTAGATCCAGGGGCAAGTTTGAGCTATATTAGTCCCAGGGTGGTAGAGTTGTGTAAATTGAAAGATAAAAAATTTAAAAATTCTTGGCTAGTACAGCTAGCCATTGGGGCAAAGCGTAAAGTGACTGCTAAAATTCTGAACTGTATATTAGAAATTTCAAATCAGCAGCTACAAGTAGATCTGAATATTCTGCCATTAGGATCCTATGATGTTCTGTTAGGCATGGATTGGCTAGAAAAGCATTGGACTCTAGTGGACTGTAAGGAAAATGTTATTTATTACATAATGCATGATGGAACCCGGAAGTAAATTCAAGGAATCGAAAAACCATTATAGTTACACCTAATAACAGTATCCAAAATGAATAAATAAGGAAGGGGTGCCATTATATGCTATTCAGGTAGGATATGTAGGTTCTAAGGAGAAATCACCTACAATGGAAAGTATACCGGTAGTGCAAGAATTCCTGGATGTTTTTCCAGAAAATATTCCTAGATTACCACCAAAAAGAGACATTGACTTTACTATAGAGTTAATGCCTAAAGCTTCTCCCGTGTCAAGGCCTCCTTATAGAATGAGTGTGCCGAAATTAACAGAGTTGAAGATGCAGCTACAGGAACTGTTGGATAAGGGTTATATTTTCCCAAGTGTGTCACCTTGGGGAGCACCAATTCTATTCGTGAAAAAGAAATATGGAACCATGCGTATGTGCATGGATTATAGGAAACTCAACAAATTAACAGTAAAAAACAAATACCCTTTACCAAGGATTGATGATATATTTGATCAAGTAAAAGGGGGCACGGTGTTTTCCAAGATAGATCTGAGATCTGGATATCACCAGATTCGAATCAAGGAGGAAGACATTTGCAAGGTAGCATTTCATACAAGATATGGTCATTATGAATTTGTGATATTACCCTTTGGGTTAACAAATGCACCAGAAACTTTCATGAGGCTAATGCATGGGGTCTTCCATCATTTCTTGGATAATTATGTCCTTATTTTTATAGATGATATTTTGATCTATTCTAAAAATCAGGAGGAGCATAAGGATCATTTGAGGATTGTGCTAGAAATGCTAAGAAAACACCAGTTGTACGCAAAATTCAGCAAGTGTGACTTCTTCAAAAAAAAAAATCCAGTATCTAGGACACATTATTTCCACTGAGGGGATCGTTGTTGATCCAAAAAATATTAAAACGATCATGGAATGGTGAGTACCCCAGAATGTGGTAGATACTAGATCCTTTATGGGACTAATTGGGTACTACAGTAGAATTATTAAAGGATTTTCCATAATTTCTTATCCTATTACATCCTTGCAAAGGAAAGAAAAAGTTTTCAAATGGACCACAAAATGTCAAAACAGTTTTGAAAAACTGAAACAACTTTTGACCACTGCTCCTGTGTTAAGGGTGGCTGATCCCAACAAGGAATTTGAAGTATGTATGAATGCAAGTAAAGAAGGTGTTGGGGAAATTCTGTGTTAGGAAGGCAAAGTGGTAGCATATGAATCTAGGAAGTTGAAGGATCATGAACAAAGATATTCCACGTATGATTTGGAGTTGACAACAGTAGTTCATGCACTCTGGGTATGGAGACACTACTTACTGGGAAAATTTTTTGTATTAAAAACATGTCATAGAAGCTTGACGAGGTACTTCAAGCAAGCAGATTTAAACTCAAGACAGGCAAGATGGAATGCCTTCCTAAGTGAGTTTGACATGGATATTCAGCATGTCAAAGGAAAGCAAAACCAAGTAGCTGATTCTTTAACTATAAAATTACATAGTATATATGAATTACACTATAAACAGTTGGAAAGTAGATTTTCCGAGCAAGTAAAGGAAGAAGTGCGAAAAGATATTGAGTACTAGTTCTTGTGGAAACAAGTGGAAGAAAATAGAAAGCATGGGGGCACATCTGAGTATGGAATAAATGAAGATGAAGTGTTAAATTTCAAATGTAGAATATATGTACCTAACCGTGTGGATCTGAAAGAGATGATAATGAATGAATACCATTGCAACAATTATGCAGGACATATGGGATACCAGAAAATGTTGACTGTAATTAGGAAGATATTATTTTGGCCTGGTATGCAGAAAAAATATCTAAGTAAGTGTTTGGAGTGTCAGCGGGTGAAAGTAGAGCATCAACATCCTTCAGGATTATTGCAGCGTATACCAATACCTGAATGGAATTGGGAGGTCATATCCCTAGACTTAATTACAAGTTTACCGTGGAACAAAAGACAAAATGATTCCATAATGGTGGTGGTGGATAGATTAGGTAAATCTGTGCATTTTATACCAATACAATATACTTACAAGACTGTACAGATAGCTGACATATTCATGAAGGAAATTTTTCGACTACATAGAATCCCAAAGACTATCATTTCAGATCGGGATGTCAAGTTTACATTTTCATTTTGGAAAACCTTGTTCCCAGGATTGGGAACACAGATAAATTTTAGCACGGCTTATCACCCCCAGAACGACGATCAAACGGAGCAGATGAATCAAGTACTGGAAGACATGATGCGCACGTATGTGATGCAGCAGCCATCTAAATGGGAAGAGTACCTGCACCTTGTTGAATTTTCTTACAACAATGGGTATCAAGAATATATAAAAATGAGTCCTTTCGAGGTCTTGTATGGGAGGCAGTGTCGCACGCCCATAAATTGGAGTAGCCCCGAGACAAAACTAATGTTAGGACCCGAGATGCTTGCTGAAATTTAAGCATAAGTAAGGAAAATAAGACAAAATCTGAAGGCGGCACAGGATTGAAAAAATATCTATGCAGATAAAAAAAGGTCCTATTGAGAGTTTTTCATAGGAGACCATGTGTATGTAAGGATCAAGCCAAAAAATTTTACCTTGTGGTGGGCCTCTTGTGCCAAATTGGCTCCCAGATTTTGTGGACCCTCTAAAATTTTGGAGAGTGTAGGACCTGTAGCCTATCGGCTAGCCTTACCCAACCAAATCCAAGTGCACAATGTATTTCATGTGTCCCTGCTGAAGCGTTACGTTCATGATTCAAAGCACGTAATTCATTGGCAACATCTAGAGGTAGAATAGAACTACAAATCATAAGCTATAAGGTGATTTATTTTATGAGAAATTGACAAGAAAATTGTTTATTGTTGCAGGTAGAGTCGGACGGAGAGTTCCTGGTCGAGCCACAATGCATACTTGACCGAAGGGAAATTATGATTCGAAAGCAAGCTATCACCCAGGTTAAAGTGCAATGGAAGCACTTCAGCCTGGATGAGGCTACTTGGGAGGATGAAAAGTTTGTATGGGAAGTTTACCCAAGGCTCTTTTCAGATCTAGAGTGAAAACACTGAGGACGGTGTTACTTCCTGTGGGGTAGTCGTGACACTACATTATTGATAACTAGTTGATTAAGTAGTTAAGTAATTTTATTATTTTGTTAATGGAAAACTGAGACAATTAATGTTATTTAATAAAGATAAACTGTTATGAGAAATAATTGGATAAGAAAAGTAAAAAGATGATGGTAAAATGTTTCCAAGAAATGAAAAGAGGTTGGGGAACAATTGGGAAACAATTACCTACTCCTATGAGGATAAAGGATAGATCCTAGTGAGGAGTAGGGGTTCTGTATTTGGAAAAAATGAAAGAGTGAGGGATTCTTGAGTTGGTTGTAGCCAGAGGAATTACATTGAGAAATTTCCTGAAGTTTTGGTACTGACTGGATTGGCTGTCCTGAGGTCACAGCAGAAATAAATTCACTGTTAACCCGTACCGTTTAGTTTGAAGCCTGGGGGCAAGGAGGACATAATCGCCTCACTTGATGGTTGGGAGGACCATAGCTGAATCATTTTCAGATAAGTACACTTGCATTTCTATAACTGATAGTCTATGTTATTTTTATTTCTTTTTAAAAATAATACTGTTATCAGAATGAAATGTACAGTGGTGCAATATGTTCTATGTTTTAAATGATTTTCTGCTAAGAATTTAACCTATCACTGTTAGAAAAATAATTACTCCCAGAGTTAAATGCTACAAATATTTCCTATAATATTATTATGGAAAATGATGGGTTCTGGAAAAAAACATCTAGCAGTATTTATGGAAAACAAGAAGAAAAACTAGTAGCAGAAAAAGAAAATGAATTTGTGCAAAGTTTAAACTGTAATTACTTTCAAGAACTACTGTAAGGGAATAATTATTGCAATAACAGACAACAAAATTTAGTATAATCTTCTTTACAAACATAGCAATTACACTATGCAAATAGTTCATGCTATAGATTTGAAAAACTATTAGCAACGATTTAAAAGATTACATACTGAATGTAAAATAGTAGGTCCTATTTAAACTGTACAAGAAATTTTAGGAGACTGTCAGACGAGGGTTCAAGTGAAGACCAAAACCTAAGTCTAGTTTTCTACCATGAGCAAGAAAACTCTAATTACTCGAACAAAGGATAATCGGTGGTCTGGACACCTGGGAATTAAAAGAGAATAATTTATGTACAGTACATTAAACAGGTTCATTCTTTTATAGTTAAATCTTTACCGGCATGCAATAATAGTACAAATCTAGTAGGGTTTAAAAGATAGTATTGCAAAGAAAAGGAGGAAAATTTAAATTGAAAATAACGATAATGGAGGAAAAACCTTAATTTATTCAACAGTAAGGAAATAAGGATAAAACCCAGAATACGCATAACGGACAATAAATATTGAATTCTCTACTATTGTAAAAAGAAAAATGCATTTTTATGTTGGGAAGAATCAAATATAGCAAGAAAAAAAATTGCAGAACTAAATTCCACTAGCTGATAACGAAAAGAAAACTTTACAACAGATCGAAATATAAAGAGCTGAATATATGAACTTTGTAGGTTTAAAAATATATGAGTTCAAACAAAGATAATACCATAAGAACTGTATTAACAGAATCGTAGATTAAATCATCAAGGGGGAAATCGTTGTTAAAATTTACAAGAGTACACCGAAGTGAAATATTAAGCATAGTTCGAATTTCCTATGTATGCTACACAGCGTCCTACTGAGGACAGCAAAAAAACACAGAACTAGCTCGAAGCATTCGAGTTCGGAAGCTGAGGGTATGGGCGATGAGCTCCACCCAAGGGACAATTGGGCAACTCGTAATGCATACCTGTACAAGGTTTCGAGGAGAGTAAATCAAATGCTGGAACTAGAAATCTGAGTAGGTTTTGCAGGGTGGAATGCCACGAATTTTCGAAGGCAAACCTGTCAAAAAAAATCAGGCACGAGAAGTTAATTACCATGGCCAGAGAAAGTTAACTGTTTAATATATATATATATATATATATATATATATATATATATATATATATATATATATATATAAGCAAATAAGAAAAATATTAAACCAGAGAGGTATTTACTTGAGAATACCTCCATAAGAAATACCGAGTGTTGTCTTCTCTACAATCTCTGCTCAACTAGTAAGGTTATGCAAAAAGAAAAGATCAGTAAACTGACTTCACAAAATGAATAGTCGGTCTTGTAATTATGAGGAAAACTTTAACTTGAAAATAAGATTTCATTGAGAATTAAATAACAACCGAGAGATAAAATGAAAACAATATTTCATTTAGAAAAGTTTACATGTTAGCTTCTTAGGTATAAGTTTACCTCAAGGGCTGAACGGAGCTTATTGCTAGCCAGCACGTCCACATAACTTCATATAATCAACATATCTAGACTCGGTGCATCAAGATTTTATCTCGGTTTATCAAGAATTTGGAGCTCAATAGAAATAAAACTCAGAGAACGAGAGAACATAGAGGATAGTAAAGAAAAATATTGGCGGAGAACTATTCTAGGGTTGGCAGGGATACCTAGAATAGGCTCCTACCTAAACATATGTTGTCGATCTCACCAAACTCAAACCAACGGTGTAGATCAAACCCAAATTACATTGTAAACCCTGTAAGATGCATGTGAGAGTACAGCTGTATCAGAGAAATCAGGGTTAGGATCGAGAACATTGATATAATTTGTACAACCAGTTGTAATTCATTAAATTGAGATGACTGATATTCCATATAACCATTAAATGCGTATCCAGGCTGCTAGATGTAATTCGATTTCTTTATAATGTTTAAGAATTATTTATGTATCCAGTGTATTTTTTATATTAAATTCATGTGGTGTTAAATAATTCATATTTATATATATTTCTTATATAAATAATTCGTAGGTATTGACAATATAAATATATTAACATTCAAATATGGCATAGAGGGGTTATTGAATTTCATAATGAACGGGTTTTACCTTTACTCCAAGGTAGATGGTAAAATATTGTTATTTTTATTTTTATTTTTGTTTTATGTATATGTATGTTACAGTTCCCACCCTAGACACGATTCCATTGCTCTAGCACACAGTTCTGAACTCAGCCTTCATTGGTCGCCCCTGTGCAAATGAAATGTTGAGGTTAAATATTATGTGAGTGGTAGACTTACCAATGAGTGGCTCTATGGGCTGTTAGTGGAAGCCAGAATTAGGTCGACGAAGGTCGAAGGTTCCAACCCTCGCCTAACTCCAAAATAATATTTTATGGCATGTTTTATGCTTGTGGCCTCGACGATATGTTTTTTTTAACAGTGGTTGGTGGTTAAATATGTTGCTGTGGTGGTATATGTTGGTTGTGGTATATGGGACCTCCCTGTTGGGGTCGGCTCACATGGGCTAGGTGGGTTCGATCACCATTGGTCTTGGTCATTGACTCCAGTGGCATGGGTCATGGGTCACACGGTGGGGTTTCAGGTCAGTTGAACCCCGACCCCATATATATATATATATATATATAGATAGTGTTTGATGGTGGTTGGAGGGTGTGGTGGGGGTAACGATTTACGAGCCATTGCTTCTTTTTTCTGGGCTTCTGCTAGGGGTGGCATGTTTTGGCCGTCTATCTCTCTGATTTAATATGTAATGGAATGTGCGGTGGGGTGGCAGGGGTGGTGACCCACCACCCATTTTTTTAATATATTTTTATTTTTATTTTTTAAAACAATTTAGCCTTTTTCAATTTTGACGAAAATAAGGGTCATTAGGTGTTTTAAGTAGGCAACAATTTCACCTTCATTCAAGAGCCAAGTTCTATGCTCCATCCTTGATTAGTTTGTAGGACCATTAATCCTGCCCACATTGCCTAGTTTGACAAAAACATTTACCAACCCTATCTCCTCCATACAAACTAAGATTGGAGTGTTGTTCACACCCCTTGGAATCGGGCCGATGAGCTCTTCGAACTAGACCTGATTCGATAACAATCTGAACATTTTGAGTTTTTAGCTATTATAAGCCCTCTTTGTCCTTTGAGTATGTCTAGAGACACTTGGATCATTCCTCCCCACTAAGGAGCTTTTGATCCTCCAAAATGATGAACATAACTTGCAGCTCATGTGTACATTGTATGCACCACAAATGTCATGATAGGTCACCCTTTCTGTTATGAAACAAAATCATAAAATGAAATAAAAGATAGATCAACGCCTTATAAATCATCCTCTTCGAGGGGAAAACCTCATTTACATTACATAAATGAACAATTTTTTGATGATACAAATGAAAAACCCTCCTTTCTATATATAGGAGTCCATGGGGTCACAATATAATCCTAGAAGACCTAACAATAATAATGTAAGGGCACAACAATAACAAAAGTGGGATTTTATGGGGCACAATAATAACAATATGTGGACTATAGGGGTACGATAATAACAATAAGGGGAATACAATAACAACAATAAGGTACTACACTAGTAATATAGGGACCTAACATGCCCCTCTCCTTCAAAAAAGTGTTGTCCTCAATGCTTGAGTATTTTAGGATGCTTCTGTATAAATTCCCATCCTCCCATGTGGAATCTTCAGTGGGTAAGTTCTTCCACATGATGAGTTACTCTTAAAATGATCGATTTCGTAGCTGTTGAGTTCTTTTTTCTGTGATTGCTTCAAGTTCCAATGTTATTTTCCCTTCCTCGTCAATTTCTCGCAATATTGATTAAATTGGGAGTTTTTCACATATAATTTTATTTAACCATGAAACATGGAAAACTCGGTGCACTTAGGAAGAAGCAGAAAGCTCTAATTTATATATCATAGTACCAATATTTTGCAACACCTTTTAAAGACCATAATAGTTTTGCAATAATTTATTATCCTTCTTAGCTTGCTTGAGGGACTTTTTTTGTACGGTTTTATTCATAAAAATACCCAGTCTCCTACATCAAGACTTCTCCTACTACGATGTTGATCTGCTTGTTGTTTCATTCTTTTTTGTGCCAAACTTAGGCTATCCCTTAAGAGCTGGAGAACTTTTTGTTGATTCTCGATGTGATCTTCCACTGCTTGAACCTTAGAATCTTAAATATGATGTGATGGATAGTGGATGATATCCATAAAGAATCATAAATGGGGTAACCACTTCACCCATTTTTTTTTTTTATCATATACAAAACAACGGCGATATCCTTCCAAACATTTTTTCACTATCTCAATTTTCCCATCGGATTGAGGATGATAAGATCAGTTATGACCTAGTTGAATACCTAAACAAGAAAACAATTTCGTCCAAAAATTTCTAGTGAAAATGGGATCTCTGTCACTTACAATAATCTTTTGGTTTCCATAAAGGTTTTGAATTGTTTCCATAAATTTAGTATCAACTGTAATTTCTTTAAATGGATGAGATAATGCAAAAAAGTGTGCATAGTTGGTAAGTCTATCAACTACCACCATGATGACACTCTTTCCTTCAGAATTAGGTAAACCTATGATAAAATCTGTTGAAACATCCTCTCAATGTTAACTTGGAATGGATAAAGGCTACAGTAGACCTGAGGTCTTAATTTTTCCAACTTTATTTTTCTGGCAAACCAAACATTCTGCCACAAAATTTTGAATATCAGATTTAAGGCCATCCAAAAACAATTCTTTCTTCACCTTGTGGTAAGTTTTTAAAAATCCCAAGTTTCCTCCTAAGGAATAGGTGTGCAATTCAAAAATAATATTTTTTTTTAGTTGAGAATTCTTGCAAATATATAAGCTGCAAACTTTTTACCATAAGTAATCATTTTTCCAACTAAATGTATCATATGTACTAAGATCTTGCTACAAATTTTGAATGAGTGTCCACACTTATTTTTCATTCTTCAATTCCTCCCTTTCTTCGGTTATCCAATCTGGTTGGATAATAGAAATGACACAAAGAAATACTTCCACCTCCTCATCCTTTCTTGTGAGTGCTTCTGTAGCAACATCTAGCTTCCCATTTTTGTAGATGATTTCAAAGTCATAACTCAACATCTTTGTGACCCACTTTTTCTACTCTTACGAAGATATTTTTTGTTCCAAAAAGTATTTAAGATGATCATGATAAATTTTTACCTTGAAGTGTCTTCCCATTAGGTAAGGTCGCCATTTATTTAGTGCATGTAGTATTTCCAACATTTCCTTCTCATAAATATCTTTCTGTAAATACTTTCCTTTCATTGGATGGATTTCAAAAGCAATGGGTCTTCCTTCTTGCATTAAAACAACGCCAATTCCATTTACTGAGGCATCACATCCCACAATAAAGGTTTATGTGAAGTTTGGTGTAGATAATATCAGTGCTTGGAAAATTTCCTCTTCAAGATGTTCAAAGGCCTTAGTTGTATCAACAGTCCATTAAATTGCAAATTTCTTCAATAATGTTGTTAGAGGTGGTGCTATTCTCCCATAATTTTTAACAAACTTGAGATAATACCCTGTTAACCCGAGAAATCCTCGCAACTACTTTATGGTTGTGGAGATTTTCCATTCCTTTATGGCTTTAATTTTTTTAGGGTCTACCTTAACACCCTCCTGAGATAAACTATGACACAGATATTCCGACCTCTTGTACTCCAAAGAAACATTTGGAGGCTTTTTCATATAATTGTTTCTCCTCCAATAGTTTGATCACCCTATAAAAATGTTGAACATGATCCTTCCAAGACCTATTGTAGATTAGTATATCATTAAATAAAACTAACAAAAATTTTATAAGGAAGGGTTTGAAAACAAAATTCATCAACCTTTGAAATGTAGAAGTTGCATTGGTAAGGCCAAAAGGCATGAGCAAAAATTCATAATGAGCCTCATGAGTTCAAAATGTTGTTTTCAGAATATCTTCATTCTTCATTCTAATTTGATGATATCTTGAATGGAGACCCAACTTGGTAAAACAAAATTCTCCATGTAATTCATCCAATAATTCATGAATCAGAAGAATGGGAAATTTATATTTAATAGTGATCCTATTAAGCTCCCTATAATCTATACACATGTGCCATGATCCATCCTTCACGTGCACCAATACTACTGGAGCAGAGAAAGAACTTTGACAAGGTTGAATTATACCAGCATCTAACATTTCCACAATAATACGTTCAGTTTCTCTCTTTTGGACACAAGGATATCTCTAAGACCTGATGTTTGGAGGAACACTTCTTGGAATCAAATGAATAGCATGATCATGATCATGAATAGGTGGGATTCCTTTGGGAGTTTCAAGCACCTTCGAATGATCATCCAATAATTTTTAAACATATGGAGAAATAGATTATTTTGATGTTGGAACTTCTAGAGAGCATAATTGTACAATTACGCCTCATTTTTCTTTCTTAAGAAGCTTTGTCTTAACATCAGAGCTTATTATCTTTCTCAGCCTCCCTACGATACCCCTTAATTTAAATTCCCTTTCTTTCGAAAAAAAATTCAAGAAAATTTCTTGAGAATTAAAAGCTACCATCCCCAAATATTGTAACCATTATACTCGTAGTACAACATCAACACCTCCCATTGGAATGGAAAGAATTGGACTATTCAATACATATTCCCCCATGGTTATCTTGATATTATGGCACTTTCTGAGAGCAACTTATAGTTCCTCCATTTCCAACCATGACTTGAAACTTTGGTCTTTGGGTATAGGGAAGCAATTTAATTCCTTGGCTACCTTGCTGAATAAAAGTATAGTTTACTACCTGAATCAATCAACACTATCACCTTTTTCTTCTTGATATGTAATTCTATCTTGAGAGTTTGAGGAGTGGTAATTCTTGCCAATGCATTACAGGATATTGTCTGACTCATTTCTTCTTTATCTAGGGTTGGTTCCTAGTGTATATCCTCTTATTTTGAATTTTATTATTCATTTTCTTCCTCCTCTTCACAATCTATGTAAAGAAATTTCCTTTCATCACTCTTATGACCTTTAGTGTATTTGCTATCACAATTGTAGCAAAGTCCTCTTGCTCTATTTTCTTCCAATTGTTGTGGTGTCAACCTTTTAGGTTGTGGAAGTATAGGAGTAGAAATACTTCCATATTTATAGATGTGAGTGGTTGGTTTCCTTGTCGCCATAATTTTACATTCAATTTTTCTTGCCAACCTGAATTCCATCTCCAATGAAAAAGGTTCCCAAAGGCGAACCTCATGGTGGATGTTATCCTTTAAAGTCCTTATGAAGACGTCAATCCTGTGTTCCTCTAGAATATCAGCTACCCTTATATTCAATTTTTGGAATTCCTCAAAATGCTCCACCACTGAACCCTTTTGTTTGAGATTTACCAATTGGCTAAAGAAGGTACACTCTTTGTATCCTCATGATGTGATATCATTTCCTTCATAAAAATTTACCAAGTGACAATTTTTTTAAGAGAGAACAGCCATAGATACCATACAAATTTATTTTGTTTCCAAATATAAAGTTGCAAGGCATACCTTTTGTTTGTTTTCATATTATGGAGATCAAAATATTTCTCCATCTGTAGTATCCATGTTACGCGATCCTTGCCATCAAACTTCCTTATATCGATCTTTGGAATATGGTGGGTCTTCAATCCAACATTAGAGTTTATGAAATCATGATTAACATTTATTTTTTTCTCATCATGAGTTTTCTCTACTACCTTTTCTCCATTAGGAATCATTTCTTATATCAAATTTGTCAAACCTTCCTTCAAACCTTCCATGTATACTTTTATATTGTTCTTCATGTATTCCATGTTCCTTTCTTTTTTTCATCGATCTTAGCTTCCATGTCATCCATCTTAGCTTCCATGCCCACTTCCATGCCATCCATCTTAGCTTCCCGCCTTTCTTCAAACCATCATCTTAACTTCCCGCCTTTCTTCAAACCATCATTACAATGTCTGTAATTTATTAGCAAGATTGGCAGAGTCCAATTACAGAAACAACATCGTTTCAACCAACTTTGGGATTCTAGGATCTAGCCCTCATGAATCTGGAGAGGGATCTCTCCAATATGTACAAATATGGATTTGTCTTTGAAGTTTGGGGTAATGATATTAGGCTAGTTATGAAGGCCAAGGACATGATTACTGTTTGAGGCGTAAAGTTCTGAATGCAAAGAGTTTCAAAGGTGAGAAGTTGCAAGAAAATAGAACAGCTTTGGCTAAAAGATAGATATAACGCTGGTTTTTAGTCCATTGGGCTATGGAGTCATATCTGGACTTTAATTGAACAACAACATCAAGAGTGATCCAAGGGGAAAGTCATCTATACCACAAGATTATTTGAGATAGAGTGATGGGATGGAAACAATAAAGTGTTGGAGATGGTGGAAACTGATAATAATTTCACAAAGGATTTATAGTCAGTCCAAACAAGAAAAGCCTCTTAAGTAACTGTTTAAAACCAACCAAGTGTAGGGCTAACCATTGACTTCTTGGGAAAGTTTGTATTAAAGCAGCTTAATTGACAAACAATCCAGTAATCCACATAATTACCTTCAGAAAGTATGAAAACATATAAGGGGAACAAAATGCAACTTAAGATCAGATAAAGTACTTTTAAACCTAGTCTGCTTTCAGTCAACACCAAGGGAAACTTTCAGAATCTGCTTTTGGAGAAAAAACTAGGACCAGGGCACACCATATCTTCCATAGTCATCTTTAATAAGCACAATAAGGAAAATAACTTTCAAGAACAATGTTTAAGGCAAACATTAGGACGAGGGAACTCCAACATTCCTAACTGCTTAACTGTATTAAATCATTCTTAAATAAACAATTTGGAGGAAAACATTAAGATAAAGATTTTCAGTCAGAGAAGGTTACTGATATACAGTAGGTCCTAACTCTATGCGTGCTGTTCTTTATAAGGGAAATAGTGAACAATATGACATACGTAGAAGGAAAACGATAACAAAGAGAGGTGCACTTCACCGATGATATAGACCAGGATCCCAAGAAACAACTTTTATATTGATGTCAAACCAGTTACAGTCTTCAAATCCAATGTTTCAGTTGAACAATCATCTTCACTATTCAACCTAACTAATCTATCACAAGCAGAGCTCCAAGGGCCAGTGAACACTATTTACAATCAGAAGTTTGAGCTCAAATGTATTTCAAAGTTCTGCAACCAACCGTTTCTCATCTTCTACTGAAGTATTTATAGAAGAATGAGGAGGTGAGACCTAACAAAAGATCTCTTAGGTCAATTAATACAGATTCAAGACTTCTCGGCCCTTTGAGGGGCTCGATGAAGGATTTTACAGGTGGAACACTGTATGAACTGTTTTACATTTATGAATTAAGCTCGGCGGGAGCTTTATTTTACTTTGAGGCTCTGTGTGCTGTGTGGAGTAACTCCGCAGATATTTTCTGCATTGATTTCCTTGCAGAAGTAACTCTATGGTTGTGCTGAGGAAAAATATGATCTTATTTAATAACTTCGGCCTCTGTTTGAATGGTTTGAGGAAACAGGTGGCTCTGTGGTAGCTGGGAGAAATTGATTAACCTCATATGTGGCGGTGGAGGTTTCCTGTCTGATAATCCTTTATGATTTCTTCTTTAACTGTGTTTTAAATCAGGGATTAGGCTTTTGATAATAGTCTTAGCCATAATTCCCGTAAAAACTGTCTTTATTCCTCTGTTCTGATATATTGGGGTCTTCGACACTGATATTCTTTAATTGTGCCCGATTCATGGTGTTGCATTGGAGTGCAGGGTTACGTAGGGACGATATGGCATCAATGCCTCACGGATCATTGACGAGACGTGAAATTTACACCCTGCAATTGATTTCCTCTGATAAATCGAAAGCAAGAGGGTCGTCACCCTCTCTTTCAAATTTTCTTCGAACATAGCGAAAAGATCATTAAATCCTGCAAAATACAAACAAAATGTTATAAAACCCTGCATATTAGGTCAACTGCATCGGAAGGCGTGTGGAGGAAGCGGGGCCGTTGGATGGCATCATCCAACGGTCGAGATTGATCAAAGGGAGGTGGAAGAAGGATTAAATCTGAGCCGTCGATCGCGCAGAGAACGACGGTCGGGAGCGGAGTTTGAAAGTCAAATGAAGAAAATAGAGCAAATGGAATGAGGACCGTCGATCTGCAGATCAGATCAACGGCGGAGATTGATTTACCGCCGCGCCGGAGCTCGTTTAAACATCAAGCATCATAGATGAGTGATAACCATTGGATGACCCGCTCCAGATCGGACGGCTCAGGGCAATATCGCTGGGCGTCTACGTCCGAACGATAACACGCGATGGAAGGCGGTTTTGTGAACAGTGGCCAAGCCACGTGTCAAGAAGTGTATGGAAACGCTGGCGATCAGGGGAAAACAACTTTTCGCCCAAAGGCGGTGTAATGGATACCAAGCGGGTTTGGGAAACGGCGCACGGCTGGCGAGGTCCACCGGGTTTGATAGGTTCCGCACCGTCGGATCTGCAGATCAGATCAACGGTGGAAAATGCTCAGATTTCTGACCGGCGGAAAACCTTAGAGAAATAATAAAAACCAAAGTTTTGATAAATAACTTAAGATTTTAATATTTCACGGGCGGAATACGCAAATAATAGGGTTAGGCGCCCGATTGCGGGGCAGTTGGGCGTATGGAGAATGATATGACCAGGGGTTTAAGGGGAGGGAGCTTATCGCATCGCAAATATTTGCGATGAGCACTTTAGATAAAACCACAATTTTTGCGATTTGCGATTTGCGATGGATCGCATCGCATATATTTGCGATGAGCACTTTAGATAAACCGCAATTTTTGCGTTTTGCGATCTGCGATGAGCGCCTCCAGAGTTAGCGCTTGGTTTTTTATGGCAAAGGCATATGTGGGGAAGTGGTTAGGACTTAGCCCAAAGGGGCTTAAGTCCATGGTAAAGACTTGTATTTTTATGCGTTTTTCATGGTTTTTAAATGGAGTTTGATGGTTTTGGAATTTAAAAAAATGGGTTTTTAACTATGGAAAAGTGATTTTCATAAATGGAAGACGAGGATCTATGAAAACAAGGGAGTTTTTATGGAGAAAAAGGGAAGAAAATGAAGGTTTGAAAAGGGGGAAAATGATGGTCTTTCAGTAGTCTTTTATCATGAATCAGCAGAATTAATGGGAACAACAATGAGGATTTTGGACAGAGGCATGAGGCCTCAAAAGCCTTCAAGAGCCAACAATTTTTAGTGATCAAATTTGTTCCTTGGAGGCTCAAAAAGTCTTAGCCACCTTTTGGTATAATCAAATATTATAGGGTGGCTAACACCATCCATCTTAGCTTCCATTTAATTTTTTGTTACTCTTTGCGAAAAGCGAAATTTGTTGCACTTGATCTTGTAATTTTGATATATCATGTTGCACTTCTTCCTCTTCATGAGTCATATCGAGCCTTTTGAGGATTTAATGGGTGTTGAATTATTTTTAGGGGGGCATTTTAGAACTCAATAGTGATGTATATGCTTCAATATTCCCTTGGAATCACTTCAAACTAATTTTTAAAACAATAATTATGCAATTTAAAAAAACAAATACATACATTTTTTCTTGCTTTTGAGGAGCTCAATATTGAAATTGATGTATCTCTATAATTTTGAATCCCCAATATTTTATCTTCAATCCTTTCGTAGCCCTCTGAATATTCTTTCCAATGCCACATTTCCAAAATGATTTGGATTCTTCAAGGAAAAGTTATGCCCAATCTCCCACAATGACCTAATTATGAACTACTTTAGTACGGAGAAATTGTATTGCATTCCACATATCAATGTTTCATCCTTCGAGCTTTTGAAATTGATACACGAGAAACTACAATCCGTGTGCTTTTGGCCAATTTTTACATAATTCCAATTCAATGCTTGAAAAGAGAGTTATGAATATTTTCTCAAGGTAACCTCTTTGAGATGAAATTAGGGAGCCCTGCAAAAACTCTAACTTCCATAGATTATATATTCAAAAATATTGCTAACCAAGATTTGAAATTTTTTACACGAAGTTCCTCAACATTTCTTAGCAAATGGGTTTTTTTTTCGGATTCTAAACCGAATAGAAAAAAATTGTAGTAGAAATTCCACAATGACATCGTTTGAAGTAAGCGAAACCCTATAATCCAAAGCTCGATACCAAATGTTATGAAAACCGAGCTCACAAAATAGAAAAAAAAGATAGATCAACACCTTAGAAATTAGCCTCTTTGAGGGGGAAATCTCCTTTAAATTACGTAAATGAAAATTTTTTTGGATGATACAAATGATAAAACCTCCTTTCTATATATAGGATTCAGTGGGGTCACAATATAATCTTTCCCGACCTAAAAATAATAATGTAAGGGGGGCACAACAATAACAATAGTCGTCTTTTATGGGGTATAGTAATAACAATATGGGGACTATAGGGGGTACAATAATAACAATATGGGGGGTTACACTAACAACAATAAGGGACTACACTAGTAACATAGGGACCTAACACTTCCTTATCCTTAACCTATGTTCTTTGAAGCCATAAGAGATGAGCCAACACCGCATCCGTTGCAAACCTATAGTAAATATTTTCAAATTACATGCTCAATTGCATGGTCAATTATGACCCAAGCATCACATACTTTCCATGTGTTTATAACACATATTTTTGTGGTCAATTTTACATCAAAATGGAAACCAATAACTCAGATTATCAATACAAGTCCAAAACATCACCGTTGCTTAGCAAGCGATGAAAAACACATCATCGATTTTATAGTTATGTTACAACGCACTATTTACAAACATATGGCCATGAAAATGTAACACATATAAAAAATATATCTCTCACTTATCAAATTGAATGAGTGATCTTCATGTGGCGGATTCACTTGTCGGTCATATTTTTCCAACTTGTTTCATGCACGAAATCTTCTTCCTTGATACGTTGCCCTAGATGGAGCCTCCAACATGTGGCTCTTTGATGACCACCTTTGTCTCAATGACTACAATAAGTATTCTTCCTCTAGACATTATTTACCTTCTTTTTTCCCTATTATGGACAAAACGTTTCATGCCTCATCCTCTTTTGTGCTACCATTCTCTCCTAGCACTCGACAATCACATGGTTATGTAAACCATAAAAAAAACATAGTTTTCGATGCCATGAATTTTGTTCATTATTAACATACTTGTAATCAAAATGAAAATTAGAATACCGAGACTATTTATACCTTCTTTTTTTTAATTTCTAGTACAATTATGGTGATGAGAGCTTGGCTTAACTCTTCCTCTCGCAATATACATTTCCATGGGATGGGGGTGAAGTTTTTCCCAGTCATTCTCTTTCCTTGATGGTTTCAACCATGTTTAGTTGTTTCTGGTGAAATTATGGCGATGAGATCTTGCCTCGGCTCTTCCTTTGTAGTGTGCATCGTCATGGGATGATTTCGATGTGTTCCCATCATTCTCTTTTCCTCGACGGTTTTAACATGTGAATTGAGGTCTTTGCATGACCTCCAATGGTTTAGTCATGCCATGGCCATTAACACCAAGTCCTCCTCATTTGTACCCCATCTTGGCAAGGCGTATCATGCCGGTTCTCGTAATGGGTACCTCCACATTTCAAGCGAAATAACATTTTGTGAAGATGAAACTAAAGAATTATCAACATTTTTTACCTAAAATGTTGATTCTAAAGACAGTGATGATGGCTTCTCCAATCCTTATTTGTGCTTCAACTTTTCCAAGGCTTGTTTTGTGGCTTCTAGCTAAAGTTTTAGTCTTTGCCTCTCCTCTTTCTCTTCTTGTAGAAGCCTCCTTAATTAAACATCCTCTACTTGAAGGCTCAGGTTGTTGCACTTAAATTATTCTAAGGCATCTATCGTGACTCACAAACTCAGACTCGTAATATCTCCTTCTCCTCTTTCTCTTCTCGTAGAATTCCCCCGAATTCAATGTTCTATGCTTGAAGGTTCTCATTGATCTCCTAATTTGAATGATGAGAAGATGATGAAGGAGATGAATGTTCACTAGAAGGTGTCAATGGATCATCATTCTCTACTCCTTCTTTCTCGCGTTCCTAAGCTTCATACATTATGTCCACCATTTTTGACATCCTAAGGAAGGCACCCTACATTTCTTTTTTCATCCTCCATTGTTGCACGTTCAATCATACACACTCACAATTCAAATTAGTGAGAAGCCCGCTCCGATACCAAACTTGATCCAAATCTCTTCATCTACCGAATTATCTAGGATATTTTATCAGCAATGTTAATAGAATCTCATTTAAAATATCATACAGGGAACCACATGTGCATGATTTAACAAGAGGAAACATAATGACAATCAACAAATAAAAGACACGAAAATTTTGATAATGGAGTTCACCCGAGTGTCGGCTATGTCTCCGGACCCGGTATCAAGGTAGTGGGGGGTCGCGTCATTAAATGATTTTAATGATGATGATGCACACATAATGTTCTTTGTCATAAAAATGACATATAACTTAAAACAACGATGGCTTATATCTCCACGATACATTCTCCCTACAGAACTCTCACTCAAAATGTGCTTTCCTTCGACATGAAAAAAATAATACAATATCACAATAATGTGGTAGTAGGAATTCCTCAACATAATGTCCAATAGGGAGTCGAAGAATAATACATCATTTCAGAAATAACAAAAAGGAAACATAACATGACTACATCATGTACCTCCACTTTTGAAGACAGTCGAAAAAATTCAAATCTTGTTTGTTGAAAAGGACTTCACCTCCGAAGTCCTCACGACGAGTAGTGTAAAATAAACTATCAACTCTTCCAATTATAACACTTGTCATAATATGCACCTTATGGAATATTTTAAATTCCTCCTCATGTTTCAAATACTCTAGTTTCATGGTTGGACTCCTGGTGAGAAAACATAAAAAAATCATTGTAAGCACATCAAATTCTCATCACTGGAATATATTGGCCTCGGGGAAATCTCAACATCTAAAGATTCGTTGCTCATGGCTCCACTCTTCTACCTAGGAAAGGTTTCACCCCCTCGACACGATTCCATTTCTCTAGCGCAAATTTCTGAACTCGACCTCCATTGGTCGCCCCCCGGAAAACAAGATGTTGAGGTTAAATATTATGTGAGTGGTTGAGTTACCAACAAGTGGCCTTGTGGGTCGTTCTTTGGAAGCCATAGTAAGGTCGGTGGAGGTTGGAGGTTACAACCCCCCACACGACCAAAAAATACAAGTTTATGGCACATCTTATGTTGGAGGTCTCGAGTGTTCCACTTGTTTTAACAATGGTTGGTGGTTAAATATGATGTGGTGGTGGTATATGTTGGTTAGTGGTATATCGGACCATATGGTTGGGGCTAGTTGACGTGGGTCGGGATAGTTCGATCCCCACTGGTCCCGGTCATTGACTCTAGTGGTGTGGGCCATGGGACACGAGGCGGGGGTTGTCATTCAACCAAAACTCGACCCCCATCTATATATAATATTTTTTTTATTGTGATTGTAGGATTTGGTGGGGATAATGACACGCCACCCGTTACTTGTTTTTTCAGGGGCTTCGACCAAGGGTTGCGGGGTTTGGCCGCTTGCCACCCCGATTTAATATGTAATGGAATGTGTGGTGGGGTGGCGGGGGGTGGTGGCTCGCAACCCCTTTTTTTAAATGTATTTTTGTTTTTTTTCTTTTTTAAATTTAGCCTTTTTTCAATTTTTTACGAAAATAAGGGTCACCGGGCATTTTAAGTAGGCAACAATTTCCCCCGATTTCGGGAGCCAAGTTTCATGCCTCTTCCTCGATCAATTTGTAGGACCATTAATCTTGGACCACATTCCCTACCGTGACCAAAAATTTCACTAGCCCTATCTCCTCCATACAAACTCGGATTGGAGTGTCGTTTGCACTATTGGAATTAGGGCAACGAGCACTTTGATCCGGACCTCATTCAAGAGCAATCCGACCAATTTCAATTTTGATCTATTATAAGCCCTATTTGACCTCTTAGTGTGTTTGGAGCCACCTAGATCAAGCAACATCTCCATTCCCTCGGACGTGAAGGTGTCCATATTCAAGTATAAATTTCTCCATTTCCATATATCTAAGTCGATTTCAAGCGTTAACAAGGCTTAATCATCCCATGTGCAAGTATGCTTATTAGTGTCAACCGAGCTTAGAATTATGAAGGACTCCAAATAGGTTTCGAAGCCATTCATAGTGATAATTAATTCTATATATAATTATCCCAATATGGATGAATACCTCATCCCCTCATTAACATTATAGACATTATCATAGCCATATAAGGGAGTAAAACGATCAATATACCTAACAACAAGCACTAACAATTTTAGTGATATAGTGTTTCTTGCACACATCGACCATAGTCTTCCACCAATCTATACATAATATTTATCATTGATATTCATGGATATGAACAATAGAAATCACACAAGTGACAAAAAAATTGAGCTCAAAAAAATAATTGTACATAATAGGTAAGTAATTATGCATCCAGGAGAATATCAATAGTCGCAAGAGTCCGCAAATCCATTTCAAGCCATGAGAGAAACCACACATGTATCTTATTACAAGAAACCATGAATAACACCAATAATCAATAAGAAATGTTGATACATTCATTGTTATAACCCATAAAAATATCATACAACATTATTAATGCAATAGAGGTACAAGAAGATACACCTATATGTATAGCTTGATGACTAACAACACATGGAGGAATTCAACTCTCCATCCAACCATAAGCAAAATAAATTGAACTATTTCTAGAAATTGACCACCCCCTGAGCTATATTTAAAGTTTTAGGAGGCGAGTCTCTCAAAATTACTCTCACCAAAAACCAAGCAGAAAATGGTAATAAGAAGATTCCATTTTTCAAGTCATTTCTCAACATCCCCCTGGAAATAAAACCACGAGTGGCTCTATGTTCGGTAGAATAGCAATAAAAAGGGTTCATCTAGGGCTAAGTGATTTAAAACTTAGTATTAGGCAAATGAATATACTATTAGGGACGTTTATCCATTGGCTTAGTAGTGAAAGAGTAAAGAGTACATTGCCAGGGAAATTTATCATTTTACTAAGCAAGTACCTAACTCTTTTATCATCCCCAAGGCTAGCCACTTAGTGGTTTATCATTCCTTTCATCTAGTTCCTATGTGCCTCATCCTGGAAAGTAGTTTAACAAACCAAACTAGTATCCCATTTTTTTTGTCATCCCTAAGACTAGGCACTAAATAGGTGATTTAGCATGTCACTAAACAAGTACTTAATGAATTGTCATCCCCTGACTAGTAAATAAGTGTCTCAACTCCATTTAAATCACCCTAGTGAAATGAATCATAGGAAAAAAACATAGGACTTAGAAAAAAATATGTAATACCACCCCAAAATTGAACATAGGTTATCACATGTTATCTCTTCCTAGTAGACTCACATCCATTGCTAATTAAAACTTAGTGTTCTCATTTTTTTTCTCATTCTCTTGACCCCTTTCTCAATTAAATATCTCTTTCTTGACTCACATACTATACCTACATGAATCCTTTCATATTTACACTCCCTCTCCCATTAGGATTGTCATAATCATAATTTTCGATGTGTGTTGACCATGCCCATGTCATCCATGAGAATTGAGATTTCATGGCTTATCCTTCACTTAGAAATCCCATTCCCCCAATTCAATGGTTGCACCAACATTCCCATAAATCCATCAAGGAGATAAGTGGTAAATTAATTATAGTGGTTTGGGTTTACATGAAACTCCTCCTCTTCATTGGTAGGAATTTGTGACCACTTCCCTTAGTTAGTCAATGTGTTACATTTCCACATTATCTACCGAATTAAAATTCATAGTAATATTTATAGGAGGGATAGAAAAATGGGTTATCACAAATGAAACCCCCTTACGAGTAACATTTTCGTTAGTTTTCTATACCCAAACACATAATTTACAAGAGATCTATATAAATAGCTCTTTTACATTTACATTTACAATTACAATTTCTTTTTTTAGCAAACAAAAATAGGTAATTATAACCTCATTGGTTCATCCATTTCCCAAGTGGTTTGATCTAGTCTAGATTCCCTCCAATGCACCTAGAATTGCTTGATTACTCGATTCTAGAGCGTGATATACCTCCATTCCAAAGTGCATAGTGACTCTTTGCTGGAATTATCCCACATATTCCACTTGTATCCAAAATCAATCATCAACATGATTAGTTCCAAGTACATAATTTTTTAAGAAAATAAATGTGGAGGACATCATGTTAATTCTCTGCTATTCGAACACTAATATGTATACCATTATCCCAACTCTTTCTATGATATGAAATGGTCCACAAAATCGGGGTGCTAGCTTTGCACAAGACCCATTTTTTAGTGAAATTTTTCCTTGTTCGAAGTGGAGATAAACATTTTTTCCCCGCTTGGAATTAATTGTGCATTCTTCAATACTCTACATAGCTATTTTTTCCTATCTTGGGACATTTTTAATTTCTTCCGATAGAAATTACTTATTTTTTCATTTCTTCTAGCATGTCAAGTTCGATATGCACCTTGTTCAATAGACCATTCAAGTTGATAGGATTATTGATTTTTTTTTCCGTACAAAGCCTCAAATGGACGTGTTAGGTTGATGGGTCCCCGACCCCAGAGTTGAGAGTTTATGGATAAACCAACAAAGCCTCCACTCATGCGCCCTTTTTAGTAGTGATTTAATTGTGCAAACCAAAGTCTCACCCGAAGCAGAATGGGGAATGTTGGAACCAATTTTCCACACCTTGAGGGAGAAAATAATGAAATGGTCCTCAAAAAAACCTAGTGTGAACTTATACAAATGCACGTTAGAATATATAACATAATTACAGAGAATTCTCACTACATTAACATAATAACACAAAAATTTTGTCCCGGCTCAGTGTATATAAATATAAGAGAGCTCGATCTAGATCTTAACCAATGCAAATACTTAAATATATCTATTAACCATTAATAATAATGCATAATCAGATCATATATCCTTGCAAAATCATCAATAAGTAAGACAAATAATGTGACCTTGACAAAACATAAATAGTAAACAATTCAAACACATAACATAGTAAACTTCTCCAAAATTGTCCTTTCTAATAGCTTCAAGTTTATCAATCAATACATCAATTGTTCCTTTCAACCCTCACAAAACCCTTCTATGCACACAACCAACAGAGTCCACACATAGCTAGGACTAGCTCCCTATGCACACAAAGCTACAAAGAGCCTCTTAACCCAACCCAAAAAACCTTATAGACGTATAAACTTATCATAACATCAATATCATGAACTTACGTAGAACTACTTAGCTTAGACACGGTCTATCTATTTATATATGCCTAACACGCAGATGTTATGGTCTCAAACCATGGTTTGAGGCCCATAGTTTACTCTTAAGCCCATTTACATCAAAATTTGGGATTTGACCAACCCCAAAGTTCCTTAACTCCCTTTGCGCAGATGCACACATAATCGAGGTGTCACTATGATTGGGTAAGATATATAGGAGAAAGGCATTTTATGTGCTTGACACTTTGATTTTATTTCCTCTTAAGTGGGCATATTATACAACATTCTTCTTAATGCCCCTCACCCTCCAAGTGGACCCACAATGACCCAAACTTGGACCACACTATGACGTCGTGATTGTTTCTTTGTATTTTGATACGATGAGCCGATTTAGCTACTCAAGTAGGAAAAATTATTTTTCAGTTCTAAAGCCCCAACGGTACCCTTGGATCTCAACAAGAACCCATTTCATTTGATTAGTTCGTCGATGTTCTTACACCGAAGTCCATATCACCTAAGAATTCTCAACAAACTAGGGAGAAAAGAGAAAAAAATAATAAACAAAAGAATAAACCCGCTTAAGAGAATAAAAAAACTCAACCTACTCGATGTGTGGGAATGAGTGAACAATGTCGCAAGATTAATTTACCTTTTAATATTTGACAATGTGAGAATTTAACTTATGAGTTCCCTTGTATGGATGAAGTCCATTTTCTTCTTACACCAGCAGGAAGCCACCCGAGATCCAATCGTATCGACGCATCCATTCCTTTCCCTAGCCGCAACAAGAAATGGTTTCCAAAGATCCTCATCCTCTCGTAAGGGAACAATGGGGTGCCACAATTACATCCTTATGCTACTAATGCACCGATCCTTATGTGTCAATAAGAGGTCCATGTGACTACCCAAGAAAAATATTAGAACTTCTTAAGTCAATTTCTACTTCTAAGGACTCAACCACCCCTAATGCTTCTCCCTGAAACTCTCACATTAGATAAGCCCATAGAACCAATATATCACCCATATAATGGCGTCATCCAAAAGCCATAAAAAACCCCCTATGCATGGCCTTCCAAACACTATAATGTTGTTGAGGATCTTTCCCAAGCACCATGCGCCATGTCCGCCTTGGAGGTTTTGGAAAGTTTCACTTAGAAATGAAAAACCTTGTTAACTACTATTATAGGGGTTGATCCTTCAAAGTCTATCTTAATTACCTTTGATTTCTATGATCCTCGTTGTATACTCTCCCATCATGTTTCTTTTTCAAAAAATAGTGTGTGTTTGTAATTGAGATATATATCACACATTGGTGGATGAAGGGCTTTCCACTTGTATTATGTCCGCATCATACTAGAAATATCTTCGCGTATCTATCACTCGCAGACGAGCCTAGTACTACTTTACAAGCCTTTGAATAACACCATTTTGTACCCCATGGGGGATCTTCTCGAAGTGTGTCATCGAGCTAGGGGGAAATTCTATTTATGTTTATTTTGAATTTGTAGATTCTCCTTAGATTATATTCTTCTCCTCAAATGTAATTTTCCGTATGCCATGTGTGTTTTCGTGTCTTTTGTGTTTCATGTGCTTCACTTTCCCCTCAAAGGTAAGATTGTTATGATAGATCAACTCAATTATTACATATTTTTTGAACAAACTTAATGCTATGGTTAATTATGTACCATTCATTAGAGATAACCACGGTAACTATGAAAGTGTTGAGGAAGGTTTTTTTAAAATTTAATCTCTTATTGGAGCCTTTCCTTCACCTCTTCTCGACATCCCCCTACTTCTACCGCTACTCCTATGTACATTGTCTCTTCTGTCACTTATGGAGCCTATAGGCTTGTTGACCCTTAAGATGTGTACTTTTATATAGATGCACATTATCATGGTAATATTACACCACCTTTAGTGGAATATATATCCCCTTTAGTTGTCATGTAAGCACCTTCTAACACTCTGGTCAAAAAATCCATCTCAATATGAAATATGACTAGGATATTTTTCCCACATGGGTCTTCACACCACCTCTTCCATGTGACTCCATTGGTGATGAGTATTCTTCCCGAAAAGGAATATTGCAGGTCATGAATTCAACTATTTCTCATCCTAGGGATATTATTCCTCGTCATGCCTCTAGTCTTCTTGAATTGGAAAAGGTAGAGATAGGCAACCAAAATCTTGAATCAAACCTAGGTTTATTTCCTCTTCCATCCTCATAAGTTCCACCCTTGGACCGAGTCAAGTCTTAGATTACTAATTTTGAAATTTCCAATGAATTATCCAACTCATCTACATATGTTGATGAGTTCCTTGTACCTACTTTATGTCTTGATAGTCCTTGTCAAGGAGCTACACTAGCTCACAAGACCACTCAATTTTTATGTGCTTGGGTATTTCCTAATAACGTTATGGTTCTAAGTTTTACCTGGTATCATCAACCATTAGGAATTGGGCAGTTTAAATTTTTATGGCATGGCCCTTTCATGGCGCACCATAATGTACCTCCTCTCGTCCATCAGCTCATGTATGGAAATCCTTGTTTTGTGCCCAACATTGGGCACACCTTGATGTGACTTATTAAAATGAGTTACACTTCTAAAAAATTTTAAATAGGAGTGATTCTAATGTTTTTTAATCTATTTTTTGGTTTGGTGTGTGATGCGATAAATTTTCAAGTACATCATATATTGAAAAAATCTAAAAAAAAGTATAAAACTCAAAATATGAAAGAATTATGGTCATGTTTTTACCTAATCCATGATTTATACCTTTCATTATATGATTTAACCATGGGTCTATTCTTTCTAGATAGTTTTTTGAGGAAAGGGTGATGATTTTATCGCGACTTTTCGTTGGGCTTGAGGGATGTGTTTTTGAACTAGCATGTAGGGGTAGCTCACATATCACCATATTCATTGCATTATTGACCATCACCGCCACCTTCAATGTGCCTTAGGTCTGACCCCCATCAAGTTGAGACATTAGCCCTCTCTTCTATTCACATTGTAATTTGACAAAGTAGAGCCTACCTATTCATGGATGCCCTAGTTTAGCACCTATTTTCCATGTTGGCATCTATGCAGTGTCTCATTTATATTATTTTTGGAATTCCTCATTCTGACCCATCATGAATTTGGGATGTGATCCACATTCTTATATTTCTTTTTCCTTTTTTTTCTTTACCCCAGTATGATTCCAAAATTTTATTTCTTGTGATTCCCGCATTTTGTTAGCCTCTTTTTTTCCCCAATGAGCCTTGGTTTTATTTTTCAACTACTCACATCATTTGTTTCGGCTTATCGACCACTCTCACTTGGTGTTTTACCCTTTCTTGGAAGAACCTTCATGAAGAGTGGTCTTATTTTCCAGCCTCTCTACCTCCTTATGCTTTGAGTGGTTCAATCGCACTTTGATCTATCTACTACCATTTATACCACTCCTTCCCCGAAAATACTACTTAGTGTCCTTCTTCTTCTTGCTAAATCTTGAATGAAACCAAGCCCCCTTTTTTCCTTGTTTTCATTCTCGTTGATCATTGAAAATGTCTAGTTCATTTTGGTTTTATTTTCACGACTCAATAAACTTATGAAGATCGAAAGCTTATTTATCCATCTTTTCATGCTCTTAAAATATAAACAAAAAATCATATTTATTTTCATCATTTCCTTCTCATTCAATAAATTGAACGAGGGTGAGCAATATCTTTTCCATTTTGAAATCTCACTAAACCATGAGAAAGGTATGAGTGTACTATTATCTAATTTTCATTTTCATTAAACTTTATGAAAAAAATAACCTACTGAAAATACTTGTCTTCTCTTTTCGTGCTCATTAAACCATGAAGGGGAATAAAAAGAGAAAATTGGAAGGAACCATTTATTTTTTGTTATTCATCGAAATGGCGACGTCAACCGTGTCACTCTTGAAAATGGCACCTTTTCTGTGCCATTATCTTATAATTTTGGTTTTATCTTGTCTAGGAATTGTATCATACATATGAGTCTATTGAATCATCTCGACCGATTAATATTCTATTCATTATGGAGTGTGCTTCAATGCCTCATATGTTGTTATGTGATCTCCCATTGTTCTCATTAATCATTATCCCAAGTCCATTTTTTTGTCATGAAATTATGTGTTCAAGCGAGGTATCTTCCCTATATTGGCCATCTACAATTTCTTGTTGACATTTTATAATCGGACATCCCTTTGTTAGTTGTACTTCATCATATCATGCCTTCATCCATTCACATCATCATTTATGACAGCTCCATGTTGATTTATGGGGGATAGATCAAGGCCCCCCTTTGACTAATCTTCTCTTGTCAACTTTATCTCACTATGCAGAGAGCTTGATCTAGGAACTAGTAGTTCCTTTGAGCTTGCATATAACCTCAATGAAAGGTTTACTTTTGATTGAAAGAGGGTTTAAATCATTGAGTCATGATCGGTCGATTCCATGGGTGTTCGTAGTTAGCTCATATACTCACACTTTGTAGACTATACTCGGGTACCTTGGGGTCCATTTTTATCATTGGTGAGTCCCCTCGCATTTTTTTAATGGTACACATAATTGAATGATAATTAAGAAATTTATACAATACTCGACATCAACAATTCTATTCACATGTTGTAGATTTGTACCATTGGGGTTATGTTGAAGACCTCGAGTTAGCGACATTTCACTTTTATATTACACCCTTCCTAGGATTTATTAGGTTAAATGTATAATTATGTACTTTTAGGACTACTCCGTGGCACATCCTCTATATTATGTTTCCACAGCCCTATTGATATATATTATGAAGTAGATCCACATTGTATTTTTTTGGTGGCCATGATTTGTTTGACGAGTCACATGGATCCATTATGTATTGTTCATGACCATGTCTTAGAATTGCATCTCATGGATAAGGAGTGTATGTTTAGTAACCATGTTCAATGTCTCTTTATGACCGAGTAAGGGCATGCCCACCTTAGGGATGTTATCACTGAGTTTGACACTCTAGCATTTGGGTTCCTATGATCTAGCTTTGTGGTCATGGATCCTTCCCCCTATTTTGATCACTCATAATTGTTGTAATGAATTTTGGATATCATTTACTCTTGTTTCCTCATGCATTACATGTATCTATTATCAACCTAATTTCATTCTTAGATTTAGTGCTTATGATCCCTCATATTGATGATCTTTTTTGCTAGTTTCTAACCCTTATTTCTAGCTATTTTTATGCATCTTCGCTAGGATGGACTATTGATCATGGTTAAGAGACTTGTCTTCACTAGAAACCATTTTCATCCTAGTGAAATACTCCTTCATTTCTCTATGTGTTCCCTGCGAGGATCGGGGATTCAAGTTGTCTTGGGTGAATTATTAGAGAAGCTTCCGAACCTCTCTTCATCCAAATTGTTACTGGGTTCATCTTCTAATACAAGCCTCTAAGCCTATTTATACCACTGATTTTTAAAGGGTAAGGCTAGTGAGTGTTGGTGAAACTATGAGTATTGAGAAAGTTATACTCTTTTTTGCTTGATACCTTCTGCTTATATGGTGAGATTATTTATTACACTTAGAGGAGAAGGTTGTGTTGTGGGAGGTATACATTTCTTGTACTATCATTTTGGATTAATATATCTACATGTTCCTTTCCTATATATGAAATATGAATCATATTTTCTAATGGTGTGTGCTATTTTAAAATAGTAAGCCCTCTACAAAAGGATTTTTATTTGTTCGTGTGTAGGGTCCTTCTTATTGCAAGAGGAAGTGAGGTCTTCAAGTGGAAGCGTGGTTTTATTAGCATCAAACTCAAGATACTACGCCAACCTACTAGGGTAACGAGTATTAATTCTTCAACCATTCTTTTATAGATTATTTCATGAGTGTTGAATGTATTTTATTGTATGGATAGGAACAAAGGATTAACCATCTTGATCATATTTTAATCACACACTCACATCTCGGTAAATCATTCTCTAATCTACTAGGTTAAAAACTAGCTTGCTCACTCGATGCCAAATTTTCTCCTAACATTTTACTAACGTGATTGTCTATGTGGTTGATATATTCCTATCGACATATATCAACCAAATTTATTAACATGGTTGTGCTATTATATATGCTTAAACATAATAGTAATATTTCTTTAACTAGAAAGGATTTAAATTACAATTGAACAATTGAACAGAAAGGTTAAATATTATTTAAAATATATATTATTTTGATGATATCATTTCACTTATGATAATAATATAATTTTAATGATTTTGTTTTTTAAAAGAATATGACTTGAGAATTAACTACTTAATTTCTTTATAAATAAAGAAATGTGCAAATTACCTAAAACTAATTTACATTTAATATATGTGAAAGACTTTATGAGCGCCAAGTTTTTGTCTATATATTAATAAGGATTTATTTAAATACAAATTTATTCAACATCAAGATATTGAATCTCTTATCTTGGATGGGGTGACTAAACAATGCCAACATGTGAGAGAGAAGGTGTTGCGCATGGAAGGCACAAGAAGGGATGCACGATGGAAGTTAGAGATATTTATGCTTCCAAATGGTGTCGTTCTAAGAACAACATAAGTATTTAATTGATAGTACAATGATAGTACTTAAAATGAGTACATTGGTAAGAATAATTTACACCCCTGCACGAGTAAATAAGGATCAAGATTCGGGAGAGGAGGTGGAGGGATGGTGATGCTACAATTTGTAGGACACTCCATCCTCGTTATGCATCATTATGAAATCATCAAAGTGATGGTACAAAATATTTAGGGAGTGGAAATTGTTTCATGCCATTTGGTATGGAATGAGGAATATATTAAACCTAGGAAGAGAAAAGTTTTCCTTTTATGTGCTCCAAGATAAAATATTTGGAATTAAGGGTTGTGAATCTAGGATGAAAAAATTTAAATAATAGGAAGGGGAATATTTTGACTCCCATATCCTAGTGGGAATGATTGAGTGTAGAAAAAATAATATTAGATCTATAGGGTTGTTTCCCTTTGCACTATCCAAAAAAGGGAACTAATTGGTAAACATAGATTCAAATCCCTAAGGATGTAGGTTAAAAAGAAGGGTTTATGTTCTCACTTGATTATATGGGATAAATAAGTGACGTTTTGGGGTAGAGTCTATTTCTTGTATCAATTTCCAATTATAAGTAAAACAAATATCAAGGATCCGGATGTAGAAATCCAATCCATTCATGGTGAAGTGGCACCTTAAAACATGTTGGGAAAGGAAAATTGATGGATTTGTGAAGTAGAGAACTCTATAATGACGGAAACTAGGTATTTTCATTTAGACAAGAAGTATTCGACTTCAAATTCCATCGTGGATCAATATATAGTACTAATGCATAATGGAATTTAAACTATTCCTAAAAAAACGCTCTACACAAGGTTGAATGCCATGACCTAGTGTTTGTAGGTTTTAATGAAGGCTGCCCCGAAAAGACCTCCCTCTCGGCTCTCTAGGACCCGTTCATTGTCCCTGCAAGCCTTGAGACTCACCTATGACAGAAATCGGTGGGGGGATTTCTGCTCCCCCATCATAGGTTAGTCTCCCACGCAGGGGCAAGCGATGTGGGCCGACATCGACAATCAACAAAAATCTGTCGGCCTCATGACACAATAGGGTTGAATCCCACAGAAAAAAAGTCATCCACACCTTAATAAAAAGTAGGAAATATCAAATCATCCACATGCATTCTAAATGATACCAAAATAACCATGATCAAGCTCCATGCGCACCGCATCAATGAAAGGATACATTTCATGAAGGATCACGCCTTGATCGACAAGTTCATGGGCTTTTGGCCAAATGAAAAATCCCTCCAAGGATGGATAGATTCCAAGTGGAAGCCCAAAGGACACATTGTCCTTTAGTTGTGCGCAAAGGCTTCTTCAATGTGATCTTCCCCTACATTGAAGACAAAAACGAATCATGGATGGAGGACCATACTTCTTAAACTCGGAAAGCTTATACCTTCATCACTAGGGCCCGAGCACTTCAACCTAGAAAAAAAATATATCACATGGGCATCGGTCCGGAGCCCACTATTCCCTCTCCTAGGATTATTGGGATGAGCTTACCCTAAGGGAAATAGGTAATTCCCTAGGAGAATTCGTCAAAAATTGTGGAGGAAATGAAGATCAACCGATACACGACATAAACATGAATTCGCATCTACATGAATATATCGGATTTTCTCCCCGGCAAGGTAAGCCTATTGCATGATGATTTTGAATGGATACAAACTCTAGATTATCAACATGTCCCTTTCGGATGCCGGAGGTGTCATCAACATGGGCACCTATTTAGAGACTTCCCCCTAAACCAAAAAGGGCAGCCCAAAAAAGAAACAAATGACCAATCTGCAGAAGGGTTTATGAAAGTAGCAAGAAATAAAAGGCACAACAAGAGAACCAACTCTAATGCGAAGAAAAAAGGCCCCGTGACCAGCAACAACTTTGCAGCCCTCTAAACCACCCGAGCGAAAATGATAATGAACTCGCCAAAGAGGCGGGTGAACCCTCACGAGAGTAGCCCTGGACCTCAAAGAAACAATAGGAAAAGATCCAACCTAAGCCTTTTCGAAACCCCAAACCCCTATCCTTGTAGGGGAAAACTCTGCATTGAAGGGAAAATAACGAGTGTTGGATCCAATCCCGGAAGCCATGGAGGAAGAGCCGGAGAGCATAGCTCTTGAAGGGCTCAATCTCTTAAGGTTAGAGGATGCATGGAGCAAGAAGGACGTTCTCTCAATACCCAAGCAGCGATCCGGATGATGGAAAAAATCCCTCACTGCACGCAGCTCCCTTTTCGGGAATACAAGGAGGCACACTCATGGAAACAAAATATTTAATGAAATAATACCATAAAAGAGGCGAGAAAAACAACATTGCAAAGAACAATATAAATGGGCAAAGAAATGGTATAATTTGGGGAGATTCCCCAAGTTAACCCAATTCTACGCCTACTCTCCCAACCCCCATCAATGAAGATAATATCATGGGAAATATAAGAGGGCTCAATAACCCCACCAAGCATAGGATCATCAAGAAAAGAATCACCGAGGAACACCCCGCAATCTTCGACATGCAAGAAACCAAATGCTCGAGCTTGACTCTGAAACAATCTTCAAAATGATATGGAAAGGATGAAAAACAATAGCGGTTGATGCTAATGGCGCTCTGCGGAGGATTGGAAATCATCTTAAACCCTCTCATCATCACCCTAGAGAACTATAATGCCATTAGGCACTTCATTGAAGCTAACTTTCACTTGATTGGGAACTCGCCATCCATGGCTTGCTAATGAATGTCTACTTTCAAAAAAATCTCCACCGCAGTTGAGCTTCCGGATAACACTACCGAACTCAATAATCATATATCTCCACCACTTGGAGGAGATTTCAATATGATAACCATCTACAGGAAAAAAATGGTGGAAGGCAGGAGCTGAGACATGGGCAACAATGGATTCAAGAACTTCATACAAGACAACCACCTCATAGATCTACAAACTTCCAATGGCATCGTTACCGTGCACAGTAGAATAGGACACACTCATCAAATCGCCTCCAGACTGGGACCGGTTCCTCATCACGAAGACTTCTTACAGCTTGGAGGGTGACCTTGTAGCCACCATTATTCCAGTTTACGAGCTCCGATCATCGGCCGATATAGCTACAATGGTTAAGACCCAGTGACGTCCGTGCCCAAACCATTCTACTTCGAACACCGTTGGCACAAATCTAGGGTTCAAAGAAATTGTCTCATATGGTGGACCTCCCTTTCACCACCTTAGGGAACAAAAATTCATCGCGTTCATAATGCTCAAAGGGAAACTAAAGAGTGGAATAAAACCCCATTCAACAATATCTTCAAAGATAAAAGAGAGCTAGAAGAGAAAATGAAGAAGATTCAACAAACAATCATATTGAAAGGCTACTCGACAGATTCGCAGAGCAAAGAGAAACTTCTTACAACTAAGATGGAAGAGAGAATAACTCAGGGAAGAGACTCTATGGAAACAAAAAATCTAGGATTTGTTGGCTCGAAAGATGGAGAAATAATCACAAAATTCTTCCACCACTCCACCATTCAGCATAAGATGCACAATAGAATCACGACTTCTCAAAAAATAAAAAAGGATATTGTCTCGCCGATCCAGTGGATATTGGTGGCCACCGCCTATTCCACCTGGGGCCCCACCATTGTCTCTTTCGGTTTTTTTCTCACAACTTACTATTTTTAGCAGGTTTTTTGTGTCCTAAACATTTGGAGCCGTTTTTAGGCTCCCAAACGGAGATAGTATGCCGAAGTTACATCCTCGAGAAGTTGAAACACCAATTTACCCAAATAGGGCCCATAGTTTTGGTGCTTCATCTCCCAGGGTTAGCTTTTTGGACTTTTAGAGTTCTCTCGTTATTTCTCCATAATAAATAGGCTCTCGAGCCTCATTGTAGCATAGTTCAGTAGGTCTATAGTCGCCACATCTCTTCTCGCAGATTCGCTACCAAACGACCTCTAGCTATTTTATTTCCATCATGTTTGTAAGCATATTTCGGTTGATTTGATATTAATGAAATGAAGCCCCATTTCCACTATATTTCTATGTTTATGGTTATTTCTATATTCTCTTGCATTCCCCTGCAGAAACTGGATCGGTGTATCGTGACGACCTACTTTTTCTCAATCCTTCTTTGCATGTCCCCAATGAGGTCGGGGTATAAGGATTTAGGGCTTGATCTCGTGGAACCTTTGCAAGATCAGCCTTGCAAACCCCAATGCACGCCCATGGGGGGATGAAAAGAAAGATGAGGGAGCAGGAGATCCTATCAAAATATTGCTCGAGGAGGCCCTCGAAAAACAAAGGAACGCGATCATGGATAATTTTGCCCATATCCTTCAACGACCGCACACCTAGTGACACATCTACCCTCCAACAGCCACTCGGAGGCACAACTCCCTTTAAGGTACAAGAAAACTTTGAAATTCCCATATTTGAGGTTCAAATAGATGTAGATGCCGTAGATAGATGGTTGAATCTATTAGAAGGATATTTCTCATTTCATGACTTTTCCAACCGGGAGAAGATTACTTTTTTCACTCCTTAAAGCTACCCCTCATGTCAAGGGACTGGTGGGAAACCCACTTTGAGAAAAAGGATGAGATAGAACCCTCTCTCGTTCTCGACCATACCCACTTGAATTATTTCCAAGATTCCATCAAGGAATAATACTGTCCCGTAGGGAGCTATGAGAAAAGTACATACAATGGACCATGCCGCAAGGCAACAAAGGGATAAAGATGTGCATGAGCTAACAAATCTGTTCCATACCCTACGCAAAAAACTTGGGTATCACAGCATTCGCAGAAACATTTTGATGCTAAAGTATTGTGGCTATCCGTATAGATACATTTAGGAGGGAATGGAGTTCTCGACATCTCCTCGCTTGGTACAACATACTAGTATGCTTCCAAGATTGAGCGTAAATTAAAACGAAAGAAGTAATACTTTGGATCTCGCGAATCAAAAGCAAGGGAATGGTGCCCCAAACCGTAGAACAAAGGACAAAGGCAAGGAATGGTAGCCCAAGACAACCCACCAAAGACACAAGCAAATAAAAAACACCACGGAGCCAAAGAAGGACACGTGAAAGTTGTGTGAGTTCCATAAGAGCTAAACTCACAACACAAGTGAGTTTCGGTCCAACGCACCGCCGGTGGCCGAGATGAGAGGGATGTTCAAAGTGGGACGCATGCTCGACTCGAATCGAATCTCGATAAGGGGAATGACAAATGGAAGTAGATTATTGATGTAGAGCCCAACACCACCGTTGCCACTACGAAGATCCGTAAGGAGGAACTAGAAGATACAGAGGAGGCATAGCGTCTCTTCCACTACCGCATGTGGGTAAAGGGTTCCCTCGCTATGGTTCATTGTCGAAAATGGGAGGCAAAAGAACCTCATTTTATCGTATGTCGTGAAGTGGTTGGTCTTGCAGCACCACAACGCACCCACAACCATACACCATTGCGTGGCTTCACCAAGGACAAGATCTCCGCATCGCCCGAGAGTGCCGCCTTCCCTATAGCATCAAGCCCTTCACAGTATGAGGTATTGTGTGACATTGCACCTATTGATGTTTCTAATGTATTATTAGGCCAGCCATACTTGTGGAAGTGACATGCTTTGTATGAGTCCCGCCTTTGCACTGTTATTTTTTACTTTGGGAAATAAACTGTACGTAATACCGCAGGTACCACCGCCTCCCACTAACTCTTTGGTTAATAAAAAACAATGAAATAAGCTCATTTCCCAAACCAGGAATTTATTTTTTTGATAATCCACCCTCGAGGGCAAGAAGAATGCACGTGGTCATGACCCTCCGTACATGGCTCCTCCGCATGATAACAACAAATGGACAAGGTTGTGGAAGAGTATGGGGATATATTCACCTCTCCCATAGGGGTGCCTCTACACTCTTAGGTCAAGAACCCCATTTACCCGACCTCAGTGTGTTCCACTACCCAATGGGACCGATCTATAGGCTCTCTATTCTAGAGAATGATGAAATCAAGAGGAAAATTCAAAGAGCTTCGCAGCAAGGTCACATCCGGCCAAGTTCATCGCCCGTGAGAGCCCCGATCGTGTTGGTGCAAGAAGGATGGGACTTGGAGACTCTTTGTTGACTATCGGCGTTGAACAAGATCATTGTCCGGAATAGGCACTCCGATCCTACGCATTGATGGCCTTCGGACCAACCGAAAGGGGAAAAAATATTTCAGCAAGATCAACTTGAAGTCTAGGTATCACTAGGTACCAATCGAACCCTCTAATGTGTGGAATATTTCCTTCAAAGCCAAGGAGGGCCTTTTCAAATTGCTCCTCATGCATTTCGGATTGAAAAAATATCCCGCAACCTTCATGAGACCGATGGATGACATCTTGTGTCCATTCACCAAATCATTTGTAGTGGTATACTCGGATGACATTCTCCGATCTTTAGCTGCACTTGGGAAAGGCACCTCCACCACATCTAAGAAGTCCTCTAAACACCGTGGCAACACAAGTTGTGTGCCAATTTTGAGAACCGCACCTTTGGCATGACCCGTAGTTCAATATCTAGGATACATTATTGATGAAATGGGGGTGCATGTGGATCCGAGCAAGATCTAAGTTATTTTGGGATTGACCGAGCTCCAACCACCCTAACAGCTTCGTAGCTTTTCTAGGTCTTGCTAATTTATACAGCAGGTCTATGTTGGGATTCTCTCGTATCACTTGGCCCTTGAGTCAAGTCACCAAGGAAGGAGTGAAAGAAAAATTCTCGTTGGTCAAAATCTCAACAGAAGGCATTCATAGAATCAAGCATCACCTCTTTTCTTCCCAGTGCTCACATTACTAGACTTGCAAACCATTTGAGATCGAGAGCAGTATAGCTTTGACTATGCTATTGGGGCAGCTTCATCAACAGGGGGCATCTAGTGGCATATCACAGTGAGACATTGTCGTACACAGCTTGAAAGTATCCCACTTATGACAAAGAAATGTATTCCATTATGTAGGCTTGATGACAATGGAAGCATTGACATTTTGGTGAAGGAGACAATCATCCATACAGACCACCAACCCCCACAGCTCATACAAACACAAGGGAAGTTGCATAACGATCGCCATCTAAAGTGGTCCACATATCCGCAACGATTTCATTTGAACATCAAGTATAAGAAAGGTAGCACCAATAATGTTGCGTAATACCTCACCGACTCACCGATCGTGGCCATAACCATAGTTCTAAACTCGTGGGCATGAGACTTATGATTGGCCATTTCTCTATAAAAGTGATCCGTACTTTAGCTACACATACATATGCACTCTTGGGGGTATGCAAGTTCCAAATTTTCACCTCCAAGTAGCATTATTATGTCACGTGGGACACCTTTGTGTTCCTTCAAGCGAGTGTGCCTAGATGATATGGGAAGCGCTACACATTCGAGTCACCGGGAATTTTGTGGTCGAGAAAACTATGGCGCACTCGTAAAAGTATTTCTATTGGCCGAACCCTTCGACGGATGTCAAGAAGTACATTAGATCCCTACACTCCTTTGCTCCATTTCCAAACTCACCATCAAGAAGCAAGTGCTCTATACTCCGCTACCTACCCCTAGTCAACCTTGGGAATCCATCTCCATGGATTACATGTCACGCCTTCCTTCTACTAACCATGGAAACGAATTTGTTTTCACGAGCTCATCGATAGATTCTAAAAAATGGCCATATATGGTGGCGTGCAAGAAGAATATCACAGCAGTAAGCCATCTGCTAAAAATCTTCTTTGAGCAAGTGTGGGTGCACTTTGGGATCCCACATGCGTCTATCATATCAGTATCATGACAAACAGCTTTCTCGGAACATTTTTGGTCCAACCTCTAGTCAATTTTGGACACTAAGCTCACCAAGTCCACAAATTTCCATCCCCAAACCGATGGCCGCAGCTAGAGGTCATCAATTGGATGATTATACACATTATGCGCATGTAAAATTCAAAGCATCCACGCACATGGGATGAGATCCTTCCCTCTATACAACAGCAGTTATAACCAGAGCTCTCAATAGCTCAACCGGGCCACGACTCCCTTTCGTGGGCTTTGGATTCCACTGCTATGTCCCATTGATGTAGCCATGCCATTTTCAGCCCACTCGATGCCAATTCAGACTCATGTCCTGGTCCGAGCCGACAAAGCAAACAACTTAATCAAGCACATTCATCACATCTTCCAACGAGTTCATGACATATTAGACAGAGCCAATTCTAAGTACAACCAATGACATGATCAACATCGAGTGTCACACAACTTCCGTGTGGGAGAACACGTGTGGCTACATTTGTAGAAGGAGTGCCTCACCGGACCTCACCGCAAGATTCGCCTGCTTCAATATGGGCCATACACCATCACCAAGGTTGTAGGGAACAATGCCTTCGAGCTCACTATTCCACCATTCCTTGTTCTCGCACCCGCATTAAATGTAGACCGCCTTCGTCCCTACTTCCCACCTCTATTGGACACCTCTCGACATTGCGGAAGAACTCACACCAAAAAGATTTAAACCTAAACTACATGGAACATGCCACCACAGATCGTATCATGGACATGCAAATCAAGAACACTCGCCGACGGAAGATCCAACCGTATCGGGTTATCAAAGCTAGCCAACTCCCGCACCAAGGCAAGTGGTTCACTAGGGGACCAAGTTCAACAAAATTTTTCCTCATCTCATGGAGGAACTAAAAGAAATGGACACCATTGCTTCACAAGGAGGAGGAATGATCCAAGTGGATATTGGTGGCCACCGCCTATTCCACTTGGTGCCTCACCATTGTCTCTTTTAGATTTTTTTCACAACTTACTATTTTTAGCAGCTTTTCAAGTCCTCGAACTTCCGGAGCCATTTTGAGGCCCCAAACAAGAGATAGTATGCCGAAGTTACATCCCCGTGAAGTTGAAACATCAATTTACCCAAACTGGGCCCATAGTTTCTGGCACTTCATATCCTAGGGTTAGGTTTTTGGATGTTTAGAGTTCTCCATTTTTTCTCCATAATAAATAGGCCCTCGAAGCAACATTATAACAAAATTCGTAGGTCCGTAGTCACAACATCTCTTCTCAAAGATTTGCTACCAACACCCTAGCTATTTTATTTCCATCATGTTTGTAAGCATATTTTTGTGATTTGATATTAATGAAATGAAGCCTTATTTCCACCGTATTTTCTATGTTTATGGTTATTTATGTATTCGTTGCGTTCCCCGCATAAATTTGGATCATCTCTGAAAAACACGAGGATATCATGGAGGAGTTTCGTAAAACCTCTTCAAAGACATTCTCCACGAACCCAATCATTAGAGGCATGAGGCTATAGAGAAAATCACCAAGCATATCCCTAAAATGGTCATGGAAGAACACAACACGATGCTTCTCAAGGCCACCACTCTAGCCGAGGTGGAACAAGAAGTATTCCAACTAAAGGAAGGGAAGCTCCTAGCCCTAATGGATTCACCACCAACTTCTTCCACTACTTCTGGGAAACCATCAAAGAAGAGGTTTTGGGTGTTGGGTGAGGAGTCACACACCACTCACCGGCTACTTATGGCTCTCAACACTACCTTCCTCACTCTCATACCAAAAGTAGTACAATGTTGCTACGCCAAGAAAGTACAGACCCATAGCACTCGCAATGCCATTTACAAGATCATTTCCAAAGTTATTGCTACAGTAGTAAAGCAGATCCTTTCCATGATTATCTCCCCGGAGAAAATGGGTTGTGTATAAGGATGAAAAATCCTTGATGTAATAATTTTAACCCATGAGGTCATACATTCTCCTAAAACCAGAAAAAAACCCGGTATTCTCCTCAAAATTGATCTATCCAAGGCCTTTGACAAACTCAATTGGGACTACATAAACATGTCATCCTTGCCTTTGGCTTCAGCCCACACCCGGTCGATGGATTATGAGCCTTATAACCTCCCCTTTTCTTTCCATCCCGGTAAATGGCATACCCTCAGCAACCTTCAATCCCTCAAGAGGTATTAGACAAATAGATCCCCCCTCGCCCTTCATTATCACTATTATGACCGAAGGGCTAGGTCATTTGCTCAAAAGATTTGTACATTCGTGCTCTCTACAAGGCATACCTATACACAATCTACCCCCCACTTCTCGTCAAAAATTCCTCAATGATAATATGATCATGGGGCACACCTCGGTCCAGTGAAGCTTTCTCCCCGAAATCTCTACTAGATTGTTTCTTAGAGGCTTCTCGCATAGAGGTTAACCCCCGACAAATCTCAAATCTTCTTCTTCCATACTCCCGTATCACTCAGTGGAACATCGCCCACATTATAGGTTTCTCCATAGCCTCCTTTCCCTCCAAATACCTTGGCACCCCCTCTCATTGCCACCGCCATCAATCATTCTTCTTGGTGAGCGTCGCCGGATAGAATGGAGACCAGTGTTATCCAACTAGACTCGTGGGTCTCTCTCAATATAGCGAGTGCATGGTTCTCATCAAATTTGTACTTCAATCTCTACCCATATACCTCTTCTCGATGCTCGTAGCCCCCAAATGGGTACTTAAGACCATGCACAAACTTCAAAGGATTTTACTATGGGGGAGGAACCAAAGAGAAAAAATAAATGGGCTCTAGTCAACCGGAAAGAAATATGCACGCCAAAAGGTCATGGAGGGCTAGGCCTAGGAGATCCCGCAGCACAACAACAATATTATGGGAGATGATATTTGGTGGAAATGGGTCCCCAACCCTCACATACCTTTAGCTAACTCGTGGGAAGCCAAATATGCAAGGAATCTGCACAAGGTGGATCTCATCACACTAGTACATTTGGTGGAAATTTCGACACTTGGTTCCCACGTATCGACCAAATGTTGGAAATTTCCCCCAAATTTTTTCAACTTTTTTCAAATCCCGCCCAAAACCGTCACTATATCCGACATTCGCAGACAAGTGTCACAATACCGACACTTAGATAAAATGTCACAATTGCGACGTTTGGGAGGAATCCGTCGAAATTGTGACGATGATCGCAATAGCATCGCTATTGCGATAGTTTGAGGATATCGTCGCTATTGCGACGCTTGAGGGAAAGTGTCGCTATTGCGAAAATTTGAGGAAAGTGTCACTATTGCAGACGTTTGAGGCAAGTGTTGCTATTGTGACGTTTGAGGATATCATCGCTATTGCGACGAGCTTAGGCAAAGGTGTCGCTATTGCGACAGCTTTCGACAGAAATGTCGCTATTGCGACTGCTTGGGCTAAGTGTCGCTCTTCGGCAACGCTTTGGCTACGTGTCGATTCTAATTCACTCTCTAACCGACTTTCGACATATGTCAACAATGATTTGATATTATTTGAATTAATTAGGGTCAGTTCAACATTATTTCTATAACATTTTTATGTGTGAGGTTGCGTGCCACGAAACTCCGACCATGTTAAGGATAATTTTTTTTGAACATCTAGTCCAAGCGTCGATCTTTGTTCGTTATATTTTCGCAGATATGCTCTAAGGAAGTTAGGGTTTATGTATGCTCTAGAATTCTTTCTCAAATCATGGTCGACTTTGGTATTTTGGCTATCTTCTCGTCTATAAATTTTTAAGCTATGAAATCTTCATACATCGCTCGTTTGTCGTTTGCTACCTTGTGTCTCTAGGCGATACCGTGCCGCCGTGTGACGTCGTACGACCGACGGGCGCCCGCGGTCGCCGTTTCATGCGACGGTGCTCATGTCGGATTTGCTAACTTATGACCTGCTTGGGTGCCTTAATGTGCACGTTCAGGGTGGCTCATTTTCCGTTTTCTACCTTGTGTCTCTGTGCACGGCACACCATGTCTCGCCGTGTGATGTCGCATGACACAAGGGCGCCCGAGTCGAGCCGCTTCGTGCGAGGTCGCCTATGTCGATTTGCTAACTTGTGATCGCCTGTGCCTTAATTTTTCACATTCGGGTGGCCCATTTTCTTTTTCTACCTTGTGTCTCCGGGCAGCCGGCACGCTCGTGGTGAGGTCGCACGACCAAGGGCGCCCAAGTCGAGCCGTTTCGTGCGAGGGTGCCCGGTCGGGCCGTTTCATGCGAGGGAACCCGTGTTAGATTTGCTAACTTGTGACCACCCGAGTGTCTCAATTTGCACGTTTGGGAGGCTCATTTTCCATTTTCTACCTTGTTCCTCTAGAGCGGCCGGTCGCGCCGTATCACGGCGTGTGACGCCTCACGACCAAAGGAGCCTCGGGTCGCAGCCGTTTCGTACAAGGGCGCTCGTGTCGTATTTGCTAACTTGTGACCACCCGGGTGCTATCTTATGCACGTTCGAGTGGCCCATTTTCTGTTTGCTACCTTGTGCCTCCGTGCGGTCGGGCACGCCATGTCGTGCCGTTCGATGCCGCACGACCAAGGGTGCCCGGTTCGAGCCATTTCGTGCAAGGGCACACGTGTCACATTTGCTAACTTGCGACCACTCGGGTGCCGCCCTGTGCACGTTCGGCGCCCCCGTTTACCGTTTTCTACCTTGTGCCTCCGTGCGGCTCAGGGCATACCGTGTTACATCGTGTGACACTACACGACCAAGGGCGTCCGGGTCGGGCCGTTTCGTGCGAGGGAACCCGTGTCACATTTGCTAACTTGTGACCACCGGTGCTAGCTTGTGCATGTTCGAGTGGCCCATTTACCATTTTCTACCTTGTGCCTCCGTGCGGTCGGCGTGCTATGTCGCACCGTGTAATGCCGCACGACCAAGGACACCCGGGTCGGGCCATTACGTGCGAGGGTGCCCGTGTCACATTTGCTAACTTCTAACTGCCCGGGTGGCATCTTGTGCATGTTCGGGTGCCCCCGTTTATCATTTGCTACCTTGTGCCTCCGTGCGGCCGGCGCGCCGTGTCGCTCCATGTGACGTCGCATGACCAAGGGCGCCCGGGTCGGGCTCATTTCGTGCGAGGGCACCCATGTCACATTTTCTAACTTCGACCACCTGTGTGCCAACTTGTGCACGTTCGGGTGGCTCGTCTTTACCGTTTTCTACCTTGTGCCTCCGTGCAGCGGACGCGTCGTGTCGCGCCATGTGACGCCGCACGACCACACGAGGCGCCCGGGTCGTGCCATTTCGTGCGAGGGCATCCAGTCTCACATTTTCTAACTCGTGACCGCTGGTGCCATCTTATGCATGTTCGGCGACCATTTTTCCATTTGGTACCTTGTGCCTCCATGCAGTCGGCGCGCCGTGTCATGCCGTGTGAAGCTGCACAACCAAGGGGGCGCCCTAGGCTCCGGGCCATTTTGTGCGAGGGCACCCATGTCACATTTCCTATCTTGTGACCACCCGTGTGCCAGCCTTGTGCACATTCAGTGGCCTCTGCTACCATTTTCTACCTTGTGCCTCCGTGCAACCGGGCACGCCGTGTCATGTCATGTGATGCCGCATGACCAAGGGCACCTAGGTCGAGCCATTACGTGCGAGGGCGCCCGTGTCACATTTGCTAACTTGTGACCTGTCGGGATGCCGCCTTGTGCATGTTCGGGCAGCCCATTTACCTTTTTCTACCTTGTGCCTCCGTGCGGCCGTGCACGCCATGTTGCGCCATGTGATGCCGCACGACCATTAAGGGTGCCCGGTTCCGTCCATTTTGTGCGAGGGTGCTCGTGTCACATTTGCTAACTCGTGACCGCTCGGGTGCCGCCTTGTGCATGTTCGGGTGGCCCGTTTTCCATCTGCTACCTTGTGCCTCCGTGCGCCGGCGCGCCGTGTCGCGCCGTGTGACGCCGCACGACCAAGGGCGCTCGGGTCGTGACGCTACGTGTAAGGGCGCCCATGTCGGATTTGATAACTTCGTGACCACCCGGGTGCCGCCTTGTGCACGTTCCAGCAACCCATTTTTCGTTTGCTACCTTGTGCCTCCATGTGGCCGGGTGTGCCGTGTCTCGCCGTGTGATGCCGCACTACCAAGGGCACCGGTTCGCCGTTTCGTGTGAGGGTGCCCATGTCACATTTGCTAACTTCGTGACCGCCTCGAGTGCCACCTTGTGCACATTCGGGCGGCCCGTTTTTTGTTTTCTACCTTGTGTCTCCCGGCGGCCGAGTGCACCGTGTCGCGCCGTGTGATGTCGCACGACCACGGGCGCCCGGGTGGGGCGGCCTCGTGCGAGGGTGCTCGTGTCTCGATTTTTCTAACTAGTGACCACCCGGGTTCCTTAATGTGCACATTTGGGTGGCCCGTTTTTCCGTTTGCTACCTTGTGTCTCCGGCGCTGGGCACGCCGTGTGACGTCGCACGACCAAGGTCACCCGGCTCGAGCCGTTTCATGTGAGGGCGCCCGTGTCGATTTGCTAACTTGTGACCGCCCAAGTGCTAGCTTGTGCATGTTCGAGTGGCTCATTTTCCATTTTCTACCTTTTGCCTCCATGCGGCCCGGCGTGCCGTGTCATGCTATGTGACGCCGCATGACCAAGGGCGCTTGGGGTCGGCCGTGCGTGCGAGGGCGCCCGTGTCGCACTTTGCTAACTCGTGACCGCCTAGGTGCCAACTTGTGCACATTTATGTATCCCATTTTCTGTTTGCTACCTTGTGCCTCGGTGCTGCCATGAGCACGCCGTGTCGCACCGTGTGACACCACGCAACCAAGGGCGCCCGGGTCCCGGGCCGTTTTCATGCGAGGACGCCCGTGTCGATTTTTCTAAATTGTGACCACCAGGGTGCTTTTCTCGCATGTTTCGGCGACTCGTTTTTCCATTTGCTACCTTCTTCCTCTAGGCGGCGAGCACGCCGTGTCGAGCCTTGTGACACCGCATGACCAAGGGCACCAGGGTCGGGCCATTACATGCGAGGGCGCCCGTGTCAGATTTGCTAACTTATGACTACCCCGGTGCCTTTATGTGCATGTTTGGGTGGCCCGTTTTCCATTTTTCATTTTCTACCTTTTTGCCTCCGTGCGTGCCGGCGCGTCGTGTCACGCCTTGTGACACCGCATGACCAAGGGTGCCCAAGTCGGGCCGTTACGTGCGAGGGTGCCCATGTCGCATTTGCTAACTTGTGACCACCGGTGCTAGCTTATGCACGTTCGAGCGACCCATTTTCCGTTTGCTACCTTGTGCCTCCGTGCGCCGGCGCGCGCGCGTGTCGCGCCGTCCGATGCCGCACGACCAAGGGCGCCTCGGTTCGAGCCATTTCGTGCAAGGGCACCCGTGTCACATTTTCTAACTTGTGACCACTCGGGTGCCGACCTATGCAAGTTCGGCGCCCTGTTTACCATTTTCTACCTTGTGCCTCCCGTGCACGTAGGGCATACCGTGTCACATCGTGTGACGCTCACACGACCAAGGGCATCCGGGTCGGGCCGTTTCTTGCGAGGGCACTCGTGTCAGATTTTCTAACTTGTGAGCGCCCGGTGCTAGCTTGTGCATGTTCGAGTAGCCCATTTGCCATTTTCTACCTTGTGCCTCCATGCGCCGGGCGTACCATGTCGCACCGTGTGATGCCGCACGACCAAGGACACCGGGTCGGGCCATTACGTGCGAGGGTGCCCGTGTCACATTTGCTAACTTCTGATCGCCCGAGTGGCGCCTTGTGCATGTTCTGGGTGGCCTCGTTTATCGTTTGCTACCTCGTGCCTCCGTGCTGCCCGGACGCGCCGTGTCACTCCATGTGACGTCGCATGGCCAAGGGCGCCCGGGTCGTCGTTTCATGCGAGGGCACCCATGTCACATTTGCTAACTTCTCGACCACCCTAGGTGCCAACTTGTGCACGTTCGTGGTGGCTCGTCTGATCGTTTTCACCTTGTGCCTCCGTGCAGCGGGACGCGCCGTGTCGCGCCATGTGACGCCGCACGACCAAGGGTGCCCAGGGTCGAGTCGTTTCGTGCGAGGGCATCTCGTCTCACATTTTCTAACTTGTGACCGCCGGGTGCCATCTTATGCATGTTGGGCGGCCAATTTTCCATTTGGCACCTTGTGCCTCCATACGATCCGGCGCGCCGTGTCATGCCGTGTGAAGCCGCACAACCAGGGGGCGCCCTAGGGTCGGGCCATTTCGTGCAAGGGCACCCATGTCACATTTCCTATCTTCGTGACCACCCGAGTGCCGGCTAGTGCACATTCGTGTGCCCCCGTTTACCATTTGCTACCTTGTGCCTCCGTGCGACCGGCACGCCGTGTCATGTCATGTGATGCCGCATGACCAAGGGCACCCTAGGTCGAGCCATTACGTGCGAGGGCGCCCCCTATCACATTTGCTAACTTGTGACTCGTCGGGATGCTAGCTTGTGCATGTTCTAGGGCGGCCCATTTACCTTTTTCTACCTTGTGCCTCCGTGCGTCGTGCACGCCATGTTGCGCCATGTGATGCCGCACGACCATTAAGGGTGCCCGGGTCTCCGTCCATTTTGTGCGAGGGCGCTCGTTTCACATTTTCTAACTTGTGACTCGCATGGGTGCCGCCTTGTGCATGTTCGGGTGGCTCGTTTGCCATCTACTACCTTGTGCCTCCGTGCGCCGGCGCGCCGTGTCACGCCGTGTGATGCCACACGATCAAGGGCGCCCGGGTCGGTCGTTACGTGCAAGGGTGCCCGTGTCGATTTGCTAACTTGTGACCACCCTGGGTGCCGGCTTGTGCATGTTCGGAAACCAATTTTTTTTCATTTGCTACCTTGTGCCTCCATGTGGCCGGGTGTGCCGTGTCTTGCCGTGTGATGCCGCACGACCAAGAGGCGCCCGGGTCTAGCCGTTTCGTGTGAGGGTGCCCATGTCACATTTGCTAACTTGTGACGGCCCGGTGCCGCCTTGTGCACATTCGGGCGGCCTGTTTGTTTTGTTTTCTACCTTGTGTCTCCGGGTGGTCGGGCTGCACCGTGTCGCGCCGTGTGACGTCCCTACGACCAAGGGCGCTCGGGTGGGGCGGAGCCCTCGTGCGAGGGTGCCTATGTTTGATTTTTCTAACTTGTGACCACCCGGGTTCCTTAATGTGCACATTTGGGTGGCCCGTTTTCCGTTTGCTACCTTGTGTCTCCGTGCGCTTGGGCACGCCGTGTGACGTCGCACGACCAAGGCGCCGGTCAGGGCCGTTTCGTGTGAGGGCGCCCATGTCGCATTTGCTAGCTTGTGATCACCCAAGTGCTAGCTTGTGCATGTTCAGGGTGGCTCATTTTCCATTTTCTACCTTGTGCCTCCATGCGGCCGGCGTGCCGTGTCACACTGTGTGACTCCGCATGACCAAGGGCGCTTGGCCGGCCGATACGTGCGATGGCGCCCGTGTCGATTTGCTAACTTGTGACCGCCAGGGTGCCGCCTTGTGCACATTCGGGTATCCCAATTTCTGTTTTATACCTTGTGCCTTAGTGCAGCTCGGGCACGCCGTGTCGCATCGTGTGACACCACGCAACCAAGGGCGCCCGGGTCCGCCGTTTCATGCGAGGACGCCCGTGTCGATTTTCTAAATTGTGACCACTCGGGTGCCTTGTGCATGTTTGGGCGACCCGTTTTCCATTTGCTACCTTGTTCCTCTCGGGGTGGCCGGGCACGCCGTGTCGAGCTCGTGACGCCGCACGACCAAGGGCACCGTGGCTCGGGCCATTACATGTGAGGGCGCCCGTGTCGCATTTGCTAACTTATGACTACCCCCTGGTGCCTTAATGTGCATGTTCGGGTGGCCCGTTTTCCATTTGCCATTTGCCACCTTGTGCCTCCTCGCAGCCGTGCGCACCGTGTCACGCCTTGTGACACCGCATGACCCAAGGGTGCCCGAGTCGGGTCGTTACGTGCGAGGGTGCCCATGTTAGATTTGCTAACTTGTGACCACTCGTGTGCCGCCTATGCACGTTTCGGCGAGCCCATTTGCTACCTTGTGCCTCTCGTGTGGCCGGGTGCGCCATGTCACGCCATGTGATGCCGCATGACCAAGTGCGCCCGGGTCGGGCCGTTTCGTGCGAGGGCGCCCATGTCACATTTGCTAAGTTATGACCGCCGAGGTGCCTTGTGCACATTCGGGCTGCCCATTTTCCATTTTATCCCTTGTGGCATTGTTTGGTTGGGCGTGCCGTGTCGTGCCGTGTCGGGTCACCCGAGTGGGCGCGTTTGGGTCGGGCCGTTTTGTTCGAGGGCGCCCATATCGCTTTGCGTTAAGTTGTGACCGCCCGTATGCCTTGTGCACGTTTGGGTGGCCCATTTTCCATTTCCTCCCTCTTGGCATCGACGTTTGTTTGGGCACGTCATGTAGCACCGTGTGAGGTCGCCCGATCGGGCGCGTTCGGGGTCGGGCCATTTCTTTCGAGGGTGCTCGTATCGGGTTTGCTAAGTTGTGACCGCACGGGTAGCTTGTGCACATTTGGGTGGCCCATTTGCCGTTTGCTCCTTGTGCACGTTTGGTTCAGTGCCGTTTTGCTCGAGGGCACCCGTATCGGCTTTGCTAAGTTATGAAAGCCTCGGTGCCTTGTGCATGTTTGGCCGGCCCATTTTCTATTTACTCCCTTGTGGGATATTCATTTAGTCGGGTGCGTCGTGTCGCACCCCGTGATGTTTCTGACAGGGCACGTTCGGGTCGGGCCGTTTCGTTAGAGGGTGCTCGTATCGCGTTTTTCTAAGTTGTGACCCCGCCCGTGTTCCTTATGCATGTTTGGGCGGCTCTGTTTGCCATTTTCTCCCTTGTGGCATCATTCGGTCCGGCGGGTCGTGTCGCGCCGTGCGAGGTCGCCCGACCGAGCACGTTTGGGTCGGGCCCGTTTCGTTCGAGGGTGCCCATATCAGCTTTTCATGCTAAGTTGTGACCGCTCGGGTGCCTTGTGCACCTTCAAGCGGCCCATTTGTTGTTTTCTCCCATGTGGCATCGTTCGATCGGCGCGTCGTGTCGCGCTGCGAGGTCGCCCGACCGGGTGCATTTGGGTCGAGAAATTTTTTTCGAGGCACCCGTATCGGCTTTTCATGCTAAGTTGTGACCGCTCGAGTTCCTTGTGCACCTTCGAGCAGCTCGCTTTGCGATGTGCTCCCTCGTGGCATCGTTCGGTCCGGGCGAGCCGTGTCACGTCGTGCGAGGTTGCTCGACCGGGGCGCGTTTGCGTCGAGCCATTTCATTCGAGGGCACTCGTATTAGTTTTGCAAAGTTGTGACCGCCCTGTGTGCCTTGTGCATGTTCGGGCGGCCGTTTGTGGTTTGCTCCCTTGTGGCATTGTTCGGCTCGGCGCACCGTGTGAGGTCGCCCGACCGGGCACGTTTGGGTCGGGTCGTTTCGTTCGAGGGCGCCCATATCGGGTTTTTCATGTTAAGTTGTGACCTCGTCGAAGCCTCGAAACTTTCGCAGCATCCGGAATGACCTCTCTCTTCCCTAATCTCTCTCTCTCTCTCTCTCTCTCTCTACCCTCCAATCCTCTCACAGACTATATCCCTCCCTCTATCCTTCTTTCCTCGCCCCCTTCCATCTTTGTGTCACTATCTCCCTCTCTTACCCTTCTTTTACCTCTCTCACTCCTCTCCCTCTCTCTCTCTCTTAGCTGATCCATTCCTTCTCTCCCTTCTCCTTCGGTTTATCTCCATCTCTCCCTTGTGACTCCCCTTTTCTCGCCACCTCTATCAATCTATGTCTATATAATTATTCATTCTCATATATATCTAGAGTTAATCTATATCATGACATATTGGGACCTACGATTGGGTTAATTTCTCCCGCCTTATTGGCAAGGTTAAAATGTGCACAAAAAGAGACCAATGAGACTATCATCTTAACCCCCTAACCCCTTAAACACTAATTCCCAACCCCTAACCCATTTAACCTCCTAAACCTCTAGTAAACCCCTAACCCATTTAACCCATAAACCATAAACCTCTAAACCCTTAACCCCTAACCCCTAAAACCTTAACACCTAACCCACTTAACCCCCTAAACCCTAAACCTCGTAAACCCTTAACCCCTAACCCCTTAAACCCCAAACCATTAAACCCTTAACCCTAATCCCTTAAACCCTAAACCTATAAACCTTTAACCCCTAAAACCTAACCCCATTAGACCCTAATTTCTAACCCCTAAAATCCTTAACTCGCTAAATCCCCCTAACCCCCTAAACCCCTAACCCATTTAACCCCCTAAACTCTAACCCTAGAACCCCTTAACCCCTAACCCATTTAACCCCCTAAACCATAAACCTCTAAACCCCTAACCCATTTAACCCCCTAAACCATAAACCTATAACCCCTTAACCCTTAACCCATTTAACCCCCTAAACCATAAACCTATAACCCCTTAACCCCTACCCCGTTTAACCCCCTAAACCATAAACCTCTAAATCCCTAACCCCTAACCCCCAATCATCACTAAGCCCTCCAAATTCGAATTAGATTTGAAGAAGTAATTGTTTTCTTACTTCGTCTAATTCACTATATAATCGGATCATGAATGTGAGAAGGCTTCTCAGGTTGTAAGCATGGTTGTGGTATGTAGATGGTCGATGAAAACTACAACTTGTAGCCTTTGATCCGCTAGGGCCGATTACCTTGATATTAATGGTGGTGTATTCACACTCCTTTTCCCGAATAACCAATAAAGGGTCGAGGAAATTGACCAATATGTTGTCAATTTTTATCTTATCCATCTCTCGGGGAAAGCTTCTTTTCGGCTAACTCCACTCGCTTTTGATATCAATTTTGCCAATTGCTTCATTCTCTCATATGATACATGAGCCTTTTCCTTTCTCTTCCCTTTTAATTCTCGTAATAGTTTCATAGTGATGCCAGCTCAACTTCTTTGGAAAGCCTTTGTAGCACACAATACTAGGTTATGAGGGTATCATGTGTTTGTGGGTAATGCCATTATTACCATGTGTTTGTAGACTAATTAGTAAATTTTAGGAAAAAATTTGCAAAATTTATAATGATGATAATTGATGGTAACTCATGTGATTATGACCAGCTTGGAATAATGAGATGAACACAAAAAAAGTGCTAGCTAAATACTTCGTGGTTGAGTGGAAGTGTCACAACAAGTGTAAGAAATCAATAAGAAGAGGCCGCTTATTTTAGAACATATGGAAGATGTTGGAATATTCATAACTTGGTACTCTAAGGGTATCCCTTGAATGAATAACTCTATGGAAAATGGTTGTGGAATCATAGAATTATCTCCATACACGAACATCATGAAAATTACTATAAGGTCTATTTAAGGATGATTCATATAACGAAGAAAATATTGGCAATCAACTAATGAAGTTGAATAATTATGGTAATAATGAAAGTAATTTTGAAAAAAACCTATAAAGTATGATGAAAGTAATTATTCTACCTAAAAAATATTATATTTATTAATATTTTTTTATCACTTGAAAATAATAATTACAATGAAAAATTACAATGAGTATTATAAGTAATGATTTTTACATCCAAAAGTATTGATAAATTGTTTTTAAATAAAATAAAATAAGTTTATTTTGTAAAATATTACAAACAATTTACAATAAATATATAAAATAATTGAAATAAAATAAATTATTCACTAATGTTTTAGTGGGAATTTGTCATATGATTTCATGTCATAGTTTCAATTTTTTTCCCTCGCTCGACTTGTTCAACCTATTCAAATTTTCTTAATCGGCCTATTCAATTTTTTTTTCCCGCTCAACTTGTTCGACCTTTATGCCTTCTTTCCCATTCCGCCCTATTCAATTTTTTTTCTCCCACTCGCCTTGTTCGACCATTTTCTCATGAACTATGAGCATGGCAAAAAACCTCCGTTCGGAACTCTCGAATCGAATCGAAGAGAAGTCAATGTTCGGAATCGAAGAGAAGTGGATGTTCAAACAGCCTTTGTTCGAAGACCATGGATGATTTACCTGGGTTTTTCAAAGGGATTAAGATTTAGCGAGTGAGTTTTTCAAAAATGGGGTATTTTCTTAATTATCTCGATCATTATTTTAACAATGTCCGTTTTTCTTCCTTCGTTGTATGTTGTATATATTCGATACTTTATAATATTTTTTTTTGTTCGCAGGTACAAAGCCTTTCTATATCCCGTTGGGGGTTTAACATCCGGTGATATTGGTGGGTTGGGAGGCTCCCTTGGGTCAAGGTTAGGAGGCAGTGGAGGTTATGGAGGATTTTCAGAGTTCGTCCCTTCCCCGACTCGTTTTTAACGGGTTAGAGGTCGTGCATTGGAAGTGCGAGATCCCTGGACTTGGGGGGAAATTAGGGAGCCTAGGATTGGGCTATCAAAGGTCGTAGTCAGCAGGGATTGAGAGAATCTTTAAGAAGGCCCTGAAGAGCACCTTTCTCTTGACGCATCTAACACCCTCTTTGTTCATGGTCTTCTAGCTGATTGTACTCACATGGAAGTCGCATGTATCCTTGTGGGTTTTGGGTAGTCTAGTATTATATGTTTTTTTTGTAGTTTGCCATGTATGTTTCTAGTATGTGTTTTTTTGGTAGGTTTTGCCTTGTTATTTGTTTATGTATATTATGTATTGTGTTTTTTCTTAACTCGACAGTAGTTTTCTATTATGTATGATTGTTCTATTATGCTTTTAGGTAGGCTTTCAGTTGTGTAGAGTGTCTTGATTTTTTATCCTGGTCATGCATGTATGCTTTTCCTTTAGAGTGTTTTTTTATTAACTTGACAACAGTAAATTTTCCGTCCATTCATTGGTTTCAAAGAAGTTTTATTGGTACAAAAGGAGCCTAGACGTGTAAGCACCGTCTAAATTTTGAGTATTCATTGATAAATTAAGCTTAAAATGATAGCTTGGATCTTAATTTATGTGTCAAGTTTTTATAAATGCTTGTTTTCTATTGAAGCAGTAGTATATTTTGTTTAATATTTATTGATAGATAGAAACTCAAATTATTTTAACGAGGTCTAATGAAATGTTGGAAATCTTGTGAGCTTTGCGACTCGGTGGAGAACCTCTAGTGTTATGTTTTGTTGATTTTTTCCGATGCAAGATGTGCCGCAACTACCTTAAAATTGATGTTGGTTGCACAAGGATTCGTTCTCGTTTTACTATCAAATTTTCTCTTTATGGTAGCCTTCTCTTACTACCATTACCCGAACTTTCTAGGCTATGATGGTAAGTTTCTTTTGATAAAAGTTATTAGATCCGAACTGAATTAAGGTTCCATTTTTTTAAGTTGTTTCTATATGTTTATCTTTAATACTTCAGATATTTACTGTGCATGTGCTATAGTGTTACCCTTCTTGGATAAGAAAACATTTTTCCTCTACCCTATTGGCTTTATTATTATTCTCTTTCCATTCCGTAAGTGATTCGTAGAGCTCGCAAATGTATATTTCTTTCAAAGTATTTTCAAATTTGGTTTTGAACTTTCAAGTTTTATGTTCTCGCTAACTATACAATGTTTGTTATGTGTTATTTCTTCGATCTAACATGAACAATATATTTTTGTGCATTGTATTTTTAGTGGTACTTTCTAGCTTCAATCCTACACGATATGTTATGAGTTTCTACTATGGATAGAAGCATTCAAAGGGAACCATTTTTATAAATCACCACTCACCTGGCTGGAATTGTAGTCGATATGGGAACAACCAATGGGTGGTATGAAAATTTAGCCACATGTAGCTCTTTATAAAGGTGCTAATTTGCATCTCAATCACTTGTAGTAGTTAGCGTAATTCGTATAAACCGAATGGATACTTGGTAATTTTATGAGTTTGGTTTTTCATTTTGTCGGAGTCCATTCTTGTAAATTAATAGATTATTTTTTTCCATCTTTTGTGGCAAGCTCTCTCTTTCTCTCGACTTCGCCACTTTTTTTCATTTTTCATTATTTAATTTCATGTGCAAATTCTCAAGTTGATTGAACGTAAATGGATGTGGATTTTCTAGTGAAATCAACAATTGGAATACATTTAACTTTCTATCGAGATCCATTTTAAACACTAACAAAATGTGATATACAGATGATACCTCGTGTTTAATTTAAAAAAAATAAATTTGGCGGCCCATTCTAGTCCAAAAACACTCGTGGACATGATCCAAAAGCTTAAGAACCAAATTTTCTCGAATCCACATACATCAACCATTGAGTTTTGAAGATTGCGAGAAAGAAATACGATAGTAGCTGATTTTGGGACAGTTAGGGCCCAACAGAGAGTGAATATGGTGTCCGAAATAGCATATGACGATATCCAAAACTATGACAAGTAGAGTATTTATAAACATTTTCATCAGCCTAGTGCATTAAAGAGTCTAGCTAACATAACCATTATTAAACAATTTACAAATCACTCTTCCAACTAGCCGTTGAATATGACCTAGGGGAATCTCGTAAAAGATGTCATCAAGTTTACAATCGATCAAAAAATACAACCATGGTTGTGCATTTCATGGTTGATATCTTGTACATGTGGTTTGCATCCGAGCCTCTCGCTTCAGGAGATTATAAAGTATGAAATTTAAACAATAGGGATGACAATGTTATATTCTATATTTCCATTTTAAACACTAATGAAATGTGATATACATATGATACCCCGTGTTTATTTATTTATTTTAAATTTTTTGGAAGCCATTCCAGTCCAAAAACAATGTGGACATGATCCAGAAGCTTAAGAACCAAATTTTTTGAATCCACATACATCAGCCATTTAGTTATATTCTATATTTCCATTTTAAACACTAACTAAATGTGATATACAGATGATATCGATTGCAGATAGTGTTTCATTGTACTCAAAGGGCCTCTAACGATCGTCAACCTTAGTAACGATATTCTTCGTTATAAATTTCAGTATGAAACCACCTAACTTTCTAACATCACAACTATCAATTCAATTTGTTATGACTTTAGCTTCATTTCTTAAATACTTGGAGAATTAAAAAAAAACGTTACTCATATTTAATCGTCTCTAAGTAATCGACCGTGAAATTTACGTTAAATAAACTCAAAGCATAGAATGAAATTGCGAGTATACAACTCGAAAATTGGAAAATTTCATTACCTACAAGGATCTGGAATCATCTTGGCACACTCGTATAACAAAAGTAGGCAATAAATCAGCAACTTTTTATTTTTTATTTTTAATTTTTTTATCAAATGCTCGAAGACCGACGCCTTCAAAGAATAGGAAGAGTGACACCTTCAAAGCATCGATAGAGCTACACCTACAAAGCGTCGGTAGAGATACACATTCAAAGCATCATAAGAGCGACACATTCAACTCGCTCGGTAGAGCGACACCTACAAAGCGTTGGTAGAGCGACACCTTCAAAGCATCAGTTTTGTGATGCTTTAAAAGCGTGGTTAGCCATAGAGTCGATATTGTAACGACTTACGAACGTCGGAAGAGCGACGAGCTTTAAAAACTTCGGAAGAGTGACGTTCAAAACATCGGACCGTATGTCGTCGGAATCGCGATAGTTTACAAACGTTGGAAGAGCGACGGTTTTGGAAGTGTCGAAGAGCGACAGCTTGTTTGGAAACGTCTGAAAAATTGTTTGTATTGTGACACTTTGGCAAAGCATCGTAATTGCGACGTAATGGCTAACCATGTTTTGTCCGGCCTCGAATCGTCACTCTTGCGACGAATATGTGTCGGAATAGCGACAAAGTTGCTCTGTCGGAAATTGGGCCAAATTTTCTAGTGTCGGGTTCAATATAGAACCAGGGAGGCTCCCAAATATGGAAAGCTTCTAGCAACCAAAAACAATTGATTCAATCCCATAGCTTCTAGGAGCTACGCAGTGGTACACATGCTATATTTTGGGAGGATTCTCGGAAGGAACTATCCCGTCTCTCCCCGAATCTTTCCCAAAGCCCCTGTGGAGCACGAGTATTACAGAAAAGCATTGGAAATTTGTACGAGATTTCTGGACCAATGATACAACTAAGGGTTACATAAACTGGATTAAAACCGATATATCACAAGAAGACTGGAACAATGAAAATCATAAAGACATTTGGGAGGAGCTAATAACCAAAAGAAAAATCGGAGCCCATCAAGGACCTGATATCCTTCGCTTGGGTCACATGCTAAGTGGAAAATACTCCACCAAGGAAGCCTACAATCTCTTACAATAGTAGAACCCCTGATCCAACCAATATTATCCGGAAAAAGATATGGACCACAAATCTTCGGCCAAAAGTAGCCACCTTTTTATGGTTGCTCAGTAAATGACGCATTCCCACATGGGTAGAATCTTTTGAAGAGAGGGTTTATAGGCCCCTCAAGATGCCCTCTATGCCATCGAAGCTTGAAACCATTGACCACCCTGCTGGAACTATGCATTACAACCAACACCTTGTGGGATAGGATCACAATATTATGCAAAGCGCACCAACAAAGAAAGGGGCAACATCATCAACACCATCGGAAAATGAAAAGAAAACCCTTACTCCAACAACCTTCGAACAAACTTCGCGGATAATTTCGAGCCTCCCGATCCGGAACATATGGAAAGAAAGGAACAACATGATCTTTAAAGATAAGTTTTCCAACGAAAAGAAAATCTAGACAAGGATACACAACAACCTCACCGAAACCTTTTCCATCACATCATGGAGTAAGGAAGATATCCCCTCCTCTTCCATAGAGCATAACATATAGAGAAAATTGCATATGAACATAAATACTCCCCTTGACAAACCCCTTATAAATGCTACAACATCCGCAACTCTCCCGATTAATGGAATCCACCCCCAAATGGATTCTTCAAATGCAACTTTGATGGCGTGTCTAAAGGAAATCCCTCGGCAACGCAGATTCGAAGCGTCTTCAAGAACTCCCGTGAGTGAACCCCTTATAATATACTATGTAAATATCGGATGGGATAGCAACAACTTTGTGGAACTATATGGACTCATCCAGGGGCATCTCTAGAGCCATTGAGTTCAATTATTTTCCCCCGAAAATGGAGGGAGATTTTCAAATTAGCACTATGGTCGCCATAATAATTCTCCATGGAACGACATCCACAAAGGTATCCACCATCCGGAGGCTCGCCAACAGGGCTCCAACTCCCGAAATAGCCGATACAAAATCATAGGGCTATAACCTTCCACCATGTGCGCAGGAAACAAAACATTGTTCCGCACCTCCTCGCGAACAAGGGCATGGAAAGTCACGAGAGAGTTGCATTACTCCAATATCTTACGGATTGAGGATGAATCTCTCGAAGAGATTGCAAAAATCTAATCCAAAAGACCTTCTCTCCCCTGGATGTGGGTGACGAGACGACATGCTTGAACATAGTATCTCCCACACTCGAGAGGATGAAGATATGTAGTGCAAGCCTTCGCACAACACGGATCCTCGCTCCCGCAATCGTTCACATGAGATGACAGAGATCGATGCACCGTGATGACATGCAAAGACAACATCATCCACTCAGGGGGCACCATGCTACCGCAATCCCTTGAATGATCAAACGAACGGATATGATGTGCGGCCATAACTCTATGCACATGCCTAATCATGAAATCGCTGACGAATGAAGTTGCAAGTGAAGAATAATAATGCTTAGCATCTTCGCATGTGTAATAGCCCTACAAAAGGAGAGCACCTTCAACTCAAAGCCATTCACAATCTACTCCTTTCGATACTTTTGATTCAACCCCTTCCCTCCCTGCATGCCTAGTCACCCACGTAGCCTCCTACCGGTGTTGTGCTACGCGGAAATCCACCAAGTTGTGTACTTCCCTAATTGTGCACCTCTCCTTGGTTCAGCCTCGCTTTTCTTTTTTTCACTAGCCTCGTGTACCCCCCACTATCCTATGCCTATTTCTGTGCACCCTCCTTAAACACACCTCCTTGTCCAAGAACTCCTCGATTTGCACCTCCCACCTCCCACCTTGGACCACAGTTGCTCCTCACCTCACCTCAAACCCCCCATCTTCTCCCTACCTTATCCGACCATGGCCGCTAGGCTACGCCAACACACCATCGAGGGGGGCCGGAGAGGTGGGCTCCCTAGTCGTTACCATCGAGGGTCGGATAATCACCTAGAATTAGTTGAAGGCTCCTCCTCAAGAATTCATGTCGAGTGGCCCCCCGCAGTCCCTAACTCGAACCAGGAGGAGGAGGCCCCAACCCATGTAACTCAAAGAGGAAGCCGCGGACCTTGAAAATGAACCATTGCGCACTAGGATCACCCCTTGCCTCGCAATACGGATCCACTCCTAGCTCGGGAGGATGAAGGGGATGACACAGATGTCTAGATAATGGACTCGGGGAAGGTACCCACTACCAGTGCCTCCATGTCAACCTACTACGGAAGAGGATGTCGCTACACGTGAATACGCCTCGTCCCATTATGGAGGAAGATCCCTGACAAGTGATGATGATGCAACAAACTCATGACTATGTAGCTTCTCGCGATCTTATTAGTTTTTTTTGTCATGATTGTTATTATCCCAAAACTTCTAGCTTCACTCGTGCTATGGCACATTTTGTAATTTACTCGTTTGACGTCATTATCGAGCCGGTTTCTTATACGAGAGGCAGCCCTATACTTGCGCAACAAAGGATGGGATTGGCTAGCTGTAGCCTACCAACCTAGCTTGTATAATATGTACTTGTTCTATTTTAGAATTAATATAGTTTAGACTCACTTACAAAAAAATACCAACGCATAATTATATTATTGATTTGAAGAACTATCTTTCTATATTTGAAGTTAAATTCAATACCTTTGTGAAGGGAGTCTTTAGAATCAATGTCTTAGTAGAGAAGGTGGAAGGGGGTACTAGCATAGTGGAGGATATGGAATGCCCACATGGGTCAAAGGGATATTAGGATAATCTTGTTGTCATCTTAGAGAACCCACGCCTAGTGTCACCCAATCCAATGTATACCATCAACTCAATAATAATACCCACAAAAAAGGAGGAGACACTCTAGAAATAACCATGGAACAAATAGCCTCTTATACTAGTCTTTATTTTTTTGTCTATCTAGTTTTAAATTTATGGAAAATTTCTATCCTTCAGAGTTGTAGGATTTAGTAGTTATGGTTCCTCCATGTAGACTTCGAACACTTTGTTTACCATAGTTAAAAAATCTATATTTTTTTGAATTCATAGGAAGCCTTTGTTTCATTGGTGAGAAAAACTCCATACAAATTTGTATCTTTCTATAAATTTTCTTCATGATATAAAATAGAAATCACTAATTTAATTATTTTTAAAATTTCAAAAAAAAAGGGGAGAACAACATATATAGTATTTCTATCTTTTAGAGATATTGATCTCTTTTTTAATATGTTTATTTATTTATTTATATTTCACTACTATATAATATTATTATTATTTATTAAAAATACTCTTATATAAATATAAAACTATTGAGGATGTCTACTAGGACTCAATATGTTATATCTAATCTTTAAGGCAAGACATTATTAAAAATTATAAATAATTTTATTCGTATGCTTGAAAATCATTAAGAGAAGGGTTCCAAGATCACCATAGTTTTGTTAAACTAAAAATTTAAGAAACTTGGTAGTGTCTAATGCTCCTTCCCAATATCTTATACTTCAAAAACCTAGTGGGAGGGGTTACCTTCAATTATCCCAACCTCCATGCTCTCATAATTATGAATATGGGGTTATAAAATTTCGTCTCAGACCCAAAGTGTGTAGAACTCATTTTGGATAACACCATCACATTCATATCATTGGAATATTTTTAGATATATAAACCTTTTCCAAATCTAACCTTTGGATGAGAATTTATGCCTATTTGAATTTTGGCCCATATAACCCTCACCACATAAAGAAATATTTTAAATTTGACAACCACATGGAACTTCTACCTAATTTGAATTCCACCGTGGAACCCACCACCTCATAGTGTGTTAGCACCACTATGCCCCACAATATTTCCTCACAATAGAGCTCCATTGAACCTTTATGGCATGCATCCATTTTCATGTCATTTGACAGGGGAGAATCATCATCCTACAAATTTTTTATATTATGCACCTCGGAATAGACTTGCACTACAAGCACTTTCATAGTCTCAAGATTTGTCGTTATGTGGCTTTGAGCCACATTTTGAGCCACATATGCTACCTTGTAAGCACCCAGTATAGCAACCCCACGCCGGGTGGCACCAAAAAACACCTTTCCATGTCATTTATGCCACATCAACTTAACCTCCACGTCACCTAATTCTACAATCATTAGAGGAAATTTTAGCCTAAAATTTCATATGAAATTTTCACGTACATAAAATCTAAACCAATCAAAATCCTTTAAATTTAAAAAGAGGTACATGTAAATACGTTGGAGGGAAAATAAAATAAAAAAACTAGTTTTTTTTATCCTATTTTTGGTTTATATCCTTATATGTTTACTAAAATTTCAAGTCGAAAAAACTCGTTATATGCGGAATTAAATTCCAAATCCAACAAGTACCCATTATGCATACCTTTGAGAAGAACCACATTGAGAAAAAATGAAGATACATTAAAAAAAACTTGTTGAACACTCTTTTTTAATGTGCCTTCAGCTTTTATCAATGTGGGTCTTCTCAAAAGATTTCTTAATGGGTACTAGTTGGATTCATAATTTAATTGCCCATCCAAAAAGTGTCTACACTTGAAACTTGAGTAAAAACTGTATGGAGATAAGCCAAAATACAATTAAAAAAGTATATTTTTTCTTTTCCCTCCAAAATTCACAACTCGTATTTTATTGTTTTCCTATTATTTTATTATTTTTCCTTAGGAGACCACTTTTAGGAGGAAAATTCCTCTAATGGTATTAATAATTCCATACTGATGTCATGGTGATGTCATCCTACCACATGGCATCCTCTAGCGGTGTCACATGTCATCCAAAAAAATGGCCACTTAGTCATCAAAAAAGGACCATATATTCTTGCCACGTATCATGATGCTAGTGTGTTATGTATGCAACCTTTCCACATCACATATACAAATCATTCATGTCCTATGCGGAATCTTCAACCTACACTTAAGTCACGAGTCCCATCGGGTCATAGACCTCCATGAAAACTAACACCTTCCCATTTAATGATAAAAGGACATTTTGTCTCGACCTCCATCTATAAGTTCAACACACTCATGAGATGGTGATACCATAATAATTCCTCTAGTGCAAAATAATATTTTGGTGGCATGTGATGATCATTTTCACATCCCGCACCATGTGTTAACCATGCCCATTTATCCGCAATGTCCCTTAGAAACCTTGGCATCGCATGGCATGAAAGTACACAAATAATGATGGGAACTTTTCCGATTCAGCACTCCAATTAATTCATGACCTTTTTCCAACGACATTTATTTTTCTATCTCATGGAGCCATGACTCGGATCTCTTTAGCTATCGGAATTATTGAAGATATTTTACTTCGTGATGTTAATATAATTTCATTTAAAAGAGCATAAAATAACCACATGTGCATGCTTAAACAATAGGAAACATAATTATGATCAACAAATCAAGAACATGACACATTTGGTAACAAATTTCACCCACTCGTGGGTGACATATCTAGGCCCGATGTCAAGGTAGTGGTGGTCACTTCATTAATTTCTACTAATGATGATGATGTACATAACATGTTCTTTTCCATAACAAGGACATATACCCTAAAAAAAAGTGTCTTGTCTCTCCATGAGACGTTATCCCTACAAGAACTCTTACTCAACTGGGCTTTCCTTCAACATGACAAGCTAATACAATCTCACAATAATGTGGAAAAAAAGCATCCCTCAACATAGCGTCAAACAGTATCTCAAGAATAATACATCATCTAAGCAATAAAAAAAAGGGAGACATAACATGACTACATCATTTACCTCCACTTTTGAAGATTGCTGGAAAATGAAAATCTCACTACTTAAAAGGACTACTCCACCGACTTCCCTGGAAAATATTAGAGTAAAATAAATTGTAAACCCATCCAATTAAAACAACATCGAAATCTAGGTCTCCAAGAATCTTTTATATTCCTCAGCGTTCTTCAAATATTCTTCGTCATGGGGCACTTACAATTTTTCTCGCTCATATGGAAATTATAGCTACATGGTTGGACTCTTGGTGAGAAAACGTGAAAAAATTATTATAAGCAAGTCAAATTCCATCAATGGCATATATGGGCCTTAGGGGAATCTTTCTCAGCATCTAAATATTCCTTTCTCATGGTTCCACTCTTCTCGCTCGGGCAAGGTTCTTCCCTCGACAAGATTCCATTACCCCTGCCCCGTGGAATTGAATTGTTGAGGTTAAATATTATGTGAGTCTAAAAGTTACCAATGAATGGCCTTGTGGGCCGTTGGTGGAATCCGTGAACTAGTTCGACGGAGGTCGAAGGTTCCAACCCTCGCCCAACCCCAATACAATTTTATGGCATGTTTTTTTTTGGCGGTCTCGGGCTGGTTCGTTTGTTTTAACAATGGTTGGCGGTTAAATTTGTTGCGGTGGAGGTATATGTTGGTTGTGTTATATGGGAAATCCCGATGGAGGTCATCCCACGTGCGCCGAGTAGGTTCAAGACTCATCGATCTCGGTCATTGACTCGGTGGCATAGGTCGTTGGCCACGAGGTGGGGTCCCCGTTCAACCAAGCCTTGACACCATTTATATATAATATTTGTTTCATGGTGGCCGAAATGTGTGGTGGGGGTAACAACCCGCCACCCATTACTCGGTTCTTTCGTGGGCTTCGACCGGGGTGGCGGGTTTTGTCCCCCGCCCACCTTGATTTAATATTTAATGGAATGTGTGGTGGGCTAGCGAGTGTGGTGGCCCGCCACCCCTTTTTTTTCAATATATTATTTTTTTTATACTTTAAAACAATTTAGACTTTTTTCAATTTTGTAGAAAATAAGGGTCATTGGGCATTTTAAGTAGGAAAATTTTTTTTCCCACCTTCGAGAGCCAAGTTCCATTCCCCGTCCTTGATCAATTTGTAGGACCATTAACCCTAGCCCACATTTCCACTTTGAACAAAACTTTTATCAGCCCTATCTCGCTCCATATGAACTCAAACCGGCGTGTCATTCACACTATTGCAATCGGGCGATGAGCACTTCGATGTGTACCTAGTCCGAGAGAAAACTAACCACTTTGAATTTTGAGCTATTATAATCCCTCTTTGACCTCCATGTGATTCTAGATCCACCCGGGATCATTTCGAACCACCGAGGAGATTTTTGGTCCTCCAAAATCATGAACATGATCTACAATTGTTGTGTACATTTTCTAGACCATTAGTGTCTCGACAGTCACCCTTCCTTCTCCTCCACCTTTGTCCTTTGTAGCCATAATTGATGAGCCACCACCTGCATCCTCTACAAACCCTGTACTACAATATTTTAAAATTACATGACCAATTATGACCCAATCATCGCATAATTCCCCCTAGTTTATAACACATACTTTGTGGTCTAATTTACATCAAAATGGAAACCAATACCCTCAACTATCAATACAAGGAAAAAAACATCAACATTGATTAACAAGAAATTAAAAACACATCATCGCTTTTACACTTATGTTGCAATCATAATTTAAAAAAATACGTGCCACGAAAAGCTAACACATCTATAAAAACTATCTCTCACTTATCGAGTGAATAGATCATCTTCCCTGTGGCGGATTTTTTTTGTCGAACAAATATTTCCAACCAGCTCATGCACTAGCGCTTTGTCCCCGAGACGTTTCTCCGGATGGAGCCTCCAACATGTGGTTCTTTGATGACCACCTTTATCCCAATGACTGTAATAATTCTTCTTCCCCCAAACCTCGCTTTACCTTATTTTTTCCCCCTGCTATGGAGAAGGCCTTTCATACCTCATCCTCTTTCATGCTCCCATTCTCTTCCAACACTGAAAAAATCACATGGTTATGTAAACCATAAAAAAACTAAATAGTTTTCGATGCCATGATTTTCATTCATTATTAATATACTTGTAATATAAATGAACATTAGAATATCAACATTTTTTATACCTTTTCTAGTTGTTTATGGTGCGATTATGGCAATGAGAGCTTGCCTCAACTCTTCCTTTGTAATATGCACTACTATGGGATGATGATGAAGTGTTTCCATCATTCTCTTTCCTTTACTATTTCAACCATGTCTAGTTGTTTCTGGTGCAATTATGGTGATGAGAGCTTGCCTCAGCTTCTTCCTCTCGCAATGTGCACTACCATGGGATGATGGTGATGTGTTCCCATCATTCTCTTTCCTCGACTTTTTTAACCATGTCTTGGAAGCTTCTGAAACCTTTGAAAATTTTACTTCGATTTATACCAAACCTATGAATTGAGGTCTTTGCACAACCTACAATGGTTGATTCATGCCTTGGCCATTAACACCTAGTCCTCAACCTTGTACCCCTTCTTGGTAAGGAGTCTTATGCCAATTCCTGTAATGGGTACCTCCACATTTCCAACGTAAATAACATTATGTGAAGATGAAATCGAAAGATCGAAAAAAAATTGATTACCTCAATTATCTATTTGGAGACGAGTGATAATGCATTCTCTAAGCCTTCATTGCACTTAAAATCCTCCAAGGATTCTTCTATGGCTTGTACTTGAAGTTGTGGTCTCTACTTCTCCTCTTTTTCTTCTTGTAGAAGCCTCCTTAATTCAACATCCTCTTCTTGAAGGCTCTAGTCGTTGCACTCGAACTATTCCAAGGCCTCTTCTATGACTCACAAACTGAAGCTACAATCTATCCTTCTCCTCTTTCTCTTCTCGTAGAATTCCCTTTAATTCAATGTTCTCTACTTGAAAGCTCCGGTTGATCTCCTCATTTGAATGATGAGAAGATGATGAAGGCGTTGAATTTTCACTAGAAGGTGTAGATGGATCATAATTCTCTACTCCTTCTTTCTCCCACTCATAAGCTTCAAAAATTATGTCCACCATTTTGGTGATCACGAGGAAGGCCTCATACATTTATTTTTCATCCTCTATTGTTGCAAGTTCAATCATTCACACTCACAATTCACATCAGCGAGAAGATTGTTCTGATACCAAACTTGATTTGGATCTCTTTAGCTACCGGAATGATCAAAGATACTTTATTTCTGTGATGTTAATTGAATTTCATTTAAAAGTGCATAAAATAACCACATGTTCATGCTTAAACAAGATGGAACATCGGGGCAATCAACAAATCAAGAACATGACTCTTAGGTCCCTATAATAAAAGTGTATCCCCTTATTTTTTATTGTTAGTATAGCCCCCTTTATTGTTATTTTTGTGCCCATGTAGTCCCCATATTTTCATTATTGTGCCCCATAGAAGCCCACTATTGTTATTTTTGCTCCCCTACATTGTGATTGTTATGTCGGCTAGGATTTTATTGTGACCCATTAGACTCCTATATATAGAAAGGAGGTTTTTTTCATTTGTATCATCCAATAATTGTTAATTTATGTAATGTAAAAGAGGTTTCCCCTTTGAAGTGTCTTATTTACAAGACATTGATCTCTCTTTTTCTTATATTTTTGGAGTTGGTTTCATAACATTTGGTATCGTAGCTTTGGATTCTAGGGTTTCCGTACTTCAAACAGGTCATCCTAGAATTTTCGCTCTAAATTTTTTCTCTACAAAGTTTACAAGCTAAAAAAATAACCCATTTCTCGAAGAGATACCTGATGAACGTCGTGTAAATTTTTTTAGATATTGGTTCACAATATGATATGCGGAAGTTAGGGTTTTTTGTAGGCTCCCCAATTTCATCTCAAAGAGGTGACCTTGCAAAAAACTCGTCATAACTCTTTCTTTGAGTATCGGATTGGAATTTTGTAAAAATCAGCCAAAAGTACACGAGACTATAGTTTCCCATGTATCTATTTTAGAGCCATAGGAGGAAAAATGACACGTGGCACACCGTACAAGTTTTCTCTATTGAACTAGTCCATAAATAGGTAATTTTGAGAGATTTCGCATAAGTTTCCCTTGAAGAATCCAAATTAGGTCTGACCTATGGCATTGGAAAGAAGCCTCGAGGGATACTCACAGGGACCTAATTTTAGATCTTGGATATCCTAAATTACAGTGTTATAACCGTTTCAATATTGATCTCCTAAAACAAAGAAAAAGGTGTGTATTTATTTTTTTTAAATTGCATAAATTTTGTTTGAAAAAGCAATTTGAAGTGATTCCAAAGGAATATTGAATAATTTTTATCGGTATTGGGTTATATAATGCCTCCAAAAAAAAACAATTACACCCATTAAGCCCTTAGAAAATTCTACTATGATGCATGAAGAGGAAAAATTGTAGTATGATATATCAAAATTACGGTACCAAGTGCAACAAATTTCGATCTCACAAAGAGAAACCAAATATGACATAGATGGTTTAAAAGCATACATGGAGGCTAAGATGGATGGTTTAAAGAATGGAATGGAAGCTAAGATCTATGGTATAGAAGAAAAAGCTGAAAGACAACATGGAAGACATGAAGAATTATCTAAAAGCGGACATGGAAGCTTTAAAGGAAGGTTTGACAAAGTTGCTATAAGAAATGATTCCTAATGGCGAAAAGGTGGCTCAAGTCCGAGTTCAAAAAATATTTTAAAAACTTAATGAGGAAGGAAAAATAATATTGGAACTTAAAGAAGTTACGAGAAAAAAGAACTCGATAGCTACGAAATCGATCAATTTCAGTAGTACCTCATCAAGTGGAAGAACTTACCCATTGAAGATTCCACACAGGGAGGATGATAATTTTATATACAAGCATCTAGAAATAATCAAGTGTTGAGGACAACACTTGTTTGAAGGAGAGGGACATGTTAAGTCCCATTAATATTAGTGTATCCCATTATTTTTATTGTTAGTATAGCCCCCTTTATTATAATTGGTGTGGTCAAGTATTCCCCATATTGTTATTATTCTCGCTCCCATAGAAGCCCACTATTGTTAATTTTGTGCCCTTACATTGTTATTTTTATGTTCGTCGGGATTATATTGTGACCCATTGGACTCCTATATATAGAAAGTATGTTTTTTCATTTGTATCATCCAAGAATTGTTCATTTATGTAATGTAAAGGAGGTTTCCCCCTCGACGTGGTTGATTTCTAAAGTGTTTATCTCTCTTTCATTTTATTTTGGGAGCTATTTTCATAACAATGACACATTTTATAACGAATTTCACCTAGTGTGGGCTACGTCTCCGACCCCCGGTGTAAAGATAGTGGTAGTCGCTTCATTAATTTTTTACTAATGATGATGATGTACATGGCATGTTCTTTGTCATAAAAAGGAAATATACCCTCAAACAAGAGTGGCTTGTCCCTCCACGAGACGCTTTCCCTATCATAACTCTCACTCAAAATGGGCTTTCCATTAGAATGACAAGCTAATACAATCTCACAATAATGTGGAAACAAGAATCCCTCAACATAGTGTCAAATAGGGATATCAAACATAATACATCATCTTAGAAATAACAAAAAAGGAAACATAACATGACTTCATCTTGTACCTCCACTTTCTAAGATGGCGAAAAAATGAAAATTTGATCGGCTACTAAAAGGGACCGCACCACCGAATTCTTGGCAATGAAAAGTGTAAAATTAACTATCAACATGTCCAATTTTGACACCATCAAAATTTGGGCCTTCAGACAATCTTTTATATTATTCAATATTCTTCAAAGATTCTTTGTTGCGAGGCACCCTGAAATTTTTCTACTCGGATGGCGATTCGAGAAACATGGTTGGACTCTCGTGAGAAAACATACAAAAAATGACTATAAGCATGTAAAATTATGTCACTCGCATCTCTAGGCCTTAGGAGAATATTTATAAGCATCTACATATTTCTTGCTCATGGTTCCACTCTTCTACCTAGGTAAGGTTGCCACCCCTAGACACGATTCAATTGCTCGCGCACGCAGCTTTTGAACTTGGCCTTCATTGGTCGCCTCCGTGCAAATAAAATGTTTGAGGTTAAATATTATGTGAGTGGTAGACTTACAAATGAATGGCCCAGTTTTTGGTGGAAACATAATTAGGGCGATGAAGGTAAGAGGTTCCAACCCCCACCTAACCCAAAAATAATATTTTATGGCATTTATGCTTGTTAATACGATGGTCTATTTTTTTAACGGTGGTTGGTGGTTAAATATGTTTTTTGTGGTGGTATATGTTGGTTGTGATATATGGGACCGCCCCATTGCGACCAACTCACATGGGATAGGTGGGTTCGATCCCCATTGAAATTCTTGATTGTTGACTCGGTGGCATGGGTCATGGGCCACATGAAGGGGTTCCGGAGTCGGTCGAACCTAACCCCATATATATATATATATATATATATATATATATATATATATAGTTTTTATTGTGGCCGGAAGGATGGTGGGGTAACGATCTGCCGAGCCATTTGCTTGTTTGTTTCGAGGCTTTGAGTTTGGGGTGAGTGTGGTTTAGTAGCCCACCTCTACGATTTAATATGTAATGGAATGTGCGGTGGGGTGGCAGGGGTGGTGACCCACCACCCATTTTTTTAATATATTTTTATTTTTATTTTTTAAAACAATTTAGCCTTTTTCAATTTTGACGAAAATAAGGGTCATTAGGTGTTTTAAGTAGGCAACAATTTCACCTTCATTCAAGAGCCAAGTTCTATGCTCCATCCTTGATTAGTTTGTAGGACCATTAATCCTGCCCACATTGCCTAGTTTGACAAAAACATTTACCAACCCTATCTCCTCCATACAAACTAAGATTGGAGTGTTGTTCACACCCCTTGGAATCGGGCCGATGAGCTCTTCGAACTAGACCTGATTCGATAACAATCTGAACATTTTGAGTTTTTAGCTATTATAAGCCCTCTTTGTCCTTTGAGTATGTCTAGAGACACTTGGATCATTCCTCCCCACTAAGGAGCTTTTGATCCTCCAAAATGATGAACATAACTTGCAGCTCATGTGTACATTGTATGCACCACAAATGTCATGATAGGTCACCCTTTCTGTTATGAAACAAAATCATAAAATGAAATAAAAGATAGATCAACGCCTTATAAATCATCCTCTTCGAGGGGAAAACCTCATTTACATTACATAAATGAACAATTTTTTGATGATACAAATGAAAAACCCTCCTTTCTATATATAGGAGTCCATGGGGTCACAATATAATCCTAGAAGACCTAACAATAATAATGTAAGGGCACAACAATAACAAAAGTGGGATTTTATGGGGCACAATAATAACAATATGTGGACTATAGGGGTACGATAATAACAATAAGGGGAATACAATAACAACAATAAGGTACTACACTAGTAATATAGGGACCTAACATGCCCCTCTCCTTCAAAAAAGTGTTGTCCTCAATGCTTGAGTATTTTAGGATGCTTCTGTATAAATTCCCATCCTCCCATGTGGAATCTTCAGTGGGTAAGTTCTTCCACATGATGAGTTACTCTTAAAATGATCGATTTCGTAGCTGTTGAGTTCTTTTTTCTGTGATTGCTTCAAGTTCCAATGTTATTTTCCCTTCCTCGTCAATTTCTCGCAATATTGATTAAATTGGGAGTTTTTCACATATAATTTTATTTAACCATGAAACATGGAAAACTCGGTGCACTTAGGAAGAAGCAGAAAGCTCTAATTTATATATCATAGTACCAATATTTTGCAACACCTTTTAAAGACCATAATAGTTTTGCAATAATTTATTATCCTTCTTAGCTTGCTTGAGGGACTTTTTTTGTACGGTTTTATTCATAAAAATACCCAGTCTCCTACATCAAGACTTCTCCTACTACGATGTTGATCTGCTTGTTGTTTCATTCTTTTTTGTGCCAAACTTAGGCTATCCCTTAAGAGCTGGAGAACTTTTTGTTGATTCTCGATGTGATCTTCCACTGCTTGAACCTTAGAATCTTAAATATGATGTGATGGATAGTGGATGATATCCATAAAGAATCATAAATGGGGTAACCACTTCACCCATTTTTTTTTTTTATCATATACAAAACAACGGCGATATCCTTCCAAACATTTTTTCACTATCTCAATTTTCCCATCGGATTGAGGATGATAAGATCAGTTATGACCTAGTTGAATACCTAAACAAGAAAACAATTTCGTCCAAAAATTTCTAGTGAAAATGGGATCTCTGTCACTTACAATAATCTTTTGGTTTCCATAAAGGTTTTGAATTGTTTCCATAAATTTAGTATCAACTGTAATTTCTTTAAATGGATGAGATAATGCAAAAAAGTGTGCATAGTTGGTAAGTCTATCAACTACCACCATGATGACACTCTTTCCTTCAGAATTAGGTAAACCTATGATAAAATCTGTTGAAACATCCTCTCAATGTTAACTTGGAATGGATAAAGGCTACAGTAGACCTGAGGTCTTAATTTTTCCAACTTTATTTTTCTGGCAAACCAAACATTCTGCCACAAAATTTTGAATATCAGATTTAAGGCCATCCAAAAACAATTCTTTCTTCACCTTGTGGTAAGTTTTTAAAAATCCCAAGTTTCCTCCTAAGGAATAGGTGTGCAATTCAAAAATAATATTTTTTTTTAGTTGAGAATTCTTGCAAATATATAAGCTGCAAACTTTTTACCATAAGTAATCATTTTTCCAACTAAATGTATCATATGTACTAAGATCTTGCTACAAATTTTGAATGAGTGTCCACACTTATTTTTCATTCTTCAATTCCTCCCTTTCTTCGGTTATCCAATCTGGTTGGATAATAGAAATGACACAAAGAAATACTTCCACCTCCTCATCCTTTCTTGTGAGTGCTTCTGTAGCAACATCTAGCTTCCCATTTTTGTAGATGATTTCAAAGTCATAACTCAACATCTTTGTGACCCACTTTTTCTACTCTTACGAAGATATTTTTTGTTCCAAAAAGTATTTAAGATGATCATGATAAATTTTTACCTTGAAGTGTCTTCCCATTAGGTAAGGTCGCCATTTATTTAGTGCATGTAGTATTTCCAACATTTCCTTCTCATAAATATCTTTCTGTAAATACTTTCCTTTCATTGGATGGATTTCAAAAGCAATGGGTCTTCCTTCTTGCATTAAAACAACGCCAATTCCATTTACTGAGGCATCACATCCCACAATAAAGGTTTATGTGAAGTTTGGTGTAGATAATATCAGTGCTTGGAAAATTTCCTCTTCAAGATGTTCAAAGGCCTTAGTTGTATCAACAGTCCATTAAATTGCAAATTTCTTCAATAATGTTGTTAGAGGTGGTGCTATTCTCCCATAATTTTTAACAAACTTGAGATAATACCCTGTTAACCCGAGAAATCCTCGCAACTACTTTATGGTTGTGGAGATTTTCCATTCCTTTATGGCTTTAATTTTTTTAGGGTCTACCTTAACACCCTCCTGAGATAAACTATGACACAGATATTCCGACCTCTTGTACTCCAAAGAAACATTTGGAGGCTTTTTCATATAATTGTTTCTCCTCCAATAGTTTGATCACCCTATAAAAATGTTGAACATGATCCTTCCAAGACCTATTGTAGATTAGTATATCATTAAATAAAACTAACAAAAATTTTATAAGGAAGGGTTTGAAAACAAAATTCATCAACCTTTGAAATGTAGAAGTTGCATTGGTAAGGCCAAAAGGCATGAGCAAAAATTCATAATGAGCCTCATGAGTTCAAAATGTTGTTTTCAGAATATCTTCATTCTTCATTCTAATTTGATGATATCTTGAATGGAGACCCAACTTGGTAAAACAAAATTCTCCATGTAATTCATCCAATAATTCATGAATCAGAAGAATGGGAAATTTATATTTAATAGTGATCCTATTAAGCTCCCTATAATCTATACACATGTGCCATGATCCATCCTTCACGTGCACCAATACTACTGGAGCAGAGAAAGAACTTTGACAAGGTTGAATTATACCAGCATCTAACATTTCCACAATAATACGTTCAGTTTCTCTCTTTTGGACACAAGGATATCTCTAAGACCTGATGTTTGGAGGAACACTTCTTGGAATCAAATGAATAGCATGATCATGATCATGAATAGGTGGGATTCCTTTGGGAGTTTCAAGCACCTTCGAATGATCATCCAATAATTTTTAAACATATGGAGAAATAGATTATTTTGATGTTGGAACTTCTAGAGAGCATAATTGTACAATTACGCCTCATTTTTCTTTCTTAAGATATTTGTCTTAACATTAGAGCTTATTATATTTCTGCTTCCCATTGATACCCTTAATTCTAATTCTTTCCTTTCGAAAAATTCAAGAAAAGTTCTTGAGAACTAAAAAGCTAATGTCCTGTAAAGATTGTAACAATTATACTCGTAAAAAGAAATATCAACACTTCCACAGTTGGTGTAATTGCCTGTTGCTGCTCTGTTTCGATAAGGTGGTACCTTTCAGAGAAATTATAGTTCTCCGTTTTCAAACTACATTGAAATTTTAATAAGAAAGAATGCACCCTGCCACCTTACAATGAATAAAGTTATGGGTGCTACTTGAATCAATCAACACTATTACCTTTTTCTTCTTGATATGTCCTTCTATCTTGAGAGTTTGAGGAGTGGTAATTCCTGCCAATGCATTACACGATATGGTCGAACTCATTTCTTCCTCTTATTGGGTTGTTTCTTGGTGTATCTCCTCTTCTTGTTCATTTTCTTCTTCCTCTTCACAATCTATGTAAAATAATTTCTTCTCAGCACACTTATGACCTTTAGTGTATTTGCTATCACAACTGTAGCAAAGCCCTTTTGCTCTTTTTTTCTTCCAATTGTTGTGGTGTCAACCTTGTAGGTTGTGGAAATCTAGGCGTAGCCACACTTCCTTCTTTATAGAATTGAGTGGTAGGCTTTCTTGTTGCCATAATTTTACATTCAAATTTTCTTGCCAACCTGAATGCCTTCTCCAATGAATCAGGTTCCAGAACGCGAACTTCATGTTGAATGTTATCCTTTAAAGTGCCTATGAAGAGATCAATCCTGTGTTCCTCGTGATAGTGCCACTTTATATTCAATTTTTGGAAGTCCTCAATGTGCTCCACCACTGAACACTTTTGTTTGAGATTTATCAATTGGATAAAGAAAGTGTTGCTCTTTGTATCCTCATAATGTGCTATCATTTCCTCCGTAAAAATTGACCAAGTGACAATTTTTTTATGGGAGAAAAGCCATCGATACCATACAAATGTATTTTGTTCTAAATGTAAATTTGCAATATGTACCTTTTGTGTTTTTTGCACATTATGGAGATCAAAATATTTCCGTCCGTACTTTTGAACTTTGGAATATATGGGCCATCAATCAAACATTATAGTTTAGAAATAACAATTAACATTTATTTAACATCATGAGTTTCCTCTACTACCTTTTCGCCATCAGGAAGCTTTTCTTCTAGCAACTTTGCCAAACATTCCTTCAAACCTTCCATGTCTTTCTTCAAAGCTTCCATGTTGCCTTATATACCATCGATATTAGCTTACATGCCATCCATCTATCCATCCATCTTAGCTTACACATCATCCATATTAGATTCCACGCCTTTCTTCAAACCACCCATCTTAGTTTCCACACCTTTCTTCAAAACTTCCATGTCATTTTTTGTTGCTCTTTGCGAGAGCGAAATTTGTTGCACTTGCTCTTGTAATTTTGATATGTCATGTTGCCATTCTTCATCTTCATGAGTCATAGTAGAGCCTTCTAAGGGTTTAATGGGTATTGAATTATTCTTAGGGGCCATTTTAGAATTTCAGTGGTGATGTATATTGATCCATTGTCTTTCCTTGATGGTTTCAACCATGTTTAGTTGTTTCTGGTGCAATTATGGTGATGAGATCTTGCCTCATCTCTTCCTCTGTAGTGTGCACTACCATGGGATGATTTCGATGTGTTCCCATCATTCTCTTTCCTCGACAGTTTTAACATGTGAATTGAGGTATTTTCATGACCTCCAATGGTTTAGTCATGCCATGGCCATTAACACCAAGTCCTCCTCATTTGTACCCCATCTTGGCAAGGAGTATCATGCTAGTTCCTGTAATGGGTACCTCCACATTTCAAGCAAAAATAACATTATGTGAAGATGAAACTAAAGAATTATCAACATTTTTTACCTTAGATGTTGATTCTAATACAGGCGATGATGGCTTCTCCAATCCTTATTTGTGCTTCAACTTTTCCAAGGCTTGTTTTGTGGCTTCTAGCTGAAGTTGTAGTCTTTGCTTCTCCTCTTTATCTTCTTGTAGAAGGCTCCTTAATTAAACATCCTCTACTTTAAGGCTCTGGTCATTGCACTTAAATTCTTCCAAGGCATCTATCGCGACTCACAACTGAAACTGTAATCTCTCCTTCTCCTCTTTCTCTTCTCATAGAATTCCCTTCAATTCAATGTTCTATGCTTGAAGGTTCTCGTTGATCTCCTCATTTGAATGATGAGAAGATGATGAAGGAGATGAATATTCACTAGAAGGTGTTGATGGAGCATCATTCTCTACTCCTTATTTCTCTCATTCCTAAGCTTCATGCATTACATCCACCATTTTGGACATCCTAAGGAAGGCATCCTACATTTCTTTTTCATCCTCCATTGTTGCACGTTCAATCATACACACTCACAATTCACATTAGTGATAATCCCGCTCTGATACCAAACTTGATCCAAATCTCTTCATCTAGCAGAATTATCTAGGATATTTTACTTCTGTAATTTTAATAGAATCTCATTTAAAATATCATAAAAGAACCACACGTGCATGATTTAACAAGAGGAAACATAATGACAATCAACAAATAAAAAACAAGAAACATTTGATAATGGATTTCACCCAGTGTCGGCTACATCTCTGGACCCGGTATCAAGGTACTGGGGATCGCTTCATCAAATTACTTTAATGATGATGATGTACACATAATGTTCTTTGTCATAAAAATGACATATACCCTAAAACAAGAGTGGCTTGTACCTCCACGATAAATTCTCCCTATAGGAACTCTCACTCAAAATGGGCTTTCCTTCAGCATGAAAAAGTAATACAATATCACAATAATGTGGTAGCAGGCATCCCTCAACATAATTTCCAATAGGGATCTCAAGAATAATACATCATCTCAGCAATAAAAAAAAGGAAACATAACATGACTACATCATGTACCTCCACTTTCGAATATGGCCGAAAAATTCAAATCTTGTTTGCTGAAAGGGACTTCACCTCTGAAGTCCTCACGACGAGTAGTGTAAAATAAACTATCAACTCTTCCAATTCTTACACTATCATAATATGTGCCTAAGGGAATATTTTAAATTCCACATCATGTTTCAAATAGTCTAGTTTCATGGTTGGACTCCTGGTGAGAAAACATAAAAAAATCACTATAAGCACGTCAAATTCCGTCACTGGAATATATTGGCCTCAGGGAAATCTCAATATATAAATATTCCTTGCTCATGGCTCCACTCTTCTACTTGGGAAAGGTTTCACCCCTGGGCACGATTCCATTTCTTTGGCGTAAAGTTTTGAACTCGACCTCCATTGGTCGCCCCCAGGCAAATGAGATGTTGAGGTTAAATATTATGTGAGTGGTTGAGTTACCAACAAGTGACCTTGTGGGCTGTTGCTGGAAGCCAAAGTAAGGTCAGTGGAGGTCGGAGGTTACAACCCCCACGCAACCAAAAAATACAGGTTTATGGCACGTCTTATGTTGGAGGTCTCAGTGTTCCACTTGTTTTAACAATGGTTGGTGGTTAAATATGTTGTGGTGGTGGTATATGTTGGTTGTGGTATATCGGACCATATGGTTGGGGTTGGTCGACATGGGCCAGGATAGTTCAATCCCCACTGGTCCCGGTCATTGACTCTAGTGGTGTGGCCCATGGGACACAGGTCAGGGTTGTCATTCAGCCAGAACTTGACCCCATTTATATATAATATTTTTTTATTATGATTCTAGGATTTGGCAGGGATAATAACACGCCACACGTTACTTGTTTCTTCAGGGCTTCAGCCAAGGGTTGTAGGGTTTGGCCGCTTGCCACCCTGATTTAATATGTAATGGAATGTGTAGTGGGGTGGCGGGGGTGGTGGCTTGCAACCCCTTTTTTAAATATTTTTTTGTTTTTTTGTTTTTAAATTTAGCCTTTTTAATTTTTTCTAAAAATAAGGGTCACCAGGCATTTTAAGTAGGCAACAATTTCTCCCGCTTTCAGGAGCCAAGTTCCATGCCTCTTCCTCAGTCAATTTATAGGACCATTAATCTTGGCCCACATTCCTACTGTGACCAAAACATTCACTAGCCCTATCTCCTCCATACAAACTCAGATTGGAGTGTCATTTGCACTATTGAAATTAGGGCAACGAGCACTTTGATCTGGACCTCATTCAAGAGCAATCTGACCACTTTCAATTTTGATCTATTATAAGCCCTATTTGACCTCTCAGTGTGTTTGGAGCCACCTAGATCAAGCGACATCTCCATTCCCTCGGACGTGAAGGTGTCCATATTCAAGTAAACATTTCTCCATTTCCATATATCTAAGTCGATTTCAAGCGTTAACAAGGCTTAATAATCCCATATGCAAGTATTCTTATTAGTGTCAACCGAGTTTAGAATTCTGAAGGACTCTAATGGGTTTCGAAGCCATTCATAGCGAAAATTAATTCTCTACATAATTATCCAAATATGGATGAATACCTCATCCCCTCATTAACATTATAGACATTATCATAGCCATATAAAGGGAGTAAAAAAATCAATATACCTAACAACGAGCACTAACAATTTCAGTGATATAGTGTTTCTTGCACACATCGACCATAGTCTTCCACCAATCTATACATAATATTTATCATTGATATTCATGGATATGAAAAATATAAATCGCACAAGTGACAAAAAATTGAGCTCAACAAATAATTGTACATAATAGGTAAGTAATCATGCATCCAGGAGAATATCAATAGTCACAAGAGTCTGCAAATCCATTTCAATCCATGAGAGAAACCACACATGTATCTTATTACAAGAAACCATGAATAACACCATTAATCCATAAGAAATGTTGATACATTCATTGTTATAACCCATAAAAATATGATAGAACATTATTAATGCAATATAGGTACAAGAAGATACACCTATATGTATAGCTTGATGACTAACAACACAGGGAAGACTTCAATTCTCCATCAAACCATAAGCCAAATAAACTGAACTATTTCTAGCAATTGACCACCCCTAAGCTATATTTAAAGTTTTAGAAGGTAGTGTCTCAAAATTACTCTCACCAAAAACCAAGGAGCAAATGGTAATAAGAAGATTCCATTTCTCAAGTCATTTCTCAACATCCCCTGGAAATTAAACCACAGTGGCTCTATGTTTAGTAGAATAGCAATCACAAGGGTTCATCTAGGGCTAAGTGATTTACAACTCAGTATTAGGCAAATGAATATACTGTTAGGGAGGTTTATCCATTGGCTTAGTAGTGAAAGAGTAAAGAGTACATTGCCAGGAAATTTATCATTTGACTAAGAAAGTACCAAAGTATTTTATCATCCCCAAGGCTAGCCACTTAGTGGTTTATCATTCCTTTCATCTAGTTCCTACATGCCTCATCCTGGAAAGTAGTTTAACAACCCCAAATAGTATCCCATTTGTTTGTCATCCCTAAGACTAGGCAATAAATAGGTGATCTAGCATGTCACTAAACAAGTACATAATGAATTGTCATCCGTGACTAGTAAATAAGTGTCTCAACTCCATTTAAATCACCCTAGTGAACTGAATCATAGGAACACACATAGGACTTAGAAAACATATGGAATACCACCCCAAAGTTAAACATAGGTTATCACATGTTATCTCTTCCTAGTAGACTCACATCCATTGTGAATTAAAAATTAGTGTTCTTATTTTTTTCTCATTCTCTTGTCCCTTTTCTCAATGAAATCTCTCTTTCTTGACTCACATACTATACATACATGAATCCTTTCATATTTACACTCCCTCTCTCATTAGGATTGTCATAATCATAATTTTTGATGTGTGTTAACCATGCCCATGTCATCCATGAGAATTGAGATTTCATGGCTCACCCTTCACTTAGAAATCCCATTCCCTCAATTCAATGGTTGCACCAACATTCCCATAAATCCATCAGGGAGATAAGTGGTAAAGTAATTATAGTGGTTTTGGTTTACATGAAACTCCTCCTCCTCATTGGTAGGAATTTGTGACCACTTCCCTTAGTCAATCAATGCGTTACATTTCCACATTATCTACCAGAATTAAAATTCATAATAATATTTACAAGAGGGATAGAAAAAAAGGTTCTCAAAAATGAAACCCCCTTATAGCAACATTGTCCTTAGTGTTCTATACTCAAACACATAATTTACAAGAGATTTATACAAATAGTTGTTTTACATTTACATTTACAATTACAATTTCTTTTTTAGCAGACAAAAATGGGTAATTATACCCTCATTTGTTCATCCATTTCCCAAGTGGTTTGATCTAGTCAATATTCCCTCCAATGCACCTATAATTTCTTGATTACTCGATTCTAGAGCGTGATATACCTCCATTCCAAAGTGCATAGTGACTCTTGCTGGAATTATCCCACATATTCCACTTGTATCCCAAATAAATCATCAACATGATTAGTTCCATGTACATAACTTTTTAAGAAAAAAAACGTGGAGGACATCATGTGCATTCACTGCTATTTGGAAGGCTAATATGTATACCAGTAGCCCAACTCTTTTGATGATATGAAATGGTCCACAAAATCAGGGTGCTAGCTTTGCACAAGACCCATTTTTTAGTGAACTCTTACTTGTTTAGATGTGGAGATAAACATTTTTTCCCGCTTGGAATTAATTGTGCATTATCACTACTCTACATAGCTCTTTTTCCTATCTTAGGACATTTTTAATTACTTCCTGATAGAAATTTCTTCTTGTTTCATTTCTTCTAGATATGCACCTTGTTCAATGGACCATTCAAGTTGATAGGATTATTGAATTTTTTTTTTGTACAAAGCCTCAAATGGGCTTGTTGGGTTGATGGGTCCGACCCACATTCAGATTTTATGGATAAACCAACAAAGTCTCCAGCTACTGGCCCTTTTAGTAATGATTTAATTGTGCAAACCAAAGTCTCACCTGAAGCAGTATGGGGGATGTTGGAACCAGGTTTTCGCACCTTGAGGGAGAAAATAATGAAGTGGTCCTCAAAAAAACCCAATGTGAACTTATACAGATGCGCGCAACAATATATAACATAATTACATAGAATTCCCAATCATTAACATAATAACACCGAATTTTTGTCTGGCTTACTGTATATAAACAGAAGAGAGCTCGATCTAGATCTTAACCAATGAAAATACTTAAATAGATCTATTAACCATTAATAATAATGGATAATCATATCAGATATCTTTCACAATCATCAATAAGTAAGACAGAGAATGTGACCTTGAAAAATCATAAATAGTAAACAATTCAGACACATGACACAATAAACTTCGCCAAAATTGTCCTTTCTACTAGCTTCAGGTTTGTCAATCAATACATCAATTGTTCCTTTCAACCCTCACAAAAACCTTCTGCGCACACAGCCAATGGAGTCCACACGTAGCCAGGACTAACTCCCTGTGCACACGGCTACAAAGAGCCTCTTAACCCAACCCAAAAACCCTTATAGATGCATAAACTTATCATAACATCAATATCATGAACTTACATAGAACTACTTAGCTTAGACACGGTCTATCTATTTATATATGCCTAGCGCGCAGATGCTATGGTCTCAAACCATCGTTTGAGGCCCATAGTTTACTCTTAAGCCCATTCACATCAAAATTGGGGATTTGACCAACCCCAAAGCTCCTTAACTCCCTTTGTGCATTGCACACATAAAAAATGACACAAAAATGTCTTGGGACATTGTGCCTCAGAGGACCCCACTCCAATAAGCCCCAGACACAAACATGTGACTTGTCCCGAGTCACTAAGGCATAGACTCATTAGGCATGGCCTGACGTGTCTTGACAAAATTTTAGAGATGGAACACTAACTCAAGACTTTGCGTTGCTGCACTCTGCACTTGCTAAACCATATTTTTGGTAGTAGGCCCCTCAGTGGCCATCTCTACACTGCAATGAGTTTGTTGAATGACTTTCAAAGTGTTATCCAACATTTTTGATAATTGTAGCGCTTCCTCCACCCATGGTTGCATATGCTCATTCAATATGTTTTCATTCCAGTGCAAGCCACCAATCTTTGTCTGAATGTTTCTACACTCATGCAGACGAGCGAGGCATTGTGTAAGGACCAATGTACATGCCACTGTCTTGATTTCTTCAAACTGATGTTCCTTCTGTTTGAGGACGTCACGTAGCTGTTACACTACCAGATAATTTTAGACAGAGGCCCAAACATCCATGGCATCATTCAATAGACTGTCACACTGGGTGACCCCAACAGCAATATTGTCCCTTGCCTGTTTGACTTTCGTTGCTCTTTGTGCATGAACCTTTGGTGGTGTCTTTGACTGTAATTTTTTCTAGAGGTCTGCAATATGATGCTCATACTCTATTTGGATTGTCTGTACCTCCGTTCGCATTGCTTTTACTGCAACTACCAATTCTTATCATTTTTTAGCAGACGCAGTTGTGGCCAAGACAACTTGAATGCCTCGGTAAACTTGGTTGATTTTAGCCTCCAACACAACGCGTTGGGATTCTACTTCTATGTAGGCTCCTTCTGCTTGTTGTTGATGTTGGTGTTATTACACAACCTGTTGTTGTGCACCCTTTATCTTCGTCTATGCGATAGCCTCTCTGTACTGAAGCTCTTCCACGATTATTGAATGTAGAACATGTAATTTTCCTATAGGAAGCACCGAAAGATTAATATCTACATCACCTGAACCACTGAACTGGAAACCCTGGTTGGCATCCATCTAAATTGCTGGTAGGGGAATGTAGACAAATTTTTCATCCCCTGATGCTGGCATAGAAACATCGAATGGTTGCATTCTTGTGACGTGCGCACTGGTCCGGCTCACCTGAATCACACTCTCTTGAATCTCGCTCGCCTATACTTTGAGTTTCCAGAGTGTAACTTGTACAGTTTTGAGCACAGACTTGTATTGAAATTCCATGTATGTCCATCAATCCTTAGTCGCAGATGTGACAATGCTCACTATTTCATTGAGGTCGTCCTATGTCAGCATCAAAACCTCCTGCCCTGCCTTCTTGGAAACTTTCTTCTTCTTGTGTGATCCATCAACGGCCTGAGAGTCGCACTTAGTGCCTTTGGATGTCTCAGCTTCGCCTGTCTCCTTGGGTGTAGATCCGTTCATCTCAAGTGTAGCTATTGTGTTGAAAATTTCTCCAGTTGTTGTAGGGGTGGGTTCCTTATCTGTAGGTTTTTCAATGACCTTCTCTATCACTGTCGTTGGAGTTGTCTCTTTGGATTTCTCAGTGGATTTCTCTGTATATTTTTTGGTCAGAGTGCGATACTTCATCGAGGTAGGTGGTGTCAACCAAAGTGGTGACCACTCTACTATAACGCACACTAAATCATCATCTAACACCAAATATGGCAGCTCGTACCATACTCCCTCTACATCACCTTTTCCGCGGATATGAATATTATGAAATGTAGCCTTGAAATCCACGATAATATTGTACTGATCATATAGGGTGGGTGACAATCATGTCTTGGACTGCACCGCTTGGTTCAATGTAGCATCATACAAAACCCAGAAGATATTGTTTTCTTTCATGCGCACTTGGTCTTATGAGTTCCAAAGTGTTGCATAGCACACAAATTCGCACATTTTTGGCTCAATGTTGGGGAATTTTGTGTCTTTCGGGGTTATCCATCCAATCAAAGCAATCAATAAAAGGAGCCAAGCATATTGTAAGGGCTTGCCTTCCTCCTATTCTTCGCGCACATTCTCTAAAAATTATTTTCACAGGTAACTATACCAGTCATAAATGACGTATTTTTCCTAGCAACCTGTGAGTGTAATCACATGCACGGGTACCTCCTTAGGCCTACACTTATGCATCATATTGCAAGACAATATGAGCATACCAAAATGCACTACAGGGTGATTAATTTCCTCCACGACAAAGCGCCGGGTATTCCTGGTGACATTGTATTTTTTCTTGATTCGATTTGCAACTTCCTTTTCATATGCCTTCCCAGCAAAGTGAGCAATAGGTTCTATCCCCTTAGCAGGCATACTTGTGATTCTATGGATTAATTCTACATTGATAGGGATGGGCTCTCCCAACAAGAGCGCGTTATCCTGGACTAGAGCCAACAACTATTTGATGTAGATATCATTGAAGGGGTTGCGCCCAAAATGAGGGATCTGCAACAAATTGAGAAGTCCTTCCTTTTGTAGACCTAACACCCCTCGCTTTGGCTTGAGGGGCACAATGCCTCCTTCATAGGTAACTTGATCCAAATAGATCTCTAGCATGAGCTCAAGGAACTTCTCGACATCAGTGTTCTACGAATCATCAAACCTCAACGGTGGAATCTTTGTGAGCATGTCCCCTTCCATTGGGAAATTTTCCGGGACCAGGGGTACTTGAGTACTCGCGCGCACCTTTTCCAAGCCCTTAGGTGCCATTAAAAAGGTTTTGTGTGGCACAATGTAGCTTAGAAACCATGAGAATGGGGCTATTTCAATGACCTTCTCATCCTCTTCCTCAATACTTTCTAGAACTTATACCATGCATGGTTTCATTTTCTGTCCTGCTAAATGCACGGTCTAGGGATATTCTCTCTGGGAGATCTGCGTGTTCCATAGGACTGCCCCTTTTTATTCTGGGATGGTACATGTACTGTTTCTACAATAGAAATTTTAGGCACATTAGGGTCAGCATCTGGTCTTGTGGCTATCATCTTGTCAGGAATTGCGTATCCTAGCCTTGCTCGGCACAATGTGTCCTCAAACCCTGGATCCAAAGCAGACATAGACATATCAAATGAAATGGAAAACAAAGATCTCAAATCATAAAAATCACTCAGGAAGCAAAGGGAAATATTTCGAACCCATAGGTCATATTTATACTTGTGGTGCACCCTCAACGGCTCCGTGTGCATTAATGAGGCTCCATTACTGACAAAACAGTCCCAAATCTGGAAAAAAACATCCATTAAATGCATCCTAGACACTCCCAAAAAAGTAATAAATATGTCTTATGTAGTTTTATTGTTCCAAAGGCTATTTTTTTACACCTCTGCATGTCAGTCAACCTCCTCGCACAGATACCATGCACATGTCACACCTTACTGCGCATATCATCTAGAGCTAAGGATAACAAGTTATAGACTACACCCTCAACATAGGTTTGTTTACTAGGTAATTCAAAGCATATCGAGTAGTGTCCATTGCATCCCTCAATTACTACAAAATTCTTTGACATTCATCATCCCAATGGAGTTCGAGATCTCCTCTGAGTAATCTGGTCATGGGCGCAGTTATCAACTCATACTTTGGAATACACTTTTTGTGATATCAAACAAGGCTTAGCATGGAGCACACTTGTCTAACATTCGACGGGGATCAAGGTTCCTTTGATGGTGAACAGTTACCTAGACTCCACAAGTGTCAATTTTCTACAATTTTCAGTCTACGTTATTGGTTCATTAATAATAATGGGATTAAAGCTTGGTCAACTTGTTCCAAGCTAAATGTAATAATAAAGATCTCTATAAGTGTAGACCACTAGCTAGTGCCTCTGCGTAGCTCTACCTCCAAGTACCATTCAATAGACACATTTCCCAATGTGTGAATAAACATATGGGCCCATTCAAGTATCGGTTCTACACCCCATACCTAATTCCATCTCGCCAAATGTCTGCAGGGATCCTCTTTTCCAAAGTATACATATTCCATCTTAATAACTGGACATTCAAACCACAACCTTATCATGTATGCACATTCCTCCCAGTTATTGATATTCTCCTTATTATTTTCTACCATATTGTTAGAGTAGCACGGAAGCCAATATCCAAAGCATGGAATCTTTGGGCACAGCCCTAGAAACATGTTTACATTAGTTGAGCCATCATGGTGTGATAAATCAAATACCTCAGAGGTTATACAACTCAAAGATCAGGTCATGCGATTAAAACGTAGCACATACACCTCACAAAATTGATTTTTCCAATTTTCTGGTTCTTCATCAAAGTCTGAAAAACAAGAGCTATCCTTCTCACATTTAAGGTTTTCATCTGCTATTGGATTAGTCCAATATTTCTCGCACAAATTAGCTTTTAGATTTGATCGATCTCATCCTCAGCATGCACTGGTTCAATATACCTTTGGCCTTCTTCAGGGTCTAGAGGAATGATTACCCTAACTCCATTGCTTTCAAAATCCATTCTCCTTCTCTTCATATTGATAACACCATCCAAGTCAATGGCCCAATCCAATCCTAGTAGCGCAGGATAGGGATCAGTATCATCTACAATTTGTATGACTTCGAAGGCTACCATCACCTTAACAACATCTATATTGACCACAACTTTTCATAGCCTCCCTAAAGGAATGATCTTATGTTGATTGGGCATGCGCAGTTGGATAGTAGACCACTCCAGATTTAGCTCTCCCATGTGTTGCCATGTTTTTTTAGGTATAAAATTCGAATCTGATCCCAAATCTAAAATAAATTGTTCGATTTCATAAAAACCAATATGCGCAGTCATATGCATCTTCCTACTCATTTTCTTATTTTTCTTATAAATTTTATTGATTTCTCGCTCTCATACCATGCGTTTTTCCTTCTCTGCGCAATTATCTATCAATTCTTATATATTTTCGAGGGCCTTCTTGTCCCGCAACAACTTTATGCATGCTTGTAGAAATTTTTTTATCTCCTCATCTCCTCCTGCTTCCTCCAGTGTTCTATCAGATGTTGATGTACTTGCTCCTGCAAATTCTTTTCGTGCTTCAATAAACTATTTTGCGCATTGAATATTAAATCCTTCTTTATTTTCAGGAGCTTTATTTATCCATACATTAGCAAGAGAATGCTTTCCCCGTATCTCTGCTTGGTAGATACAAGACTCTGCTAGAACCATCACACATGGATCTTCTTCATGAGTTTCTGCCAAACCATCTAAATCTTATTGTTGGGGTCTTCTTTACTACATTTTCCAGCAATCAAGACAAGACAATATTCTATAACATGGTCAAATTGGCTATGATCACAGATTGTCATCCTTGATTTAGACATGATTCTAGACAATGCACAAGATTCCATACAACACTATAGAAAATGAATTGTCCTCTTCCTCTACCAAATTGATGTAACTCCCTCGGCCTCTTCCTCTCACCTTTGGAATCCTTCACGGCTAAAATGCCAACCATGGCGTACTCAACCTAAATTATACATATCTATGCTTTATCCAACATCCTATCATATGTACAACAATGCTCCTAATCATGCCCTAATGACAAACAGAATTTGCAAAATATCTGCTTCAAGTCAAGCTGATATTTTTCGATCCCTGGGCAAGAATTTGTGTCATGCATTCGAACAATTTGATAGATAGTTCACCACACATGATTCTTTAATGGACTAGGACCTCTAGCATTCAAATAATTGTTGAGGAAAGGACATTAGTCTTTATGGTTCCCATAAGCTTTGCATTTTATACACCACACCTCTGAGAAGACCTCCTCACTTTTTTGTCTTTACGCAGATTTTTAATTTCTAAATTCTTGGATTCTAATTGATTCTGAATTTTTTGAGTTCCTAGTGCAATAGGTGTTGGCGTAGCCTCCAATTTCATTGCAACCTCCACAACCTTAGCTTGTGTGGAATTATTTTTCTGACCTAATAGTTGGCACAGATGTGGGAGAAACATAAAAATGAACCATTCCTTGTGCTGATTATCATCAATAACAAATCCAACATCCCTGATGGTGTGATTCAACCTTTGATCGGCCTCACATACATATTCATTAGGCTCGTGATGAATATCCTTCACTTATTTCACTAGTTTCACATATGATTTAGGTTTCTTAAAATTTTCTTTTAGGGCTGCTTTAATTTCTTCCAAGCTAGCATTAGGGTTTTCTTGAGTATACCTAATTGTACCAGTCTAATGCGCGATCTTGGAATGCAGTAGCTAGGTGCACTTTTTCTAATATCAATAATTTTAACTTGTTGAGCCTGCCATACGACCTCAATCACAAACTAAAAGTGATCAATGTCCTCATTTCCAATGCTTATGAAATTAGCTAAATTCGTTGATGCAGCGATATCTACTTCAGGGGGAGGTGAAGGTGGTGGTGGATATGGATTGCGCAGTGGAGTAGGTGATTTGTGATGTGAATTAAGAAGTGGATTGGATGGAATAGAAAACGTACCTGGCGGGTTTTTGTGATGAGTATTTCTTCGGTAATCAATTGAGACACATGGGCTCGTTCAAAGTTACTATCAGATCTAGGCTTCAGAGGGCTATAAATGGATTTTTCTGATTCTTCGCGGTAAATTCTTCCACTATGCGTAATTGAACCTCTTTGATACATTCAAGAAATATGTTCACACAGACAACCTTGTTCACACAATAACATTTTCAACAATTATTTCAATGCGCGCAGGAGCTTACCTCTAGGTCCTTTAAAAAGCCTTCTTTCTTCTTCATAATATGCACGAATTGGTCAATGGAAAATAAAGTGACTATGTTGTCTTTTATGTAGTGATGGAATTCAGCTAAGCGTGATAACCACTAATGTATTTCGTGCATAAAGGAACAAAATAAAATTTCAAGTACTTGTGAATAAATATATTTCTTTACCCACTGTTTTTTAGACAACTTAGTAATTCTATTTTCTTGGAGTGAAAATTCAAGGATCTTCCTATCCATCCAATCTTGTAATTCATTTCGTGATGGATGCCACAACATCAAATATTCCTCAAAATGATTCCGGCCCTGACAATGAAACCATTTGTTGGCTTGAGGGGTCCTGACCCAGGTTTATATTTTATTGATAAACCAACAAACCCTCCAACAATTTCCCTTTCAGCAATGATCTTTTTGTGCAAACAAAAGTCTCACCCGAAGCAGTATGGGGGGGTTCTGGAACCAGGATTCCGCACCCGAAGGGAGAAAATAATGAAGTGGTCCTCAGAAAAACCCAAAGTGAACTTATACATATGCGCACAATAATATATAACATAATTATAAACAGAATAAAGATCGATCCAAATATTAACCAATGAAAATACTTAAACAAATATATTAACCATTAATAATCATGCATCATTAGACTGGATATCCTTGCTCAATCAGCAATAAGTAAGACAGATAATGTGACCTTGATAAACCATAACCAATAAGAAATTTAGATGCATAACACAGTAAACTTCGCCAAAATTTTCCTTTCTATTAGCTTCATATTTGTCAATCAATACATCAATTGTTCCTTACAACCCTCAAAAAATCCTTCCTTGCACACAACCAGTGGAGTCCTCACACAACCAGGACTAGGTATCCACACACATAGCCAACACGAGCCTCTTAACCCAACCCAGTAACCCTTACAGAAGCATAAACTTATCAAAACATCAATATCATGAACTTACTTAGAACTACTTACTTTAGACATAGGTTATCTCTTTATATACGCCTAGCACATAGATGTTATGGTCTGAAACCATGGTTTGAGGCCCATAGTTTACCCTTAAGCCCATTTACATCAAAAATGGGGGCTTTGACCCACCCCAAAGCCCCTTGACTCCCTTTGTGCGATTCACACATACAAAATGATACAAAAATTTCTTCAGAAACTGTGCCTCAGGGGACCCCACTCCAGTAGGACTCAGCTTCAATTATTCTTGGTAATAGTTATTGTAAGAAACTCTACCAAGACTAGAAACTCTTCCCACCTCCTTACAGGATGCATGGAATATATCCTCAATAAGTCTTCTAAAAACACATTAACTCTTTCATTCTATGCATATGTTTGATGATGGTACATTGTGTTGAAGGCTAGCTATATCCTAGCAAAAAGATCTCTCCAAAAATTAAAGGTGAACTTAACATCCCTATTTGAGGTGATCTTCTTTGGTACACCCTACAATAGCACTATTTTTTTTATAAACATCTGAGAAATATCACTTTCCTTATGAGTCGATTTAATAGCTATGAAATGAGCTACCTTTCTCAAATTATCTAACACCATCATTATAGAATCACATTTCATATATGTTCTTGGTAGTTAAGTAATGAATTCCATTTATATGACTTTCAACTTCCACTTACGAATACTGATTCATTTTAGAAATAGTGTAGGGTGGCTACATTCCACCTTTACTTTCTAGAATTCAAGGCATTTGGAAATGTATTTTTCCACATCATTCTTCATCCCCAACCAATAGTACATTTTTTTCATGGTTGTTATCATTTTCCCATAATAAAAATGACCAAAATATGGTATTTCATGAAATTCATCCAATATGAGCTTCTTCAAGTCATCATGGAAGGTATATACCTTCTTACTTAAATTCCAACAAACCATCATCTATAGGTTAGTAATTTTTTCTCAATATTACTTCTAGCGCATGTTGCAAGAATTATTTGATTTTTTGGTAGCACTCATCCTATTGTATGGTCTCCTTAAAATTTTCTTGGATTTCAACTTCACAAGAACTTATAGCTACCACATTAGCTACCTAAAACCTTCTTTTAAGTGCATCAACTACTTTTTTCTCCTTTCCTTTATTGAAATTTATTTTAAAACCAAACTCGCTAATGAAATATGTCCATCTTATGTACCTTACATTCAGCTTGGGATGATCAAACTGATACATAAGACCTGCATGATCTAAAATCAATACAAATTTTCTTCCAAGGAGGTTATGCCTCCACATATTCATATCACGAACTATTGATACCAAATCTACATCATGAGAAACATAATTTTTCTCAATCTCATTTAGCTTCCTCGATTCATAACAAACCACTTCCTTCTTACATCACAACTCCACGAATCCCTTCCTTGCAAAGATCTGTGCAGACTACATAACGCTTTTCTAAGTCTACTATCCTCAATATTGGTGCATGTGTGAGAAAATATTTCAATTACTCAAAGTTGGCTTTGCATTCTAGCATCTATTGAAATGTAATTCCTTTTCTTTGCAGTGTTGTAATTGGATGCCGAATCTTTAAGAAATTGTGAATGAATCTTTGGTAACAATCGACCAATCCCATGAAGGATATTACTTCTAACACTTTCTGAGTAGGCCACTCCATAATGGCTTTGATCTTCTCTAGATCCATGACTACTCATTCGGAGATAATGTGCCCCAAATACTACACTTGTGACTCGAAAAAGTCACACTTCATGGGTTTGGCATAAATTTTGTGCTCTCTCAGCACTTCCAATATTCATGCTAAATATCTTTCATGGTCCTCCTTGGTCTTTGAATAAACCAAGTTTTCATGCACAAAAAATATCACAAACTTGTCCAAATACGGAATATGAACATTATTCATTAAACACGTAAAGGTTGTTGGGGAATTTGTTAGGCCAAACAACAAATCCACAAATTCATAGTGTACATAACTAGTTATAAATGTCATTTGATAAATTCCTTCATATTTGATGCCTATTTGATGGTAACTAGACCTAAAATAAATATTTCATAAGACCACAACTCCCCTCAACTAATCAAACAAATCATCAATCCTTGGCATATGATATTATTTATGGTCATTTTTTTGACTTCTTTATAGTTTATACATATCCTTAATGTGCAATCCTTCTTCTTTACAAATAATGCAGGATATACCTAGGGTAATATTTTGGGTCTGACATATCCTTGGTCCAATATTTCCTTTAATTGTAGTTTCATCTCTACTAGTTATTGTACTCATTCGTTATGGAGCTTTGGATACTAGGGTTGATTCCGATAGTAATTCAATTGAAAATACCATTTCCCTCCTGGGTAGACGTCTTGGGATATATTTATGGAACAAATAACTAAATTGTTTCTGTAACTTTGACTATATCCTTATCAACCTCTTATTCACTAGTCAATTCATTAACAAATAGTTCACACCCCTTCATGTTGCACCTCTTAAATCACAATGAAGTGATTTCCCAAACTTTCATGCGATTTCTCTCTCCTTGCAATGTTGTATTCTCCCTTCCTTATTAAGAAAATTTATCAACTTGTTGTATTAGTAAATTTTTATTCTATGGTCCATCAACCATTCCATCCCATTCAACACATCATATGAATGAAACGGTACTAAGTTTATATTTTCAGTCCTCGGCATGTTTTAAGCATGATTGGGTGTGATTTTGTCACATGTTAAACTTGTTTCTTAGTCCCCATCCAAAACTGAAACAACCATGAACTATCATGGGTCGTGCTCTACATCACATACTTTCTTGCTACGTGTGGACTTACATAGGTAAAATTTTGTTCAAGGTCAATCAAAATTGAAAAAAATCAGTTATTGACTATACCTTCAATTTCAATCACTAAGGCTTGGTGACCAGCCTTCCTATTTTCCAAGGCTACATAGATGTGTGATATTATTTAAGCCACATAATTCACAATATTTTCTTCCTTCACATTTTAAATTCTTGGATAGTTCCTCTCTAGTTGAGGGAAATCCCTCCATAAGTGGTATTCCTCAAATTTCTAACACTCTATGGTTTTTCTCCTAAACCCATCAATTTCCTATCTTGCAAACTTAGAGAGCTAGTATTGAATAGCAGTAGTGGCTTTCGAATGAGACTCACCTCTTTCATAATCGGTGAACCTCACACTTCCACCTGTTTCACGTATTTTAGTTTCTTTCCCTTTTCCTTTATATCTAAGATTTCCTTTTACTTTCAAATCATCCTTGTACTTAGTATCGTGCTTGGATTTAGCATAGAAATACTTCATTTTTCTCATATTATCCTCTAGAGTTTGTCACTCATCAAAATATATTATATCATTGAATGCTTTTATAAACCCATTTACATATCTTTGAATTTTTTCTTTCTCACCCTTGAGAAAGTGCACATACCTCAAAAAAATCTAAGAATTTAGTTGTATATTTATCAATTGTCAGTTGCTCTAGATTTTTCTCATAAAATTCCTTTTCCTTAATATCATAGTACCTCTGAGATAGGTAATTTTTCGTAGGAATATCTCTCAAATCTCCTCCATGACAACTCCTCTTGAATGTTCTTGAAATTCCTCAGTTATTCCCACCAGATATTAGCCTTCCCTCTTAGGCTTAAGGTGGCTACTCTTAGATTCATAATTTCAAAGTAACCATGCACCCTAAAATATTTCTTCATTATAGGTATCCATGCCTCTGCTTATTTTTCCTTCCTCCCCTCTCCATTGAATTTAGGAGGTATTTCCTTATCAAATTCTTCTAGCATGCAATATTTTCCTTTCCTTTTATTATTGAAGTGTTTCTTATTTGCAACACCATAAAATCATTCATAATTTCATGTCCACCTCTTTGGATTACCTAGTGGAGTTTCACCTCTCATTGTATCCTCACCTTCGTGCCTATATATTTTCTTGGGTCTATTTCCTTATACACCATCAATATTTAATTCATGCCTTCCAAGTGCTAAGGGACTTTGCTTATGTTTTTATATTCCTAGGTGGTTGGAACTACATTGGAACATAGATAATGTTAGCCTGAACTTTGCATGTATGAATTAATATGAAATATCATGGCATTTACTTCTTATTTATTCTCTAGATTCATGAAAATCCTCTCATTTTCGGGCTTATAACTTATCAACTCTGCTCTTATGCTTCTAATGGTGTCCATTTAGTCAGGATAGTCTGCCTTTATCCCTTTTCCATCTGACTCTTCTTCCTAACATTACTGTAATTTATAAGCATCATGTTGCTTCATCCTATTATTCATCTTGATTTCTTATTATTTATTTGCATTCACACATAGCTATTATCTAATAAATATAAAACATTCTCATTATCACATTGGAAAACCTACCATAATCATATGGCTACGAGGCTATCTAATACACCATATTTTAGGTTAGGATATAATTCAAAAGGCATATGCTACAATAAACACAAATTTTAGCACAACAACAATTGTTAAAAACACTACATTTTGTAATAGAGTTTTAAGATTATCCTTCTAGGCACATCCAGTTCAAGTGTTGAACATGGGCACTCTGATACCACTCTGTAACACTCCCTCTCACACCGTTAGACTTCCAAACCCTAGTGGGATGTGTTACCTTTAATTAAATCAACCTCCATGGTCTCATTATGAAGATGGGGTTACAAAAAATACCTTCTAATCATCCAAAGCATGCGGAACTCACTTTAGATAATAACATCACGTTCATCTCATTAAGATCTTTCCAATGCCTTGGATTATAATTTTTTCCCATTTGATTTTTGGGCCCTATAACCCTTACGAAATCAAAAATGATTTTTCACATGGCAATTCTTCCACATATGAAGTTCATTATGACACCTACCATGTCATACCACCTTAGCGACACCATTCCCTATGCCAATTCCTCATAATAGAACCCCATTCAACCTTTAAAGTGCGTCATACATTTTCACATCATTTGACAGAGATGATCATTGTACCCTAATTTTTATCTACTTTAAGCCCAGTGGTAGACTTACAATACAAGCACCTCCATATTTCTAAGCCTTGTGGTGATGTGGATTCTAGGCATGTGTGCTATTTTGTTAACACCACGTAGCACCCCCATGCCAGGTGGTGCCATAAACCACCATCCCTTTTCATTTATGCAACACGAATTTAACCTCCATGTCACCCAATTCTACAACTTCTTGTTTATTTCAGGGTGATTTCATCCTACCACATGGCATCCTCTATTGGTGTCATATGTCATCCAAAAACTAGCCACCAAGTCATCAAAAATGGGCCATATCTTCTTCCCACATGTCACATTGACAACATGCAACATCAACAATTTTTCCACGCCACAGGTACACATCATTCGTGTACTATGTGACATATACCACCTTATGTTAGGTGCTGGGTACCATGGGGTCCCATACCTCTACAAAAAATAACACTTTCCCATGTCCTCTTTCAAAAATGCCAGTACACTCATGAGAGGGCGATAACATCATTTCCTCTGTGGTGGGATGGAAATTTTTTTTTGTAGTTGATAGGAAATTTCTTTTCATGCACGCTCTATCGACCATGCCAAAATATCTTCAAAGTCCCTTAGAAACCTTTGTGTTGCATGACACGAATGTCCACAATAGGAGATGATAATTTTCCCATCCCATGCTCCTATTAATTCATGGATTTTTCCAATGACATCAAGTTTCTTGTCTCATGGAGGCACATCTTTATTCCCTATGATGTGAGTATGATTGTCTTCGAAATAAAATTTATCCATATCCATAGACCAAACTCGATTGCAAGTATTAGTAATGCTCAATCATCGCAAGAACAAGTCTATTGATAAACATCAACTAAACTTATAATTCTAAAGGAAATGTCTTACAAATCCATTTTTGGTGATAAGTGATGCTCAACGTCATAATAAAAACAAGGATGAATCCCTCATCCATTCACTAACATTACAAACATTAACATAGCCATTTAAAATGAGTAAAAATATCAGTGTAACTAACAACACATGCTACCAATTTCCCTAAGATGATGTGCCTCACACACATCAACCACAAACTTCCACCAGTATATACATAATAGTTATCTTTGATATTCATGCATATAAAAAAATATAAGTCACATATAGGGATAGAAAATTGAACTCGGAAAATAACCATACCTACTAGGTGAGTAACCATGCATCCAAGTGATTATCAGGAGTCATTTGAGTTTGTAAATCCCTTTCAAACCATGAGATAAATCACACATGTATCACATCGCAGGAAGCTAGGAAATGAAAGTTATCATTATTGTTAGAAACCAAGACAATACTGAGAGGTGGGGTGAATCAATATTATAGGAATTTTAAAATTTCATTTCACTAGCAAAGAATACTAGGACACCAATAAGCAATTCAATAATTCTTCATTTCAACATTACAAGAATCAATATAAGAAGCACAAATAATACGCATAAATTCTTCAAAAATTTTCTTCAATTTACTTCATAAAGGTAAAATTATACTTGTTGTTAAAAGTTTGTATGGATGCAACTAGAAGGAAGCTACCACTCCCTAATTTATCAAGTACAACTGAAAGAAGATACAACCCCGAGTTTATCAACTACCACTAAAAGGAGCTTCAACCCATAACACGTTACCATCCAATACTGGAAGGACACACAACCCCTTATTTGAAATTCGTTACTTTATTAACCTCAATGATTCTCTTTTCATCCCATTTTCAAACTCAAATCATGAAGGGAACTTCCTTTCATAAAAAATATATTTCTCACCACAATCACTCACCAAAACAACATAAAATCACCTTCAAAAATCTCTAATCACTAATCAATCTACCAAAATCCACCTTTGAATAATAAACAACCAACACACAAAGAACACAACCATAAACCTCTTGCAAATTTGATTATGCTTATATAAAAATTAAGATTGATATTTTTATTTATTAAACTCTTAGTTAAGTTCATCTCTTCTCCATGCATAAAATCTTATTTTTCCTTATCTAACACTTCTGTCAAGTCTTCTGAAAGTGCTCTTAAATCCTTCGAACTCTAAATTGTTGTCCCTGTGTGAAACTTTGTGTTAAAACTGTGAATGTTTTAATTCTAGAAAAATATTAGGGTTTAGTAGTGACTTTCCAAATTTAGTTGACTGCAAATTTTGCTAAACATCCAAATAAACTGCTAAATATTTCCATTCCACTGAACATTTCTTCCAACTCATTCTTGCCTTATTTCCAATCTTTAGTGTTCCACCGATTTGGTGTTATTCACAAATTTTTTTCATAAAATTCCAAATTCTCTATTGTTGTTCCATTCATGGAGTTAGGCCCTTAGTTTAGGCTCAAGGTTCTTAAACAATGACTACATTAACACTACGAAGCCATTTCTTAAGACATTTCACAAGCCCCTTATGTGTTATTTCCCTAAGGGCTTATTAAACACTACAAAATTCGGTGGTTATGGTTTTAATGCCTGTAGAGAACCGAGTGTTGGTCCTATGTACAAGCCCCCAACTTTTATTCCCTATGAACCTTTGAAAAAAGTCAGGGGTATGAAATCTACGATTATGTTTCCTAGTGGGATCGCATTTCCACCCGCACCCTTTGCATCAGTATTTGGCTAAAGCTTCACGTGCCCCCATGTATCGAAGCCTTGTTAGCCTAGAGAAACTCACATTGTCGCTCTCTCTGACACCTCTAGGGTCCCTTCTCTGGGATGAGATGTCCCCGTGGGACAGTGCCTTTTCCTTTGCCATACTTGAGTTGAACTTGTTCCTTGATTATTATGCTTGCAACCATCTATTTATTTTGCATCATCTTATTTGACTTTTCCATTAACACAAACATATTTCTAATGTTTTATCCATGATATTCATGCATATCAACAATAGAAATCACATAATCGGAGAAATTTTAACCCCAAAAATAACCATACATACCAGGTGAGTAACCATGCATATAAGCGATTATTAGGAGTGTAGGAGTTTGAATAATCCCTTTCAAACTATGGGAACAATCATACATGTATCTCATCACACGAAACCAGAAAAAACATCATTCCTCCATAATGAATATAAAAACATTCATTGTTATAATCCATAAAAAATATCATAATAAATTCATAATGCAACAAAAGTATAAGAAGATACATTTATGTGTATAGCTTAATGACTCATAACTAAGGGAGGGACTTTAACTCTCCACCCAAACTAGGCTTAGTACACTACAATTTTTCTTGCTGCTAACCACCCCCAAGTGAGACTCAAAGTTTGAGGAGGTAATTGTGCATAAGTAATCTGACCAACAACTACTCAACAAATGGTAAGAAGTAGAGTCTGTTTTTCACGTGGTCTCTCAACATCCCCTACTAGTAGCAATTCAGTGAGTATTTGTTCAGTAGAAAAAGAATCATAAGGGTTCATGTAATGGTAAGTGCGTTACAACCCTTTCCTAGGAGAAGGAATATATTGTTATGGAGTTTTATTAATTGGCTTAGTACTACAAGAGTGAAAGTCCACTAGCGAACATTTTTCTTCTTACTGAAAAAGTACCTAAGTGGTTTATCAACCCCAAGGCTTGCCACTTACTCATTTATTGGTCCTTTCAACTAATTCTTGGGTGTCTCAGCTTGACGAGAAGTTTACCAACCCTCGTTAGTATCCCAATGGTTTATCAACCCCAAGGCTAGCCACTACCCACGTGATTTATGAGCTATCTAAGCAAGTACTTAATGGTTTATCAACCAGATCTAGTACCTTTGTGTCTCAACTCCGTTGAACTCTCCCAAACCAACCGAGCCATAACACGCACATGGGCCTTAGAAAACATTGGGAATACCATCCCAAAACAGAAAACATGCTATCACATGTGATCTTACTAGTAGATTCACATCCATCTCCAATTCACACTTTGCATTCTCTTATTTTTCACATTCGCTTGTTCTTTTTCTCATCAAGCTCTCTCTTGCTTGACTCACTTCCTCTGTTTTCTTGATTCTTTGTGTCTCTACACATCCCCTCCCATCTCGCTTCTCCTTCTTATACTTCTCCATGTGTGTTGACCATGCCATGTATTGCACAAGAACTGGGACTACATGGCTCATCCTTCAAGCACGAAATCCATTCCCTAAATTCAATTCTTGCTCCAGGGGTGCCATAAATCCATCAAGGAGATAGGTGGTGAAGTAATTATAGTGGCTTAGGTTTACAAACAAGTCCTCCTCCTCAGTCTTTTGAATCTATTTCCACTTCTCTTAGGCACTTAATGTATCAGATTTCCACATTATTTTACATAAATTACAATTCATAACAATATTTACAATAGAAATAATAAAGTGGGTTGCCACAGTGTGACAATTTTTTTTTAAATTTATATCTAACATGAGTACATGTTGAAAAATTTAAGACAAAGTGCTTTTCATCTTCAACCCTCTTAGTATCCCTAAGGTGACAAACTCTTTCATCCCATAGCATTATTGAAATTCACCAATGATCAATTTACTTATGAAGGTAATGAGAATTTTCTCTTATTTAACAATGTTTGTTTTCTCCTTTACACTACTCAAACAAAAGACATATGTTGATCACCTCCTTATAATATCTTTTTTTCCTTTTTTCCTTCTAACTATTTAAAATTAAACCATTTCTAGTTAATTTTTGATATAATAATAATTTCAATATTCTTTTTATTTTGGCCAACTAAGGTTTGGTTTGGTTTGACGATAAAGAGTATAATGTTAAAACATTCGTGACCGTCGGGAAGTAAATTTCTCATCAAATACAATCTCATTGTTTGTAACATATTTTCTTTTTAATTATCAAAACGAACACTATTTGCAAAAACAGTCAAATTGATCTGAAATTCCTACCTCATGCCCATTGCAGACAAATTGAGATGAAGTGTTAACATTGTGGCGTAGGTAGGCGTAGGTAGGGTTCGATGACGACCAAAGAAAGCTCGATCCTTCGTTACACAGTGCGCCGCTTCGATTTGCCTAACCCGATGGCACCTTGTCGCACCTGAATTTGTCATATATTCATCCCCTTCGTCACGTATGACGGCATATCATCCCATTAGTCCACATTTATCCATTTGTCTAATCCGGTGGCGCCTTGTGGCACCTGAATTTGTCATATATTCATCCCCTTCGTCACGTATGACTGCATATCATCCCATTAGTCCACATTTATCCCCCTTATTATGCCATCTCCACTGGCGCAGATGGGCTACACACATTCGTGAAACATGGGCGTCCGCTGACCTGCTCACAGTAACATAAGCATAGAGCTTTGGTACTTTGTCACGACTCTGGACAGTTCAATGCCTATTTATTTACACCGAGGGGTGAGTATATGACAGCATAAATAGCTGAGGGAGATTCATATAACTCAGAGAAAACCTAACAAATTATCAAACGATGAAGGCTTCCAGAGAAGAGAGCCAAGTGAAGCTGTTGGGTTGGAGACGCAGTCACTGCGTGGCCCGGGTTCGCATAGCACTTGCTGTTAAATGGATTGATTATGAGTTCATCCAAGAGGACAGTGAAAATAAAAGCCAGCTGCTACTGCAATCGAACCCTATTCACAAGCAGGTTCCGGTGTTCTTCCACAATGGAAAGATTGTATGCGAGTCGATGATTATTGCGCAGTACATAGACGAGGCATGGGAGACGAAGAGGCCAAATTTTATGCCTAAAGACCCATATGACCGAGCCCTTGCGCGTTTCTGGGTTGCTTTCGTAGAGAATAAGGTAATTTAATACATTTGCCAGTATACATTTACCGATTTAGCAAGCCAATCATATTATAATCTCATTATATGTAAATAAATATAGAACGTAAAACCTGAAAAAAGATTTATTATGTTTTCTCATTTAAAATAATATAATAGGTATCAATTCTAAATTGCTTACATTATTCTAAAATCTAAAATTTAGAAAAATGTTTCCTATATTTAAGAGTGTTAATTCCACGTTGACTACAAACAAAATTATATTACACATCCCCTGGTACTAAATTCTAAAATAAGCCACTAGGGTCAAAAATTACATGCAAGCAGCCAGATCGCATAGAGTTTTTCGTTATGTGGTATTTCGGTTTAATTTGAAGGTTTCTCTTCATTTTTCTTTCTTATTATTATGGGTTGCCGCATCGATCCTTGCAATTTAAGGTTTCGAAAGTTTTAATTAAGATTTGTTATTCTGTTTCTAATAGAAGTTATAGCTTGTTGCAGTTGCTTCCAAGTGTTTGGGGAGTTTTAAAGTGGCAGGGCGTGGAGCAACACAAAGCGGTGGAAGAATCGTTGGCAAACTTTTCTTTGTTAGAGGACGTTCTGCGAACTAGCACTTGCTCGGGAAAAGCGTATTTTGGAGGAGATGAGATTGGCTTGCTTGACGTCGTACTTGGCGGGGAGGTGATACACATAAAAAGCGTCGAAAAGGTTACTAATATAGTTTTAGTAGATCCAGAAAAACTGCCGTTGTTAAGCGCGTGGATGGGCCGATTCCCTGAGACCGATGAACTGAAACAAATTTTGCCCGTTCCGGCCGAAGTAGTGGAATATTTATCCGCCAAGAGAGCTCAAGCAATTAAGGGAAATCCTAATCTGGTAGATGAATGATATGGGCCCTGTAACAAAATTTTAACTGGCAATTAGGATAACCATGTCGGCTTGACAAAATTAGGACGGATAAAGGCATATTTAGACGGGTGTTGATCCGTAATCTTGTAATTGCTAAATATATGGACATTTTACAATTGCTAAATTTTTAGAATAATGTAACACTTTTAGAATATCATTTCATGAAAGTTAATGCACTGTGAAACATTCTTAATTCGATTTTTTATTAAATTATTATCAATATATGATCAAAATAACCCTTATTGCCAAAAACTGGCTAGAGTCTTATTATCCCTGCGAAAGCAGGTATCACGCTTTCGAAATGCGTTGACTTCCTAATTAGTTTAGTATTGACTAAAAATTAAATAAAAGATCTGCAAGTCGACTTTTGAAAATACAAATGTTTTATTTTTCAAAATTTCAAAATTCTATTTATCTCTATTTTGATTCGTTTGGAAAGTTTGGGTTTTATTTTGCCATCATCATTACTCCTTACTCTGCCTCCAGATCATGGGTTTGCAGCGGGTAGAGGGCAATGATTTCAATAGTAAACGCAATTCTAAATATTATTATTTTTTTAAAATATAAATATAAATATTATTATTTTTTTAAAATAAATTTATAACAAAATTATATAAGTATATGTTTTTTATTTGTTTGGAGTGTTTTTTATTTTTTTTAATTAATTAATTAATTTAAAAAATTAAATTATAAAAAAAATTAAATAAATATATTTAAATATATTGAAAATAATATACAAGTATATTAATAATCAATATTATTATATTATTATTTTATAAAAGTAAAGTTAAGACAAAATATAAGGACAAAATTATATAAGTATATATATATTTTTTATTTATTTTGAATGTTTTATATATATATATATATATATATATATATATATATATCCTATTTCGAATGATATATAAGTATATTATTTTATAAAAAATAAAAAATACTTATTTTTATATATATTTAAAATAAATATATCTAAATATATTAGAAATAATATATATTTATATATATTTAATTTGTTTTCAATATTTTTATCTATTTATTTTGAACATATTTATTTATTTAATATATTAAAAATAACATATAAGTATATGTTTCTTAGTTGATATCAACCTACATTTAATTAAAGGTAGGTTAAAAACTAAAAATCGTTTTTAAAATTGTTTATTTGTCGCATAATAAGTAAATTTTAATTCCTTATTATGAGTTAATGCAATAAGGCTATAAGTCACATTTATCTCAATCCCTTATTCCAATAAATTGATTAATTTATATTTGATAGATATTTAAAATAATTTGTAAATTATTTTTTATATTTTATATTTTAATATTTTGCTATGACTTTCTCTAATCAAACATCATCTTATTTTTAAAAAATTATTTAATATATGTATGCACGCCGATGCCACTAGCGTTTCATTTGGTTGCGAAATTTGGCATTCGTCATTTGAGAGATGCCTACCATTTTTTCTAAACATATATAATTATTAATTTTATATTATCTTTCAAGTTTGTTAATAATTAAAATAAAAATATTAAACTAATTTAAGTTATTATCATTATTTATTTATTTAAATAATATTTTTTAAAAATATATTTATATTTGAAATATATTATTTTTAAATTTTTGTTAATAATTAAAATAATTTTTTTAAATTAATTCAAATTCTTATCATTATTATTTATTTAAATAACATTTTTCTTTTAAATATATTTATTTTTGAAATTTATATTTTATCAATGTTTTAACTATAACATTTTCAAGTTCAAAAATCTCAATTTTGACCTAACACCTTTAGAAGCTGGAGTTTTATCATAAATTATACTTTTTATTTATTATGTCGAGATATTTTTATGCAAGAAATGCCACCGTCCATGATGCATAATAATACTCATAGACTGTTACATGTTTGGAAAAGCCGAGTTTTTAAAGGATTGAGAATGATTTGATATCTTCCGCTTATTAAAGCTTACACCTATATTAATAAACTATTCGTTAGTCAAGTCTCCGGAAAAATATTCAGTTCATGTACAATAGTCCTATAGTTCCGGTACAATAGTCCCGCTTGGCAAGTGGCCAACTGCCAACCGAAAGGAATGCCCACAACATAATCAATCAACAATAAAAATAATGATAATAAGATGGCAAGCTATTCAACTTACAGGACCCTTGAGTTTACGAGCCTAAGACAGTTGCACCATGTGAATATTCTATTCTTACACAAGAATTACTAGGCCAAGGCATAGTCTGTGAAAATATATTATTTGCTAATTTCAAAGTTCAATAATCAAACCAAACCGCATGAAACGTTAGATATATAGCCTTGTTATTATCTACTATTTTGTTGCCTTTATACTTAATGTGAATGGATGTTCATGTAATTTAGCTATTATGATATTTAGTTTCATACTATAATAATCATATTAACAGGGTGATATAATGTCAAAATATTAGTTTTCATTTTAATTATAAATCTTCTGGAAAATCACATAATGAATTTTTGGAACCGATAGGTTTTGAAGGGTGAACTATAGTTGGTAGTTTGAAACATGTCGGTTCCAAAAATTCATTATGTGATTGTCCAGAAGATTTATAATTAAAATTGTTATGAATCACAGAAGTTTGCACTCTCAGTTTTCATTTTGTCAATCAACTCTTATAAATGAGATCAATCTTTAATTTAATATTATTTATTAATATTAATATTAATATTAATATTATTTATATTAAAAAGGTTAATGTAATTAATAATTTTAATATTATTAATTAAATATTATTATTATTTAAGTAATATCAAATCTTAATCTTGATTTTAATCTCCAAAGTATTAATTAAATATAATATTTTTATTTTCATTGATAAATTATAACACACTAAATTGACAAAATACCAATTTTTTATATGATTAAAAAGAAGATAAAATTCTAAAATTTGACAAATACAATGAAATGTTTCATTAAAAAGTCTTAAAATTTTCTACATCTAAAACACCCTTTCTAAAATTTCTCAGATTGAATTTAGCAATTCATTAATCATAAGAAGACATTTAATAAACTAAATATTAGATTGAGTTTAACAATTCATTAATCATAAGAAGACATCTAATAAACTAAATGTTATAAACTAATAGATGTGCAATCTAAATGAAACTGAGCTAAAATGCCAAAGCAACATTTGGTTGATAATTAATTTTTTAATAAATTCTAATTCGAGTTTATTAATGATTTGTTAATAAATAAAAAATAGGAGGAGATTATGGAAATTGAAAAACCATTCGCATACTTTCTGTGTTATTTGTTGGATTAGGATCATTATTAAATGAAGAATATTCTAATATTATCAAATCTCTGTCATTCATAATTTAAAATTCCCTAAACTCAATTCCAATATAGGCCATGTTGTAAATAAAACTTTCAATTGTTCATTTTATTCTTTATTTAAACAAAATTGGCAAATGGTAAATATAATTTGGTTGGCTATGTAGCAAGTTCACAATTCACAATCCTTCATCCTTCTAAAAAAAATTATAAATAATTTTAATTACAATAATTTTATAATTGATTATTAAAGTTTGTAATTTAATTGGAAATTTAAAAAATAATATAATAATAAAAAATTTGATAGAATTTATTGGAATAAGAAATTTATGTTATTTATTGAATAAAAAAGTTAATTAAGTAATCAAGTTTTTATTATATAGTTTGAGCATGTTTAATTGTTAAAAACATGTGTTTTCTTCTCAGTGGAGTAGAGAGAGGTAGAGTATGTACACTTCAACTTAAGTGTAATAAATCCCTCATCATATTGCTCTACTTGGTGTTTACTACCTCTCCATCTTCTTCTTTTTTGCATCACCATCGTCTTGATAAACTTCATCAAAATTTGTTGCTAAAGTATTTCCTTATTATAGGTTTTTTTTACATAGCAACTTCTCTCCCAGAATCACCCTCATATTACTTCATCTCCATTTTTAAATAAATTTTCCTTAATGATTTTAATATATATTTTCTTTGTAGGTTCCACCTGTTTCTTTATTTCACCTTTGAGTTAAATGCAATAAAGTCACAACACAAAAGATCATTGGAATCAAGCATTTACATTTTTATTTTTTTATACTCATACATTTATGCCAACATCATCTCCTTACAACTTCACTTTTGCCTAAAACAACACCACTCTCTTCTACAATGTCTCCTTTTACTACAAAACCACTTACTAATACAACATTTCTCACTATTGCAACATCATAATACAAAGTCTCTCACTATTGCAACATCTTTCTCTTGTAACTCCATTGTTTCTTCTTGAATTTGTGGCAAAAACTCTTTTACATCACTATTTTAACTTTAATATTTTACTATAAATTCTTGTTAAAATTTGATAATTACATCCACTAGTTGTAGAAAGATATTGAATTGCCTTAGATCTACATTAAATCTAGATTCTTTTATTGTAGGAACCTTTTGAATAGCTTAGTTACCTATAATGTCTAAATATATCTTCTCTAGATAAAGAAGAATATATATATATATATATATGAGTGTGTGTGGCTGTGTAAAACAACACAGATACTTGAGACTCATTTGTACAAGTGTGCATGTTTCTATTGAGGATATACAGTTGTGGTTATTTTTTTGTCCCTTTCATCAAAGTCGCATTAGAGATAAAGTTTAAAGTGAGAGATTGGAGAGTAAATATGCATATCAAAGAGGTTTCAAAACTCAATAAAGATCAAAATATGATGAGGTTGCACCCATATATGTGAGTAGAAATTATTTAAATGCTTGACTTTTGCATTTCCTTTTCACATGATGGGAATTTTTCTGCGCTGCATGACTTAATGATTTTTTTCGTTTACAATTTCTAAAAAAAATTACGCTAGAGGCATGTTTTGACATCTATAAAAAAAAATAGTGATCTATGCTTAAGAAACTAGAACTATGGTTGGGAAATAGTACTCACAAAAGCTACACATGGTTTCACATGTTTTGGAATAAGTTATTTCACTTAGTTGGAAACCATTATAATGCATCCATACCCCTTGAAGTAATACCACATTAAACAAAAATTTACATGCAATATCACTTTCAAGTACCATTAGGTATATGAGAAATCATGTAGGTATCTTGAAACCTTCCCTGAATTAGATACTAAACTTATTTACTATTGTAGTGGCACAAAGAACAACAAGTGTAAAGATACTCTCACATACTAGCATAATGGGATAGTATAGTTAAGGCTACAATTGATCATCCTTAGTTAGAGCCTTGCGATATAGGACAAAATACTACTATTAGAACTTGTTTGTATATTAAAGAGCTCTAACACAATAAAAACCCTTGTGCATAGGAGAATTCAATCCATAGCAGTAAAATTTCTTACCTATTTCATCATTGTACATTAAATACATAGAAAATTCAACAAATGGCATTTAGTAGTAGTTTAGAACAACCTTGGGGAAAATTTTTTATGTGTAAAACTTATGAAATTTGGTCAATCAAGATGCAAATTTTCCTACTTATCATAATTATTGGGATCTAGTTGTATATTAATTCATACAACCAAATAAATAAGACACGCAACTATGGAAAATGCTAAAAAGTCATAGAAAAATAACAAAAAGAAATATTGAAATAGATTATGGATTATTCAACATGGATTAGTGGAGTCATTTTTTTTCCAAAAATTGCAATAGTGAAATATTACAATAAAACATGGGACATTTTAGATATTTCTTATCAAGGAATAAACAAATTAAAAATATCATAGTTGCAAACTCCTAGAAGGAGTATTAAGAATCTAAAGATGAAGGATATTAATTCTATTGAATATTTTATGAGTCAAGTGACGATTTTAGTATACTAGTTAATAACAATAAGTGATGATAAAATAGAGAAAAATGTTCTTGAGAAGGGTTTCAAAATACTAACCAAATTTTATGTTGATGTGGTTCCCATTGAAAAATCAAAGATATAACAAAATATCTAATAACAATTTTCATAGATGACTTAATGGGATACTTTTTATCCCATGAGATAGGGATGAACAAGGATGATGATTTCTTGGAGAATGCCTCCAAATATTGACCATATGTTAGTGAAGGAATAGGAAGGAAAAACATAGGTAGGAAAATATATAATATATTCAAATTAAAAAGAGATCCAAATTCAAGCTCAGATCATTGATATTCACCATAGCATGACCCTTAAATTTAAGGGAGAGTTACAAATTTCATGAATGGAGAAGATAATATGAAAAATCTGAAGCTAGTTGTTATATTATTGTAACAAGTATGGGAATTATGATGATGAATGTGGAAATAATATTGTATATCTAAATAAAATAAAATAAAAAATCTAATTTGACGTTTGAAAGTACTTGCAAGTCCATGCTTATTAGTTGTGATGTTTCCCAAAAGAGTAACAAAGACATTTGGTTGCTAAATAGTGGTCGTAGTAACCATATGACATGAATTAGAAATATATTTACAATTATAGATAACTATCTTAAGACTAAAGAAAAAATTAGCGATGAAAAATATTGTTAATGTTGTTGGAAAGATTACAGTCAGTTTCTTTACTAAACAAGGTGAAAAGAAAAACATCTTAGATGCATATTTGGTAGAATGATTAAAACATAACCTTATGAGTGTTTTTAACTTACCCAACTTATGGCCCATGGTGATTTGGATTTATGTTGAATGGGTGAACTATTAAGGAACTCTTTATGATAGTTCACCAGTTAAAATCTCTCATGGTTACCCACCTATAAAAAAAAAGAAAAAAAACTTACCAAAATGTATTATAAATAAAATCACATAGCAAGAAAATAAAAAAGAATACGGAAATAAAATATTGAACGAAAAAATAAAAAGGAGACACTAACAAGATGATTCACTTGGTCTGGGCTACATTCAGAAAGAAATAACTAATCCTTCCTTTAATTCCAATAAGTGAAATGAAGGGATTACAACCTAAAACACATTTTTTTAACCCTCCTTATATCTTTCTTTGATATTCTGCTCTCTATAAATTATATTGACATATTAATAATACAAAAATATAATATAATTTACTCAATAATAAATGGTTTCCTTATAGCGAAAATAAAATAATATAACATAAAATCCACCATCGTATCTAGGACCTATTGATGAATAATACAAATTGGCTATGAAATTACAAAATTATACAAGGATTTTTTTTCCAAAAAAATCTCTTCATGGGTTCTTCTCCTCAACCCCTGCAAAGGGGGCTCCAAAGAGTTTTTGCATCCCCTTAGACGCCCTTGGTGATAATAGTAGTCAGGAAGTTCGTCTACAGCCTCCATTAGGTGTTTCCATCCTATTGATGGTGTTGGAAATATGTGAACCAAGGTGGTCTCCCCGATGTTAAGTCTCATTTAGACATCAAACCATTTGGAATAAAAGCCCCATACAGAGTACAAACCCAGTTTCCATATATCCTTATAGATTCTCCTTCGCTCTAACTGTGAGCAATAGAGAGGGGTGCAAATGTTCCTTAAAAAATTAAGGGTGTGTGCATGGTTATTTTTTGGTCATATGTGTGTCAGAGTTATTTTACTATAGATGGGAAAGAGAAGCGAGCCTATAAGAGAGAGGTAGAAGTACCATCCTAGTGGAGAGACACATAGAAAATAAGGACACGTTCAACATCTAGTAGAATAGTCGACAAGGATGCGACAATCATTACAACCAATACAACAAGAAAGATTCTTCTAATATCCAGCAAAATATTCTACAAGGATCTGATAGTGATGGAAACCACTACAAACATTCTCAATATGATAAGTGCCAAAATAACCGAAATAGTTCAAATACTTTAACACAGATGAAATAAAACATGAATTACAAAAATTTAGATAATGGTATTACAAATATTCATAATCCATGCATGAATAATGTGTTGGCGATAAGGCTTCTTATATTATGTAAACGTTACAAGACACATGTATACAATTAACACCACTATCTCCAATAGTGGAGCATTGGAGCCACTCCTTGCTCCTAAAAAGAACAAGCGTGTCTCTGTAATGCCTTACGGGAGGAGCCAAGGTGAAAATTCCTTTTCTTATACAATGAGGGTGTATATATAACCAATGGGGAGGTGATGCTTCACATTCCTTCATGATTTGAGAGTGTAAACTTTTTTGATCCATATCATATTAAAATAAATCTTTTGGGAAATCACATGAGAGGTTTTAGAACCATAAATCTCATGATTTGGTTCTAAAATCTCTCATGTGATTTCTCGAAATATTTATTTTAATACTCTCATGATTTTTTGACTTACCATGAATTTTTGACTTCACATGACTCTTCATATTTTTTACATGTCCCTTGGACTTCCACTTTACAATAAAATTATCCAATATTTAATTAAATATTTGAAAAAATGGTGTGGCACATGATGACTCATGACACGACATGACATGGATTACATAATGACATGGAATTATCAATCCTTTCTTTGTGTCTTCTTGAAAATATATGCATGTTCTTCTTCTCCCTCCTCCTTATGACTTGAATATAAGGAGTCTTCCAGGTGGTATTGATATTTCATCTTCCGTTATAGTTTGATTTTTAGTATTCTTTCTTGATGATCATATTATCTCCTCATATCCTTAGGTGTCTTCTAGCATGTCATCCTACTCCATATCCTTCTTCATCATATTGTCATAGCATAATAGAGTACTTGCATCTGCAATACACCCATGAAAAGATGACATCAGTATGATAAACCCCTATTCTAGAACCAAATCATGAGATTTATGACTTGAATATGATCACACACTTAGAACACATGATGACACAAAAACATAGATCATCTAGGAAATTTTTGTTTTGAGCGGTCTTGACCCAGGTTCATAGTGTTCTGTGCAACCAACAAAAACCTCCAACTAGTAGCCCTTTCAGCAATGATCTACTTGCGCAGACCAAAGTCTCACCTGAAGCAGTATGGGGGGGTGACGGAACCAGGTTTTTTCACCCTGAGGGAGAGTTTGAAGTGTGTTTTACCCTTACTTATCAGATTTAGTGTTTATATATCTCCACGAGACTTCCACAAGAAACTATATATAAACGAAGATACACACCCTTAATAGATACGAATAAATAGATTATGCTCCAGTCAGATCTAACTTATCAGAACAAAAACCACACTTGTGCAATCACACAGATAGTTTTCTAGTAAAAACCCTTAACACGGAAGTAATCCTTGCTTGAATACAAAGATTTTTCATAGGTAATTAACTTTGGTAATGATGCATTCAACATAAACATATTAATAGATAAGAAACATAATCATGCATAACACATATAAATTGCAACAAAATTCACCAAAACTTCTTCTTTAGTAATGGATCTTCAACACAGTACAATCCCTTTCCTTCTGTGCACACATCAGTAGAGTCCATGAACACAGCTCAGGACTTCGTATTCGTGTACACAATGAGTAGAAGCCTTTCTACCCATACCAATCACAAGCTTACCAAAAACTCATATCAAATCATTCATTAACATAAACATCTATCGATCTATTGATTTATATTGTACTCGACTCAACTTTTACATATTTATAAGTCTTTGACGCACACATAAGATGGTCTCAAACCATGGTTTGAGACTCATGGTTTCCATTTTCACCCATTACAATGATAAAGGAGCTTTGACCTACCCCAAAGCCCCTTGACTTCTGCACGCAGCGTGTTTTGAGATAATTTAACCCAAAATTATAAAAACAAGGTTCCTTATGGGACCCCATCGCAACAGACATGTGACAACATACTTCCCTCAGTGATTCAGCTTTTCGACAACTTAGGAAAAGTGCGACACTAAAGACATACTTTGCGACAACCGCACCAACACTTGTGCGACAACGCTTAAGAATTTGGGAATGAGTGCAACGATTATTTACCTTGTTAGAACAAATCATTATTAGAAATATTTCCCCATGAAACACTCCAAAGCTCCAATTTTTATGATAAGCGGCAATTCCCATGCCAAAATACACTTGCTATATGAAAATAAAAGTGTGAAAGACACTTTTGATATGCGAACGAAGGTGAAAAAAAACATGTTGCGGTGAATATAACATTAAACAAAATAATTAAAGGGAAAGAAATCAAAAGTGACAGTCACAAACACGAAAACAACACTTACGACAGTGAAAGTGTGCAAAAGGGACAGTTAAAAAAACTCACCAAAATAGAAGTACGATCACAAAAAAATTGAGCGATTTTCGATGTCATTGCACATTGATTGTCAAAATGGATTGGAAATCGCACATGGATAGTATTGATGGACCATGTTATGCTTGTTCAACCTTGCATAAAATAATGCACTCATGGACATGTTGTAGACTCAACATGGGTGAGCAGGTGACTTCAACACTTCTAGTCCAATAAGGGAGCTCAAAAGAATCAGATGACTAAGAAGTGAGTATGGAATGACTGATATCAAGATCAATAGTAGGTTCCAAAATTCGAGTATAGGAAAAATTTTGGAGGGTGTTCGTCACAGTGACAACACGTACTGACACACTAGTAGAACTTCAGCTTCTCTGCCTTGGTCAACTCGTTCATGTTGTGTCTGGTTTCTTAGGAAGTGTTGATTCATCATTTAGATTAACATAGCTTCCTGTTACAAATCATTTTGTCATTGTCCCTGCAATCCCCATGTCAACCATTGGAGGGTCATTTCTGTGATCAATAAGCAATATCATGCTTTGCAAATACCATCATTGTATCCCTTTACATGAGAGTAATATTCCTTCTGTTGACAATTCCCTGATCAGAGACTCAAAAACCATTTTTTTTGCCTTGGCGCGGGTAGTCAGTTATACTTTCGCACCGAAGAGGAAGATTAACACTGGGCCCCACGCCAGCTAGTGCTCTGTCCTAGTTTTCCACCCGCGGCGAGCTATTTATGGAATGTTTTTAAAAAATAGAGGCAGAGATTCCACTCCAACCACCTCGAGGATGAGTCATTGGGAGTGGTTGAACTGAATAAACCACGTACTCCCTCCTTTAGTTTATGATTTCCACCTCTTATGGGAAATCCCTAAAGGATAGGCCTCCCTCCCACATTTTTAGGGATCCTAGCCTCCTCCTTTTCCTCTATAAAAAGAAGCTATCTCTCTTTGCATAAGCTAGCTGAACTTGGAGAATTGAACATACTATAATAGAACTACTAGAGAGATAGAATAATAAGGAATTATGTTGATAGAGCTTGAGTCCATGCCTTCATCCCGTCCGAATTCCCTGACGAGCATCTGAGACGCGCTTCGACTGAACCCCGCTGGAGGAGATTGCGACATCAAAGCATTGGTCATAACTCTTCCTTCTATCAATACATATACGTGACTATTATTTGGTTTCCATTTTGTATTATGTTAAATGTTTAATGCAATATGCTTAGCCCTCTTCAACTAGCTAGTAGTTATGAGCAAAATTATTATGTTGTATGTTGTTCTTGTTTTCTGTTCTATGTGCAGTTATCCAAGCATGACTGTAGAAGGATTGTGACTTGCCCAGGCAGGAGCGAGAGGCCACCACCACTACAGCAATGACGACAGCGTTGGACTCTAGGTACGTCGATCTATTGTGTCCTCTTTTCATTCAGTAATTAGGAATCAACATTCTAGCATGTCTCTTTTTTTCTAGATCCACTCTAGTGCTAGAGGGATCATCCTTGTCTACAGAGAAGATTTACCTGCTTAAAAAATTGGTGACTCCACTAGGGATCAGTGCGAGTTTTTTGTTTCATCTTGCTGGGTCAGTTTCAATCATTTATTTTCTTATTTGCCTTTTCTGGTTTGCTTGCTTAGTTTACATCCTCTGTTCAGCTCCAGAGTGTCAATATTGACCTCTGCTCATTAGGTTTTTGGTTTTTCCCCTTTTACCCATAGCTATCTGGCTTGGTGCGCTTTTTATCTGAATAGTCGTGTCGATTGGCGTAGGTTGCTCTTGTTGCAGTCACACCAACCCCTGTATGGCGCGGAGTACAACCTTACAGTCGCACCGACTCCTGTAGGATTTGGTTTGATCTCCTTAACGATTCTTTTGGTCAATTGTGCTTGCTTCTGGGTTATTTTTTATGTGTAATTATGCCTTTGGGACTATTTTGACTGCTGTTGACTTGATTTTCTCAGTCGTTTATCGATATTCTTATCGGGGTGAATTGAGGCCTTATGGTTTCTAAGGGTTTGGTGCACTGAGCCTTCTTTTTGGGAACCAAGTCATTTTGATTGTTGCCAGTCTCATTATTTGATCGATTACACTTAGTTTTCTTGATCTTTTTGAGTGATTGCTTTGGTTGAAGAGTCATTTTGTTTCTCGATTGATTCTTTTCCTTATTGCTCCAAGCATAGATTACATTACTTGTTTTGGGTCGTTTTAAAAACTTTCTCTTAGTTTGGAAGATTGCGGCATTAGTTTGAGTGCTTTCTTATGTTTGTTTTTCATTTTATTGGGTCATTCAATTTCAATTCCTACACAACACTTAAGCTAGTGTTTGTTTTCATGTTTCATGTAATTAGTGCATCATGTACTTATTTGCACCGAAAGTGAAATATTATTTTGCATAACTACTGACTGATTGTCTAGGAAAGAGTTTCATTTTTGTTTGATTGTGTTAGATTAATTAGTGGATTTCTTCGCATACTTTCATTGTTTTATTTTGTTTGAAAGATCTATAACCTTCTCGTAAGTAGCATTCATTGAATCAGAAATGATGTTCATTTTCATATAGCTTGCATTTAGGAATTTTGAGATCCAAATTCGATAGGGCCTTAAAACTGAAACATAATCCAATGTCAACTTTAAAATTTATTTAATTAACCTAAGGAAGCGTTGAAGCCTAACAAAAAAATTTAGTGGTCTAGGCTAGAGACGTGTTCCGGCGTCTTAAAACCTAGTAGTCGCCGTTCGCCATCTGGCTTTAGACAACGCTAGTACGGACTTGTGCTCCCCATAACGTCGAGTATATAAAGGGAGAACCCTCTAGGTTGTAATCATTTTATCCATAGGAAGCTGAGTCTGTCGCCTTGTAACCGTGATACACCGAACACAATATTCGGGGAGACTACCTGCGCGTATGTCAAGTCCTTGGTCATTTCTTTTTTATTTGATCACCAAGGTGTATATGGTAGTTCACAGAAACCTGGTATACACTCTTGCTTAGCATTTCGGAGTAGTAATTTTGATATTTTAATGGCTCTTTAAAAGAGAAGAGATCATCGAGCACTTGTCCTTTCACGCTAGTTTAAAATTCGAAGTGACTAGAGTCAAATTTTTCCTGTTTCTTGACTCTTAAAATATGAAACAACAAAATCTAGTTTCAATGTCATAAAATTAATCACCTACGATCACATGTCCATTAAAGTTTTATTACTTGGCCTGTTGTTTTTCCTTGGTTTTTACCTTGGAGTCTTCGATTGGTTTTCTTTTTTCCTTTTTTTTTGCTATATAGTCATGGTGGAAGAACCACCAGTTTCCTCATCCTCACTGCCTCCTAGTGGTAGTTCTTTCCCAGACGTTTCTTTTAAAACCCCTCAATCCACTAGGTCTACCGAGTTTTCACAACCTATTGTCTCATATGTCCTGCCTCTTGCTACTCGATCTCCTCCTAAAGAGCCATTTGAATTCAATTGGCCTCCTTCTGGTGCTTGGTCTAGTTTTGGAGAAGAAGGATATTTTCCTCCTCTTACGTCGGGCTCGCCATTTTTTGCTGTTGTTATGCCTCCTAGTCCCCGTAGTCTGTTCGAATACCTTACGGCAGAGTCAGACATGGATTCATCTAGTCCTACTGGTAGTGAAGGAATGCCTGTTTCTACAGGAGAATATCAGATTTTCTCGGAAGATGTCCCTCATGTTTCTACTTAGTCTTCTCCACCATCGGTGTCACTTCTTCTTGGATATAGGTCCTTGATTCATATTATTTCTAGGGTTACCTCCATAGTGCAATCTAGTACATTAACTCCTCCTCAGAGTTCGGTCCTCCCTTCGTTAGGACTATCACCTTCGGCACCTGGTTCGTCGGTTACTATTACATCTGTTCCAGTCCAACTGACTGTCTGTGTGGCTTCATCCACACCGGTTGTTACCACTCAGTCGTTAGGATATTTTCACACTCACAGGTCTATTTTCCTCAATCCTATGTGGCCTATTAATCTCGGTCCTAGTAGATCACAATCTAGAACTGCGGAGGCCCCACCTACTTCTAGTGCAGTTTCCACTACTCCTATGATCCCTGGTGGTCCTACTTTTGAAGAGTATTTGTTGGTTGTTTAGCAGTAGAGCTCTCAGGGTTCTGAACCCCTCCCATCTCTTGGTAATCCTCGATTCCATCACTATGATGTTGTTGGTAATCCTGTTTATTCATTCCCACATCATTATGATGTGTATGATAATATTGTTTATTTGCCTCATATTGATCCTCATCAATATTTCTATGATCCTTATCAGATCGTTTCTCATCTTGGGCCTACCTTGCCTATGCAACCCTCTAGCTTGGAAGGAAAACCCTCACAGGGACAACCTTTAGCTCAGCAGGGCCTTGCCTCTGGTCCACAGAAACAATCATATGGTCTGCAAGGCCAACCTTCACAAGTTCAACCTTTGGTCCAACATGGCCAGCCCTACAGTTTGTCTAGTCAGCCTTAGAATCAACCAGGACCATCTTATGCTCATAGGGGGGAAAATATCCACTACAGGGACAACCTTTGGCATCACAACCGCCGCCACACGTTTCGTATGGCCAAAATTTTATGCCACAAGGAAAACCCTACGCTCCTCCTCCAAGTGAACCTGATTATCATGGACAACCTGGTCCATCGCAACCATCGAGCCAACATTTCCCACAAGGACAACCCGGTGGCCCTTAGTACTCAGTTCAACTAGCTTAGCAACCGATTCAACCTACTCATCAGCTGGTTCCATCATTTCAGTAGCTAGTTCTACCTACTTATAGTCAACCAGGTTTACCCACTCAGCAACCTACTTAGCCTGCTCAGCCGGGTCTACCTGCTCAACCGCAAGGTGCTCACTACCCTCAAGGTTCATATCAACCAGTATATAGTGCACCCCAGGTTTCTTACCCTTAGAATCAACCTGTATATCATCAACCTCAAAGCCATGCTTACATTCCATAGTAGAATCCATATGTTTCTCAACAAGGACCTCAGTGGTCTACTCCAACTCAGTATCTTGGTCCTCAACCCTAGTATCAACCGAATTATCCTGCTTCTAATCCCTATGATCTGAATCCTCTGGGAAAAAATGTATGAGGATAGAATCTCGCTGGGACTGGGTGGAATGTACATGCAGGTCCTTATCAATGACCTCTGATGACTTTCAACACTCAATTACAGTTTCTTGCTATGTTGGAATTTCCTAATGTGTCAAAGATGATGAACGATCCCATTATTCATAACCTGTATTGGCCTCCGGTTCCAACCAAGATTCCTGGTGATTGTCCCAAATTTGAGGGCAATTCTGGCGAAGACCCCCAAGCGCATGTTATGACTTACCATTTGTGGTGTTCCTCTAACTCTTGGGTTGACGATTCTCTTCGACTCCATCTTTTCCAGCGAGCTCTTACTGGTGCCGCTGCAAAGTGGTACATTGAGCTATCTTGTGGTGTCTTCAAAGATTTCAATTCTTTAGCAATGGCATCCCTTACGCATTTTCAGTTACAGATTTTCTATGAGACCGGGACGCACCTCCTCACTTCATTGAAATAGGACCAAGCTACTCATATCTCGGATCATATTCATGAGTGGCGACATTGTCATCGCATGATCAAATTTGAAATTCTTGATCAGCTTCTAACTCATTGGTTCTCTACCTCCTTTGTCAATCCGATTTCGAAATACATAACTATGGCAGCATGTGTAACTGAGGAAGAAGCCATTTCTTATGCCCAATACCTTGATCTTGTGTACTCTTAGTCTGGCGCATTATATGATATCTTTCCTAATGCTCGCTAACCTAGAACTTTTAAACCACCAACGACTCCATCCATCAATGGTATTATTGGTTCTGTTGCTTAAACTTTGTAAGCCTCATCTTCAAACACCTCCAGTCAAGTCATCTCATCCAAAATATTGCTTCTCAATCCACCTCCACCCTTAAACTCAGGTCCTTGCTGAAATGCTCGGTGCCACAATCCTGCTGAGGAGGATGATAAAGGTAAAAATAAGGGTGAAGATAAGGCCAAAGCCGATACCCCGAAATAGGATTCTCGAAACCTCATCTTTAGCGATGGTTCTCAATGCGAACCGAAGTTCCCTTATTTGATTTGTCACTTTTGAGCTCCAAAGATGTTCTTTCTTCCACCACTTTCCACTCCATTTCCTTTGTCCATTATTAATCACGAGGCTCAAATTATCGGTAGAATTAGTTAAAATTTCTTTAGAATGAATATCATGACTAACTTGCTATGTTCTTATGGGATTTTCATTTTAGTACTTTTGAACTAGATCACAGCTACGGAATGCGGTGTTACGTAGCTGGTTATGATCTCTTAATTTGTAGTCTGTGTCTACGCAGGTTCCGGGTGTCATCTTGGAGAAAAACACATATGGGCGTATTCGACATCATTCCCTCGTCATTTTTCTCTCCACGAAGCCGAACGGAGTTACTGTAGGCGGTTATGTACGTGGGAACTCAAACTAGGAGAGACTCCTAATAGGACAAGGACAGTCCGGATGTCCTTAATTCTAATGCAGTGACCACCATCGAGTCCTAGTTTGGTTTTTTATTTGGAAAGACAATTATCCCTAGGTTATCTCAAAACGGTTATGTAAATTTGTTACAAATATGGCTCGGGAAACCGAGGGACAAGGTTAGATTTTGTATTTTGATTGCTAGATTTGAGAAGTACGAAAACACTCTGTTTTGAAGTAATTTTTGTCTAATGCGAAGTATCACTTCATTGAAAGCAACGAGTCAATCTTGAAGTAGATTTTGCATGCTACTGCGAGGTAGTAGAGGGCCCACTGCCTCTTGGCGACCTTGTTGATACGGTTTAGATAAGTATTTTAGTCTGCGTTTTTCATTTCTAGTTTAAGCACGTTTCTAAAGTTTATGTTTCATGCTTGTTTACATTGATCATCACGAAGCTAGACTTACTTTTATAAACTCTTCCAAAATATCATCACGATGAATAAGGCATAGTTGTGGTGTTGTAGGTTTTAGTTGTATTTCCTTTTTGAATTTAATGATTTACGCTTGTTTACACTAAGTGTCACAACCGGTCTTACTCCTACAAACTCTTCAAAAACATCATTAATAATGAATAAGAAACAGTTTGTGATATCTTAGATTTTAATTGTATTTTCTTTCAAATCTTATGTTTATGTTCAATTGCATTGAATAATACAACCAATTTTTTTTTACAAACTCTTCCAAAATATCATTCACATTGAACAAGATGGTACGTAGAATTCCAATAGACTAGGCGCATGTTAGTTTAGTCATAACACTCACGAAGGATGATTTCATTTAGTTCCGGCTACGTCACTACATTTCAAGTTTGATAATGGCATTTTAATTTAACTCTATTCTTGTACTTCAAGTAGATTTGTAGCATTCTAGTTTAGTCTTAGCTCAACTGTATTAGCATTCCGAGTTTAGTTGTTATCCATTGCATTTTAAATTGTATTAGTTTTTAAATTTAGATACTACCCAGTCTTCATTATTTACAAAACTTCTTTGTTCCAACCTCATATTAATACATAATCATACGGAGCGGAAACTAGTATCGGTCTAAGGCTGGAGTATTTTGCAACCTTTTTACCATTTCACAAATAAGCCTTTTCTCAAGGACTATTCTAAAAAGAAACCTATAACTTTTGAGTGAGGCTTAGTGGTGCTAAATTGAGTTGCGGAGAACAGAATTAGGATTAGTTTAGAGTAAAATATTATTGTGCTACAAATTTTCTTTTCCAAATATGTTCCGATTGAACCTTTAATCATGGATGAGATGTTGTAACATTGTAAGATGATTGTTTATTTAGGAGAACTTCATTCACACTTAACTTGTCCATTTATCAAGCTCTTCCAACACATCTTTAATGACTGAATTGGATAAGTTCAAGCTCATGTTGTGATTTGGCTGCTTGCAATGAAGTCATTATCCAGATTTGCACTTGTTGTTTTCTGACCATAGTTTAGGCTTTGTTAACATTTTAGTATTTGCATTTTGTTATTTTCCATCCATAGTTTAGGTCTTGTTACGCTTCAATATAACCAATAGCTTATTTTCCCATGACATTTAGTTCTTTCCTTTTCAAACATAAAACCATAAAAATAAAAACATCGAGAAAACACTAAACACAACGTAGTAAGAAACAAATACCTAGGCACATATAGTCCACCACACTTCGACGGTTTACCAACCCTGGTTGACAATTAATGAACTCAACTTAAGAACACTAGGTTGAGCAAAAAAAATTTGGCATCGTGCTAGGGGAAGTGTAACTAGGTAGCCTTGTTTCTTAACTCCAAAAACGATGATATGCGTAGAGAGAGACTCGAGGTAGATTCATAATAAGCGAGAAGCGAGGAAGTTTGATTCCTAGAACACCGCTTGTTTCATCAAGACCTAGAGCAGGCACACATAACTTAGACCCACATTCAATCCTTTACGATCCTAGACTTCTAGAAGACTTAAGATCGGATATTCCCGTAGAAAGACCTTCCACTTCATCACTTCAGCTTTGTCTTAGAAGAAGATTCAAGGACCCACTGCTAGAGACATAAACTTTTCCACTTCCACGAGAAGAATCAAATATGGCAAAAGAGGGGGAGGAGGAGTCTTTAATGGAGAACACACATTATTTGGAGGGGGTAGGGTATAGGTAGAGGAAGGGTAGAAGAGAAATGGGAGAGCTCTTTTGGGTTTCCTATAGTAGATGAAGGAACCAATACAACTATGAAAAACACTTCACCCTTTGTCCTTCCAAACTTCTATGGACTTAAAAATGAATATCACGAAGCCTTCCCTATTTGAATTTGAAGTCCTATGTAGAACTTATGACTACTTACAAGATACTCAAAAACTTAAACTATTTCCTTCAACATTGAGAAAAGGCGGCATTGAAGTGGTTTATGAGTTTGATCCATGAATTATTAGGACATGGGAAGACATGAAACAAGCATTTCTAGAAAGGTATTTGGATTATTGTATGCCGATCAATCATAAGAGGAAGTGTTCAAGATGATACAAAAAAAGGATGAAGAGAAACCTGTAAGATTTGTTGGAGAGATTTCATTACAACATCAAAAGAGAAAAAATGGAAAAATTAGACCAAGACACCTTAAAAGCTCTCTTGTTGAAGACAATTATGGATGAATGGTTGGACATCCTTAACATGATGGGAAAAGGGGATATATCTCAACTCACATTACACAAATATCTAAGTTATGTATCAACCTTTCAAGAGGGAAATCTAAAAGCTGTAAAAGGTCCAAGAGACCATTTTGCTCTTGCGAGGTAAGTAAGTCTTTATACCGGGACGATGAAGTAGGGTAGAGATAGGGCATATGCTTGATGAATTCAAACACGACATCTTAGGGAGTCTTAGTGAACAAATAGACACCCTTAAGTTACAAAACAAGCAAAAAGTAGATACGATGCTTTAGCAATCTTTTGTCCCAAATGTAGAAAGAAGCATGCCTTGAGAGAATGTCCTTTGGATGCAAAATTTGTAGAACTGTGTAATTTGTTCGAGGAAAAACATGAGACCAAGAGTTGTCCTTCACTTCACGAGGTCTTAAAGGCTTTGTCTTTCAAGAAGATACTCCTACAAAGTTCCACGGAATCTCTCAATTTTGTCTCTAGAAGGCCTTGGCAAGGACCTCAAACATAAGGATTTCATGATCAAATGTATAATCAACCCCACCAAACTCGAATTCTTAGCGGCAACCTTGGCCCCAATTTCAAAAATCAATCTCAAGCTTGGGTACAAGGAGAAAAAAATCCCTATGGAAGATATCCCGGTACTATCAATATCCACCATCCTATCCACCATACCCACATTTTTCCCCTCAAAATCACTCCAACAAAACCCTCAACAAAATCCTCAAAATCCACAACATCAAAATCAACAGCACTCCCCTTACCATTTCCTCGAAAGTAAAATCGGTACACCTTTCAGCCCATGCAAACCCCAGCAATAAAAATCCTCGGAGCACATACATGATGAGGGCCAAGAGTTTCCAAATTATTTAATTACTCTTCTAGACCTTAGTGATGTTCAACTTAGGTGCGGAAAGATAACGAAAAGAGGAAACTTTACGTGATCATACAAGAACAAGATAACTTTGAGGAAGATTCTCTACGGAAAATAAAAGTCTTGAAGAAGACACATCTTTTTTCAAGACCCAAACATTGAAAAATCAAAACAAAAAGAACCAATAATTTCAACTCTTGTATTCGACGACCATCAACATCTACTCCTACACCTCCCTTTCAGGGAGAAATATTACAAATTGATAGAGGTGTAGAAAAGAAAATTATGGTGCCTAATTATGATTTCCTAGATGAGCTAAGAAATTTATGTAATAAGATTCCATTATTACAAGCTATCAAGGAAATTCCAATTTTAGCGAAGACAATAAAGGAGTTGAGCATGAAGAAAACAAGAAAAAGAATAAGAGAGACAAAGAAAATTCTTGGTAGGAAAAATAGCGATATCATGATGGGTAAGATTGCTATTCCAAAGTATACAGACCCGGGAAATCCGATTATTTAAAATTCACATCAATGGAATTGAGATCCAAAACACACTCATTGATTTAGGAGCGACAATCAATATCATGAGTAGAAAAATTTACACCCACATTATTACAATTAGCGAACGGATCTGTGATCAAAGGCGATGGGGTAATAGAAGACATTCCAGTGTCCCTAGATTCTTGGGAGTTACTGTGGATTTTATGATCCTAACTCCTAAGAATAATCTAGGAGGGCATCCAATTATATTAGGAAGACCTTGGTTAGCTACGAGCCGTACTTTCATTAGTTGTAGATCTAGTGATATGTACATCTACGATGGTAGTTCAACTAAGAAATTCACTTTGTATCCTCACAACAAGGACATTTACGATTTAGATGATACTCGATGGATAGAGGATGAATAAGACTTACAACCTCTCTTCACAATTTCGAAGTAGTGAAGATAGTCAAATTACGAATACTTTAGAAAACTTTGAATCCTCTTGAACATAAACATAGAAAAATTTCAAGAAGAATCCAACATTGAGTTTTTTCATCAAGACGGATGTCTCTCTATTCCATGGATAAATTTGGCAGCTCTACAATTGATATATTTCAGGCGAAACTTTAAACATAAACAAGAACCTAGAAAAAAATCTCAACAAGAAGAGCTAGTCAAATTTTACAGAACATTCTTAAGTTGCATATGCATGGGAGTACAACGATATGAAAGGGATAAGCCCCAAGACTTTTCCTCATCACATCTACATAGAGGAAAATTGTAAACCAATCAGACAACCTCAAAGACGGATGAATCCAAATCTTAGGGAGATTGTTAAAGAAAAATTGCCGAAATTGTTGAATGTCAACATTATCTATCCTATTTTAGATAGTCGGTGTGTTCTCCTTTGTTAATTGTGCCAAATAAAAATGGTAAATGGAGGGTATGTATTGACTACCGAGAATTAAACAAAGCTACTCTTAAAGATCATTTTCCCCTACCTTTCATAGATCGGGTGTTAGATACCTTAGGCTGGAGAAAAGTACTTCTCATTTCTAGATGGGTTTAGTGGTTATAATCATATTCAAGTAGCACTTGAGGACCAAGAAAAAACCACATTTGTCCTTGGGGTACCTATGCTTACCGAGTATTGTCATTTGGATTATGCAATGCACTGGAACATTTCAAAAGGCGGTATTAGGAATTTTTTCGGATCTAATACATGATTGTGTAGAGGTATATATGGATGATTTCACAGTTTGGCAAACACATTTGAAGAAGCCTTAGTAAACTTGGAAAAATTCTTAAAGAGATGTAAAGAAAGAAAATCTTTCACTTAGTCATGAGAAGTGTTTTATGATGTTTGCGGAAGGAATTGTTTTAGGACATCACATTTCGAGGGGATGGGATTAGAGTTGATGAGTCAAAAGTTGAAGTCATCTCTAACTTATCTATTCCAAGTTGTCAAAAAGATGTTAGGAGTTTTCTTGGATTTATAGGGTATTATCGAAGATTTATGAAAACTTCACCAAGATAGCATCTCCACTCTTCAAATTACTTACGAAAATTTGTGATTTCAAATGGGTCCCCGGTGCCGGTTAGCCTTTGAGACCCTAAAACAAAAATTTACGAAGCACCTATTTTAAGGGGACTATTTGGAAGTTACCTTTTCATATTTCAACGGATTCGTCTGACTCTAGGAGTAGTATTGGGACAAAAAGACTTGATTCCTTATGCCATCTACTATACCGGTAAAATTTGACTCCTGTAAAAGTTAAACTATCATGGCGAAAAAGAGTTTTAGCTGTTGTTCATGCCATAAACAAATTCGGACACTATATAACAAGCTATGAAACTTTTTCACACGGATCATTACGCAATTAGATACTTAATGAAAAAATCAATTACTAATGGCGAGTCATAAGATGGTTATTGCTTTTACAAAGAATTCAACATTTACCATTCTAGATAGGCCTGGAAAACAAAAAACGATGGCGATTTCCTATATAGACTCCAAAACATCAAAGATGACACTCAGGTTGAAGATCAATTTCACGATGAATATCTTTGCAATTTCTACCCAAACTCCTTGGTTTGCTAACATTGATAATTATTTAGTTTCGGGAAAATTTCCTTCAATAATGAATGCAAGAGATAAAAGAAAAATCATTTATGACGATTGCAAAATATTCATGGGTTGCTAATGATTTGTACAAAGACGGTCATAATTTATCATTAGGAGATGTGTTCGGGAAGATGAGATGCCTAATATTCTTAAAGCATGTCATGATGAACCTTGTGGTAGACACTTTTGCGGATAAGAGGACAACCTATAAGATCCTTCATTTAGGATATTATTGGTCATCCTTGTTTAAAGATGTTAAAGAGTATGTCGAAAAGGTGTGACGGTTGCCAAGGGTAGGAAAAACTTCTCCTTCGGGTGAGATGCCATTATAATCGCGGTACATATTGAACCTTTTGAAAAATGGGCTTTGGATTTTGTAGGACCTATTAGTCCTCCATCAAGACAAAAGAGATATATATTAGTTTGTCTTGATTATGTTACCAAATGGGTAGAGGCCAAGCCATTACTTTGCTATTTGAAGCATGTCTGTAGTTGATTTTCTTTTTTGAGGATATTTTTACTGGTTTGGTGTCCCAAGGGAAATTGTTACGGATCAAGGGCTCAATTCACATCAAGGCTAGTGGAAAAAATGATGGAGAGTTACAAAATCGGACACGAGAAAATCTACTCCCTATCATCCACAAGAAAATGGTCGAGTGGAATCTACTAATAAGGTCATTGAAGGTATCCTAACAAAGGCTTGTCCATTTACATAGAAGAGATTGGGTAGATAGGCTTCACGAGCCTTGTCAACCCTATAGAACTACATGGAGAAGCTTCTTATGCCATACTCTCCTTATGGAATTGTTTATGAAAGCAGTTTTGTTTCCCATGAATTTCCCGATTCAAACTTTCAAAATGAGTACATTCATTGAGTTGATCTATCGGTACAAAAGCACGATTGGAGCATATTAATGAATTGGATGAGATCAGACAAGATGCGATTCGAGAAAACAAGTCTAGTCCAACAACAAAGGACTAGATGGCATGACAAGTACATCGAGAAAGAAGTTCAAGGAAGGTGGCGGGCTCTTTTGTTTGATTCAAATTTCAAGGATTTTCAAGGTAAATTACAAACACATTGGCTTGGACCATATGAAATTATAAGAATTTTTGACAATGGAGCAATAAAAATCGGGGCAATAGATGAAGAGAAAGGTCACTTTTCTTGTGAATGGTCATAGATTGAAGGAAATTTTGTATCATAAGCCTCTCGAGAGAAGAATTTGTCGAAATTCCGGGGAGAAGTAGTGATATGGAGGATTAATGAAGAAGAATTTTTCTTCTTCATCAACTTAGATGAATTTTCTAAATTCGGATATTGAAAAAATAAATAAATAAAGTATAAACATGAAAACCAATCAACGTGATTGGCATGTTTATAAAGAAAAGGTGGAGTGAAAATCAAAATCTTTCGACACTCTAGCTTTTCAAATATGTTCTTTTACGAAGTAGTTATTACAAAATCATAAGTGCGAATCCATTTCATATGGTCCATCTCATTTTCCATTTCATTCATTCATCCATACTCCATTTCATTCACTCATCCACACTTCATTCACTTCACTCCATGTTCCACCTCATTTTCATTCAGGATTTTTAAAGTTTGATGTTTTTTTGCAATTGAATAATACATATCATGAATTGTAGGCCACTTCTCATACTTCACTCCATTTCATAAGATGTGATCCATTCCACTCCATTACTCACTTCATTCATATTCCATTACACCATATTTTACTATCCATCTTCACTCATTCCATACAACATTCCATTCATGCTCCAAACCATTCAATTTCATGTTTAGTCTTCTCGGTACATTCTACGACCCGATTCATAGACATTCTGCTGACAAGTCGGACATTCTGTGACTGAGAGATCACACGAGAAGGCAACTGTCTAGTAATCACGAATCTCACAATAAAATGATCCTGCATATCCATGACAACAAGCAAAATCAAGAAGGTTATGAAGACTCAAAAATTAATGATTTTTAGGAGATAACAAAGCATATGAAGAACACGAAAAAAATCGAGGAGGAAAGGCAAAGGTAAAAGTTCGATTATAATGACATATCATGAAAGATTTTAGTATAGTTAAGTTATGAATAATTCAAAAAGTTGTTTTAATTAATTTTGTTGATCATACCTAACCAACCTCCATAAAATTTGGATAAAAATCATACTATTCCACCATTTCAAATCCCATATTCGATCATCATTTAAAAATCTAAATGGTTAAAGTCTTGAAGTGATTGGATTAGTCACGTCACTAGGCCAAAGAATTTAATGATGATTTTGAATTAGTTAAAATATCTCCGCATTCTTTTCTTCCGTGATATCCTTCAACTCATATACATTATCCTCACCTCATTATATTCATTCCGCAATCACTCCATATCATTCTTTCTGCGTCGCCCATTTTTAACCATTCCGGTTTGTGAAACGAGCATCTCTGTAACAACCATTGTCACCGTGAACGAGAGGAGCAAAAATTTGAAGGTTGGAAAGAGGATTTATGGGTCTTATAGTGGCCAGGCAAGGTTGGCACTAAGCCCATGAGAGGTTATCCTCAAGCCGGAAGAAATGCTACAACAAGCGGGGTGGTTGCAATTCATTGAAAAATTCGGTGGGTTTTCACAAAGAGGTGACCAAAAACGTTTGCAAGATCCTTCAAAGGAGCTAAGGTGAGATAGGAGATATTAAATTCACCATTACGGAAGTTTCCATTGCGAAGCAACCGAATTTCCCGAGACAAGGAGAAAGGTGGTTCAAGAATAAATTTCATAACGAACCATGGAAAGCGGAATACTCAGGTCACCGAGTATGAATGTTACCATTTTCAAAAAGGGGTATCCCCTAGCTGCACTAAAGACCAAATGGAGGAACATGTTGCTTATCTTGCAAAAATTCATCACTTGTGAAGGAATATATGGTACTTTCTATGTCTATCATATTCGGTTGATAATGCATTTCCTAGAAGAAGAGCTTAATTTGCCCTTTTTCTTGCTTCATAGTTTAAATAAAATGGCCTCAAGTGTTCAAAAAGAGAATTCAATTTAAAACCACCTTATACCACCATGGTTTAGTCAAAATTTTGATTGAACATCATTTGAGAAAAATGGGAGATAATTGGGGAAGAGTTCTTAGTGAGAAATCACTTTGAAGAACCCAAGGAACCTCCACACAGACAAACCTACAAAAAGAAGCGAGAAGATGGAAAACCTCAAAAAATGAAATTTGGTAAAACAATACAAGAAAGCGGTGAAGAAATGATTTACAGAAATTAACTGCGGATCAAGAAAGTTGCTTAAGAAAGAGGATAATAATAAAATTTGCCGGAAAACCGGAGAAGGGCCATCTCCAACGGGAAGAACCCATAGAACTTAGAGGATACTAAAGAAAACAAAAGTTAAACAAAGCGCGAGTCATAAACATAGAGGATGAATAAACACCTGCGAGGAGGATTTTGATGAAGAATTTCCGAAGTTGCAGTGAGCAAGAAATTTACAACTATGTTGAAACAATAGAGAGGAGAACTTCGAGAATTTAGAGATAGAACCGAGCCCACAAAGTTTGAAATTGATATGATAAGAACATATAGGTATGAGTTAGAAGTACTCAACATGAATATCAAGAATGAGAATGAAATTAGAGAAGCGAGTTAAACTCAAAGCTGATATGAATTCAACTCTGTCTCTACAAATGCAAAAGTTGTATAAGGCTAGTGAAGAATTGAAGAAGAGAAATAAAATTTAACAGGGCATTCACAAATTTGAGATTCAAGTTAGTAATAAAGAGAAAGCCCGGAAGGCCTTTGACTACTAGGCAAAGCGAGAAGAAGAGGGTTGGATGTCCTTGCGGAGGTCTCGAGTTCATGGAATAGTTGCGTGAGGACATGCAAGAATCTAGCGAGTGAGGGTATGTTGAGGAGGCTGCAGATGTTCTTTCTTCCACCACATTCCACTCCATTTCCTTTGTCCATTATTAATCACGAACAAATGATCGGTAGAATTAGTTAAAATTTCTTTAAGAATGAATATCATGAACGACTTGCTATGATTTTATGATTTTTTCATTGTAGTACTTTTTGAACGGAGTCTGGCTACGGAATGCGAGATGTGCAGCAGCTGGTTGCCGATGCCTGCTTCATCATCATGTCTATACGGAGTTCTACATGTCATCTTGGAGAAAAACACATATGGGCGTATTCCACATCATTCTCTCATCATTTTTTTCTCTCCACGAAACGAGCCAGTGCAGCAGGTGGTTATGTACGTGGGAACTCAAAATAGGAGAGAGACTCCTAATAGGACAAGGGCAGGTCCGGATGTCCTTAATTCTATTATGTGACCACCATCGAGAGTCCTATTTTGGTTTTTATTTGGAAAGACAATTATCCCTAGGTTATCTCAAAACGGTTATGTAATTTGTTACAAATATGGCTCGGGAAAGCAGAACAGGATTAGATTTTGTATTTTGACACTTCAGTTTTAGAAGTACGAAAACACTTTGTTTTGAAGTAATTTCTCTCTAATGCAAGAAGTATCACTTTATTGAAAGCAACGAGTCAATCTTGCGGTATAATTACGTATTGCTACTCTGACGGTGCCCTAGGGCCCACCTTACGAGTAGCCTTGTTTATGGTTTATATAAGTATTTTAGTCTCGTTTTTCATTTCTAGTTTAAGCACGTTTCTAAAGTTTATGTTTCATGCTTGTTTACATTGATCATCACAGCTAGACTTACTATTATAAACTCTTCCAAAATATCATCACGATGAATAAGGCATAGTTGTGGTGTTGTAGGTTTTAGTTGTATTTCCTTTCGAATTTTATGATTTATGCTTGTTTACACCTATGAGTGTCACAGTAGGTCTTACTCCTACAAACTCTTCCAAAGCATCATTAATAATGAATAAAAGCTTGGTGTGATATCTTAGATTTTAATTGTATTTTCTTTCAAATCTTATGTTTATGTTCAATTGCATTTAATAATATAGCGAAATTTTTTACAAACTCTTCGAAATATCATTCACATTGAGCAAGATGGGTTGTAGAATTCCAATAGACTAACATGTTAGTTTAGTCATAACACTCAGGAGGATGATTTCATTTAGTTCAACTACTGTCAATACATTTCAAGTTTGATAATGGCATTTTTAATTTAACTTTCATTCCTTTATTACTTGAGTAGATTAGTAGCATTCTAGTTTAGTCTTAGCTCACTATATTATCATTCGATTTAGTTATTTATCCATTGCATTTTAAATTGTATTAGTTGTTAAATTTAGATACCATGGTCTTCATTATTTACAAAAAATTCTTTTATTTCCAACCTCATATTAATACATAATCATCTTGAATGACTAAATGTCAGTCTAAGGCACAGGTATTTTTCTTTTACCATTCCCTTGGTAAGCTATTTTTCTCGAGGATATTAAAAAAACTAACTTTTGGTGACTTCAATAATTTTAATTGATTGAGCAGTTTTAAAAATTCGTTCGAGTAAAATCTTATTATTTTCGTCTTCTTTTTTAAAATGTATTTTTAATGAACCTTTAAAAAATGCATGGATAGAATGTTCTGTATTTATAAGATAATTCTAACAGTTGAAACTGTTCTACCTTAACTTGTCATTTCTTGGCTCTTAACTACATCCTAATGATAAATTGGATAGTTCAAGCTCTTCTTTGTGATTGTTTCTTGAAAATAAATTAATATCAAGCTTTGCATTTTTTTGTTGTTTGGAAGCCATGGTTGAAGCTTTGTTGCGTTTTGAGGTATTTGCATTTGTTATTTTCCATCCATAGTTTAGGCATATTCTACTTTAATATAGCAAATGCTTCTTTTCACCGAAGCATTTAGTTCTTTCCATTTTCAAACATAAAAACCATAAAACCAAAAACATCGGAAAACACTAAACACAACGTAGTAAGAAACAATACCTAGGCACATGTAGTGCACCACACTTCGACGGTTTACCAATCCTGGTTGACAAGTCGTGACTCGATTTAGGAACACTAGGTTGAGCACAAGCAATCGAATGAGCACTTCACCAAGGACTATCCTAGATGATTCCAAGTGAGCCGCTTGCTCAAACGAACGCGGGGAACCACAGCCATTCTTAAAGAACCCTTCCCATCTCGGTAGACTTAGATATTAGAGAAACCTCAGTCCTACACTCATTTGACTCTCGGTGTTCGTGATGAACATTTGTGCAACCATTTCTATTGCTACTCGGTAGAAAGATTATACGGGATCCCATAAGGCCACGAGGAAGGAGATCGTTGATGGTCCTCCTCCTGTGCACATTTACGCCCTATTGAAATTGAAAGGCCCAATGATGAATATGTTGTGTGACCACCTTCGAAAGGTGTACTCACGCCGTCTTCTTATGAGTAAACACTCGTGCCAATCACCATTATAATATTGTTGAGGATTTGGCTTAGGCACCATCACCAATGTCCATGTTTAAAGTACTTTAGAATTGTCCGTTGTAGAGAAGAGCTTTGTTATCTATGATTGGTGGGATTGATCTTCATGATCACTAGCCTTCTTGATTTCGATTTAGAGAATTTTTGTTTTGCGACTTCCACATCGAAGTTAAGCTCATTATTCAAGTTGTTATTCGTAGTGCCGACATCCATTGAGTAGTTGTGGATCGAATGCATCCTTTGTATCATGTCATCTTCATGTTGAAAGCTATTGGTTCTCCGGTCTGAATTCATCACCAAATGCCCTTGAGGTGTTTAATGGAAGATAATCGAAAACCTTTAGGTGTTATCGCTAGTTTACCGATTACTTTGAAAGGAAGACAGTCCAAGTAATGGGGTTGAAGTCGTTGATGCTAAACTCAATTATAATCTTCTCCTCGGTCGCGAGTTGGACTCCGCCATATTGTCGTTTCGTCCACTCTCTTTGGTGTCCTAAAATTTCCACACGAAGGAAAGATTGTTACTATTGATCGGTGTCCTTCTTCAACTACTATTTCGAGAACAATGTTTCGTATGTGGATCGGATTCCTACTCCCTACGAGAGCGTGGAGCCGGGTCTTTTTAAAGATCTGCACTCGTGATATTTTCCTTTTCCTCCACCAAATATTTTTCCAGTCCATATGATCTCTCAGTCTGACAGCCATGGTTATTCCTTCCCTCAGCAGAGGATTAGTTCACTGATTCAGTACCTTTAGTCTAGATTGATTGATTATTGTGAACTCCTTCATACTTGAACCTCATCCTTTGATTGTGCTTCGTTGGGCATGTCTCCTTGAGTTATTCACCAATCTCCTAGGCACAGTGATTTTGATTCGCGATCTTTCAAAGAAGTGTTTCCCTCGAGATGAAGTCATCGTGGAAACCATGTCTCCTTGAGGATTCTTGTGGGATGACAGTCATCATCGTTCCTCATTCATGCTTGGCCTTGAGGCCATGTCTACTTGTCTCCAAGCATTTTGCATCTGGGGTTCCTTCTCCTTGGCTTCTTCACAGTTGACCTTGTGCTCTTTGAGTAACTTTGGGTAATATTGCACACCAAATGCCTATTTACATTTTTAGTTAAACGAAATCAATCTGAGAACATCATATTAGGTCCTTGTTCTTAGATGAAGTACAAGTTTGTATTAACCATACCGTGAATTGTGATGTGCTTTGCGATCCTATGAAAGAAAATGCTGGCTTGTGACCTAGTATAGTGGTGCATGAAATACCTACTTTGGCTCAAAACTGATTCCCATGGCTATATCTTCGTACGATGCACCCTAGAAAAGTTGTTGCCATTAAGGTTAAGTTGAAAAACTTCTCGAGCCCAATTTTATTTATCCAATTCCTTTGACGGAATGGGTCTCTAATATTGTTTACGTAGATAAGAAAAAAAAAGGGAACTATTCACATCTATGTTGATTATTGTGATATTAATCGAGCTTGTCCCAAGGATAATTATCCTACTCCCTTTATCAAATCAAATCATTGATGGTAATACCGAGAGTGAGATATTTTCCCTAATGGACGGTTTTTACGCTACGATCAGAATAAAATTCTCCGGAATTGATCAACATAAGAGCGCCTTTATCATCCTTTGGGTACTTTCACATATAAGAAGCTCCCTTTAACAAAAATAATGTTGGGCTATGTTCATGAGTGATGTCATATTATTTTCACGATATTTGTCACATCGTTCAACCTTATCTATATGACCTTCACGCTCATTCGGCTAAGCGTATAGTATCTACAGCCATCTTTTTCATATTTTTCTTCATTGTAAGCATTACAATATTTGGCTTAATCCACACAAATTGCATCTTAAGTGATTGGTAGACTCTTAGGGCTTATCGTGTCCAAAGATGGAATTCGCATTGATCCACTCAAGGTTGAGGCTATTCTCAATCTCCCCCTCTCCTCCTCATTACATCGGTTGCGAGTTTGCAAAGGTAAGGCTAATTTTTTACACCGTTTTATACTAACTATACGATGGCTAGAAGGATACAATTATTAAGCGAGGTGTCCCATTCTATTGGGATGATATTTCTCATAATTATTTTGAGGCCCTTAGACGTTGTATAGTACTCCTCTGTTGCATCCTCCTAACTATCATCATGATTTCCCTTCTTTAGTGCCAATTTCGGTACGATTTCCATTGTTTTGGTACAAGACAATGATGACGGTAATGACATGTTATCTATTACTCTTCTCATAACCTTCTTGATCCTGAGGCTGATGGTATGCACGTGTGAGAGTTAGCATTAGTTGTGGTTCAATAGTTGACATTTTTGTCATTATATTATTTTGCATATAATGAGCGCGTTTACGATTGCAACCCCATGACTATATCTTGTCTAGAAAATTGTAGGGGGGTCAAATACTCCAAGTGGATTATCATCCTCCGAGGAGTTAGATTTGGAATTTGCTATTTTGCTAGTCGAAAGAAATCACTAGTTTTTGCCAATTTTATTTGTTCCTCCTTCGGACTCTCCTCCATCTGAATTCAGAGCCATTCTGAATGTTCTTTTATTGATTAGCACCCTTGATGTTTGTGGTACGTTGATGTCATCATTTATCTCGAGACTTCTACTTTCCTATTTGAGTTGGCAAAGGATGCTGCGACATCCATCATCGATCACAACATCGTATGGTCGGCGGTACCCTCTCGTGTCGGAGTGGATTCCATTCTTCGTCGATGTTTGACCCTCGAGGAAGCTACGAAAGTCCTCGGTTGTCATAGTGGCGCTTGTGGTGTCATGTCTAGTTATGCCATTTTCTGAAAAGATTCTTACGGTACAGTTGTTACGGCCTTCTATCTTCAAATACTACATTGTCTTGGGTTCGTAAATGTCATGATTGCAAGATTTATTAATGTAATATGCATGCGCACTTTGTATCTCTTCATCTTGTCATTACCACTAGTCCCTTTGGGAAGTGGAGCATTGATTTTATGACGTGTAACCCTCACTCGGTGGAGGGGCATGCTTATATTATCGTAGTGGACTAATTCACCAAATGAGACAATGCCTACACTTGCCGGCGGCTGCCAAGACAACTACTCGGTACATATTCCATCACATCATTGCTAGGTTTGGTGTCCCTCGAAGCCATCGTTACTGATCATGGTTCCCATTTTCGGCATTACATGGTGGCGGAGTTGACTTCAAGTTGGGTGCAACGTCACGATAACCTCAACATCATACTATCCTCGGGCCAATGGCGATTGGAAAGCTGACGAACAAATTTATTGTTACCATGCTTCAATGTATGATTGGGATCCATAAATCCAATTGGGATCTCATGTTATTTTCGTCTCTTTGGGCATACGAAACCTCGAGTTAAAAATGCAACTTTGATTCAACCCTTTTCGTTGGTTGTAGTGCAGAAGCTAGTCTTAAGATTGAATGTAAAAATACCTTCACTCAAGTTGTTTGTTGAATTCTTGTCGAAAAATTCACAGAATAAGAGTGTCTCCTTTATGTTTAGAAAGGTTGGATGAAACACCTGCCGCTTTGCTTTGGTTATTGAAGCATAGAAAAAACGTGTCAAAGCTCATTTTGACCAATCAATTTCCCTCATTATTTCGTTGAAGGAGATCTCATCCTCACAATATGACCAAGGTCATGATAAGCTAGGGGCGGTAGAATTTCAACCCATGTGGCATGGGCCTTACATTGTTAAACGTGTATTGCGAATGGGGCCCATGAGCTTATTGATTACGAGTCATCCTATGGAACAACCCAAAAAATGGGTTGTATCTCAAAAACTATTATGCGTGAGTAATTCATGCATGATTTGTGTACATAGGTGTTTTTTAATTTTTGTACATGTTTGATTTGGTGTGCTTTGCGAGCATTTTTTCACCGCGCGCTTATTTTGGGTCTTACTTATTTACTGGGATGTTTTTATGCCCTTATGTCGATTTCACGGATGGTGCTTCCACGGTACCGAGAATTTGTCTTGACAACCTAGGTAATCTATCATCTGGCGGTGAGTTGATAGAATTTGCAAGATATTTGTCTAGGACGAACTACAAATAATAAGCTGAATATAGTGCTATCCTTGAACTATTAACCAAGGCAATCAATCTTGACATACATGCATTGCTTGTAAATCTAGATTCACGGCTTATTTTTCTACAACTCAATGGTCATTATTCGGTTAGTAATCCATACATTTTGAGATTGTATTTTACGTATTCGTTTGTTGGAAAGACATTCTTTATTTTTGTACATATCAACATATTCCTAGACGAATGAATGCATTAAGCGATACGGTGGCTAACATTGTATTAGATAGACATTTGCGTAGTTTGTAAAATCATCATCATATGAAAAAGATCCATGTATATGAAAATAGATGTATATATATATATATATATATATATATATATATATATATATATATATATATATTGTGTTTGCATTTAGTGTGCATAATACATTAAAAAAAAATATGTGTGTTTTTGTTACATCCTGAGACACCATGTCTCTCAAAATATGTAGATATAAATTCTAGGTGTCTAATCGATTGATGGTCATGGTAGCATGTCACGCCGTATGAGCCGCCTCGGTAAGAGAGTAGCAAATATGGCTTGGCACCCACGACGTTATGTCTTTGATGAGCACGAGGAACATCGTCGAATCATGCATAGTACGGGACTCCACGTGCGATCCACTCTAGGTTGCGCATGATCTTGTTTTCCTCACCTCCCCTCGCCATGAGGATCCAAATCATGATTCGCCTCACTATTAGAGACATGCCCGCGGGTCTCTCTAGGCCAACATTTGCAAATACATGGATTTAATGTCGGAGACATACATAGTTAAAAAAATCATAACACTCATGAAAATTAAAAAATGATTCTTACCCTAATATTCATCCCAATCCTCTCCCTCCGATTCTGCGAGAGGTGCAAATCACCGGTAAAATGCGTACCATAGTAGGGCTAGTCCTCCACGATGATCAGCGTTCGACCAAGCAGGTAAAGGACTCCGAGTCTCGAGGACATATGTTGACCTCCCCTTGCCCTTGGCATTAGATGCTTCGATCGACCCATCCATGGTTCCCTCGTTGGTGGTGTTGGGACTATGACCTCACGACGCTAAACAATTGCTAGTCATTCCGGAAGAATGATACCGAGATAGACCCATAGCCGAATTTCTTCAATTTGGTCTTCTTCCATTTTGTTAGGCGGAATTTCACGTATTTTTATTATCACGACCTCTGCCCAGTTGTAGATGGTTAGTGTCAAGAAGTCTACAGCAAGAATCAAATGTGTCTTTGTTGCTTCGTATGGTGCTTGTGATCCTACGGCTCGTGTGATGGTAGGTAGTGCTACTTTCTTGTCAAGTACGGGATAGTGCGGATATCAACTTTCCCACTTCTTGATCCTTCTATGCCCCAAAGGAAATACCCCTTTCGATCACCATGGACATGCTCTCTGCAGGAATTGGGTACCATTTAGGATCGGTGATGCTCCCCTCCGCGATAATCTGTGATAAAGTAGATGTCGAGAAACATCAATCTCCAAGTTCTGATCTCGAAGGATGAACTTTTCCTAATCCTCATCCCATATGTTGATCAAATATTGTAGTAGCTGCAGTTGCTTAGACATGGTGTCGAAGAACTTATTCAGTCCATAGTCTTTGAGAGCTTCCATGCATCTCTCATTTTCCATGGAAAACTCATCCTCTTCGTCGTGTTCCCGTTCTTTCCATTCGATCACCATTTTGTCGCTTTCTACATAAAAAAAATCATATGAATAGTATTAGCCATTTTTGAAGCTTGGATTTGTAAAAAAATCGGTATTTCACTTTAATTTTTGCACAATAATGGTACGCATTGTTGGCACGATTGTTTCCCAAACGGTGGCGCCAATGGGGCGCCCTAGTTTAGAAAATTGGGCGATTGGCGTGACTTCATGCACAAAACCGTGCCAACTATCTTGTGCCATAATATTCATGTTTACTCCCAGAAATCAAAATTGGAAGTTGCAAGTAGTAAAAGATGACTTAAAATGAAGGAAAGATCTCATCTCTTACCTAGAACGGACGAATTTGAGATTGGTTGTTGGATTGTTCACTATCGTCATGTAAAATCACCATTTGTAAAATGGGTCACTATTACTCCACAAGAGGTAAAAAGTGAAAGGTAATATTTTTACCATTTTTGGCATTTTATAACTTTTCACAACCCTAATTAGGTTTTAAGACATGTTTTTAGGTTATTTTATTATATTATTTTCGAGAAATGGGTTTTACACATGTCTCTTGTGCAACAACGAGGTTTCGGGACATAGTGGTGGAGTAACGAGTTAAATTTTATAATTTTTCGGACTTGGTAAAAACACATAAATTTCACTACTAAAGTCATCTTTCGGCTCTTTTCGACTCTCTAAAATTGAAAATATTATAGAATCTTGTCGTTTTGAACTCGTTAAATGGGCATTTTAACGAAGCGATATATACCAGTATATGTTTACCTTTTGAGAATTTTGGGATAAATTATTTATGAAAAAGGAATACCTTGCTTTATCGACTAAGAGGTTCGTTCGAATATTGTTTTCTACCTTTTCGGATTTGAGAGACTATTTACGAAGAGGCCATTATGGAGTTTTCTTTTCTACTTTCTTTTCAAACTCTCTAAACATGAAAAAAATGTTGATTTCTTCCTTTGTTAGACTTGTTAAACCACTGATGACATCGAATTTCGTCGCCACCGCGTTACTCGGATTCCTCCCCTTCCTACGCTCATAAAATGTACTAGGTTGGATTTGTCGAAGGAAAAACTTACATCACAAGCACATGCTATCCCCTTCAAGCTTGTTTTAAAAAATAATTGGGGGTACTGCGAAAATGGTGGGGAAAATGGAACCAAGTTTTAGTTATGTTGGCGGTATGTCACTCTTGAGCATGGCACTTTTGCATTCATGTCGAGGTTGGGGACATCTCATTTCATCATTTTTGCCTCCATGGGTATGGGTAATCTCTTTTGACCTCTCATGTTGCTCTTTGCCACGTCATCATGACCTCGAAGTCCTTTGATGTCAAATACTACCAAATCTAGTGTCGTCTTCTTGATATGTTCGAAGTTTGCCTCTGCAGTTTTCAACCTCCCTCTAATTCTCTGTTGGTCTTGTTTCACTATCATCATGTTCCTCTATCTCGTATCGATGATGTAGGAAACATTATAGCCCACAACAAATCAGGTCACTTCTGTTGACTTCAACTCATTATCCAAGAATTTGATATAGAGACTCCTTCTAGTACCTTGGAGCACATGCCTCAATGGTAGGCTCTTTGCATTCAACACAAGGTCCACATCATTGGCCTTCAATCGAGGTGATTGAGATGTTCGACACTAGATCACTATTCACATTCCGTGGTTGTACTAGTTGTACCTTGAGAACCATTCTCATTATTGGTGGTTTCTCCTGGGTACTTTTGTTAACAACTTTCATCATTGGGCTGGTAATCAAGTGATTTTCTTGCATGTTTGACTTGACTCATATATTTGCATGCTTGAATTTGTACTTGTTCGAGGTCGAAGTGGAGCACGATACTGAGTTTTGTACGATAAAATCTAGGCTCTAGATTTTGGTGGATTACCATGACTTATTGCATGACCCTTTTGATTGAGTGGTTGTGACCTGCTTGATTCTATATGTTGATCCTTGCTACTTTGGATGGTTGCATCCATACCTCAAATATCGGTTTTTATACTCTATTATGGATGGCTACGCCCATACCACATGTTCATGTGTTAAATATATCAGTTGTATTAGTAATTGAAGGTTTTATGACGGTGGTGTTTGGTTCGAACGTGTTCTCATAAGCATTTCACCCCTCCCTCTCCCTCGGACCTCATGCTTTAGGGGGCATACATTGCAAAATTTGTCAACACATCTCGGAAATCCCCATCTCCCCCATTGAAGGGTCATTTCCATGATCAATAAACGGTGTCATGCCTTTCAAAGATCATCATTGTATCCCTTTACATGAGTAATATTCCTTCTATTGACAATTCCACGAGTAAATACTGGAAACCCTTGTTTTTTCATGGCCGCAGAAGTAGTCGATTCACCCTCGCGGCGAAGAAGATATTAACAACGGGCCCCGCGCCAAATGGCTCTACCGTCGAGTTTTCCACCCTCGTAGATCTATTTGTGGAATTAAAAAAAAAAAATAGAGGGAAGAGATTCCACTCAACCACCTCGAGGATGAGTCATTTGAGGTGGTTGAGCTGAATAAAACATAGAATCCCTCCTTTAGCTTATGGTTTCCACCTCTTATGGGAACTCCCAAAGGATGACCTCCCTCCCTCTTTGTACGGATCCTAACCTCTTCCTTTTCCTCTATAAAAAGAAGATATCTCTCTTTGCATAAGCTAGGCCGAACTTGGAGAATTGAACATACTATAGCGAAACTAATGGAGAGATAGAATAAGAAGGAATTATGTTGAGAGAGATTGAGTCTGTGTCTTTTGAGAGAGCTTGATTCCATGCCTTCATCCCATCCGGGAATTACACGACGAGAGCATCGAGACGCGCTCAACTAAACCCCCTTTCGGGAAATTTGCGGTGTCGAAAGCATTGGTTGTAACTCTTCCTACTATCAATACATATATGTATTTACATTCTTTGGTTCCCATTTTGTATTATGTTAGATGTTGTACGATATGCTTAGTCCTCCTTGATTAACTAGTAGTTATGAGTGAAATTATTATATCGTATGTTGTTCTTGTTTTATGTTCTATGTGCGAGGTATCCAGCCATGACTACGAAGGAATGTGAATTGCCAAGGTAGGAGAAAGGCCACCACCACTACAACAATGACGACAAAATTAGACTCCGAGTGAGTCGATCACCCTTATCATCTTTTCATTCGGTAATTAGGAATCACACTCTAGCATGTCTCTTTGTTTCTAGGGCCCACTCTGGGGCTAGAGGGATCGTCTCTCTGTCCACGAGAGGGTTACCCTTCTTAACAAGTTCCCCACTTATCCCTTGCATAAACATAGTCCCCTTTTTTCCTTTACTCGATTAAAAAATAACATTAAATCGTAGACACACACACTATTTTGGAATCATTATAGGATAATTAACATTGCTAGCTTTATATCTTTAGAGTATATTTTTTCATCTTTGGTGTTTCTCCACTACCGGCGGGCCTGAACGCGGTACCTCGACGGACTCACTTCGGGGAAAAAAAACATTGCTCTGCTACTAGCGGGCATGGAAAATACTACAACGAGTTGCGTTCTTCACTTCTCTCCCTGAGAGATTTTCTCTTATTTCTCTTTATTTATCTATTTAATATAGGGTGTGCATCGACACTTATTTATTTAATGGGTGGAAGAGGGATCCAAACTTATTGATAGAAAGAGAGGTTTCCCTTTGAAAATATATAATACCTACGACATTGGTTTTCTTGTTTAGATTTTCCCCTTGTCCTTTTCTACTTGATTGGATCGGTGAGACATCTTGAAACATAAAAAACCCAAGTGTAGGGACGAGGTTTCCCGGAATAAACATGGAAATCATGGTTCAAAACAAGGATTTATTAACACGAGGATCATATTTTCCATTGAAACATCATTGACCAAAATATGTAACAAAGACAAGGAAGAGAAAAGAACCAAGAGTTATCCAAATGTTGCGGTGTCACAAAGTCATTTCTATTCTTCCACATTTCCTTTTGAGCCGATAAAGCATATTCATCTTGATTATCACAAAAAAAAAGGAAAAAAAACATACAACAAGGATACAAAACCGGAGAAGAAAAGATAGAAAGTGGATAAACAAAAACATGATGCGAAACGAAAACCGAGAAAACATGAGACAAAATATAGGAAATGAATATAGGATAAATGTCGGGTAAACTAAAAAATGCAACTAGACCTACTCCTAACCTAAGCGAAATTTAGAAGGTCAAGGTCACATATAATGGAATTTCCTAATGTAACTGCCATAATTTTTCTGACCTACAATCACAAATATGTGATTGATTAAAAATATAAAACAATTTGTAAAGAAAAGATAATAACTTGAATAACTTGCATAGTGAATGCAAGGTCTTTCCTGTCCGGTAGAAATATGTGTCATTGTTACTACTCTAAGCAATGTAAATTCTTACCTTTTCAATGAGAACCATCATTCAAGAAACCTCGGGAAGCTTCTCGTGAATGTGTCCCCATCTACACCGAAGTCCTCAACAAGCATGAGGAAATATAGAAACTTGTTATTTGTGACATAGATTTCCAAGTAATATTGTTCCAACCATTCAATTATTCGGTCCTAAAATTCATCACAATCCTCTTCAAAACCCCAAAATATTTGAAGAGATAAATTTGAAATTAGAGGCATGAGATTACAATGAGAATCTTGTGAGGAAATAGATATGATCATATTCAACAACCATGATAAAGTGCGGAATTGACATGGCCATAAGTGGCGGAAGTGCCTAAACTATTTGACAAGTTCTTGAATAGTGAGAGGTTGAATCATGAATATTGAAGGATGTAAAAGAACTATCATTGGATATGGTGATGGGAAAATGATAAACTAAATGACATTCATTAGAGATAGAATCATGATCAAATCGGATGGTTAAAAATTTCATTCCCAATTTGTAATTGACGAGAGATAAATCAATTTTAGAAGCTACGCAAATGCTTTCAATAGTAGAACCAACTTCCTTTCATATGGATGTGAAAAAAAAAATCCTGTCTTTGGTGACAAGTTGTACAAGTATCGTAATCATTAAAATAATTTAAAAGGAATGTCGGTGAAACAAACATATGATACCGGTCACAACATAGTGAATGGAGAAGAATTTTCTTCGCACAATAACTCGTGCACTAATTATCACTCAAGAGATTCCAAAGTGCGATGAAAGGGAAAGATTTGGATTATAACATTTGCAAGAGGAACCAAGAGTTGTCTATTAATAAACGAATACGATAGGCATGATTCCTTTGGCCAAAGATAGTCTTTGAAATGATCAAATTTCAATTCCATGACTCTATGAGATAATCATATTCCAAATGTGAGTTTGATGCGAGAGATTTTCATGAATATGATTGAGCTGAAGAGAAGATTTTTGAATCTAACTTGAGAAACCGAATTTGAATGTTTCAAAATATTAAATCTGAAATACCAAACATCTTTCAAAAACAAATACACATTGAATGAAACATGAAAAGAGAAGGATTATGTGAAGGAAACCAAATATGACTTACTTCGGGGGAGCTTACCGAGTCGAGATCCTCACATAGACATTGAAAGTTGAAGTTCCTCGAATCCCTATCAAGTCCACGAAACAATCAAGGATTTTAAAATCTCATTTTGAATATTGAACTAGACCATGCATGGTGTGAGCATGGTTTCTACCATTGGTATCAATAAGACCACTTCTCACCGGATGGAAGCCATCTCTCTCAACGACTTGGTCGAGATTTTTAACTTCAACAACTAGATTAATCAATTTGAAATATTCATCTGATCGCAAATATGAAGATGTATGAATCGAAGAAATTTCATGAGAAATTTAGTTTCGAGATATAATAGTCTTTGGTGAAAATTTTATCTAATAAAAGTTAATAAAAGGAAAAAATAATAACCACGGTTGATGGGACACTTATTCCAAACTTAATGTTAGGAAAGGCTTGTCATAGTGAGTGTTCATTTGTTTATTATGGCTAAGTAAATATGAAAAGGAAAAGGAAAAAATAATTTTCAAAAGGAAAATGGAATTTTTGGCCCATTTTTTTATAAAAGTAATGGAAACTAGATAAAAGGGAGGATAAAGGTCACGGAGTTGCATGTGAGGAGGAAAATTAAGGAAATTTATGGAAAATGGAAGAAAATAAAGGCCTATCAATAAAAAGCCTGCGAGGATCAATTGGTGCCTTTTGTCGGTTCCATTTTGGAAGCTCTCTCATTACTCTCTTTCTCTCTCTCACTCTTTGACACTTAGAGTTTTATTGGAGCCCACATACTGGAATTGGATCAGAAAAGGAAAAAATGCAAGAGGAAGGAAGGAGCAAGCAAGGAAGAGTAGGATCAAGCGACTACAACGAGATTATTTGTGAGTATTACTTTGCATGGGTGATTTACTTGTTATATTTTTCATGCATGGTATTACATGTGGTTATTTTATGTCATGGCATGGGTTTTCAGTGCATGTGATAGTGTTTTCATTCTAGCATTTCCATTTATGAATAGCGATGAGATGGGTTCTCATGATTTGGTTGAGTTGGACTTCGGATGGATTCAAATCTAAGTGAGGAGGATCTATGAAAGGAAAAAAAAAGATGGCACCTGGTGATCCCTAAACCTTACTATGGATTACGGTAAATCTATTGGCCTAGTGACACATGAACTGATTTGTGGGTTTGCGGTAAATCCAAGATTATGTACCTAGGTGGGCCTAGAAATCCTTGTCGGTGAATTGCGAGATATACGAGGAGGCAAGCCCAAGGGTTTATTTCTCTCTGTTGGGCCTCGTATTCTAGGTATGGGATGTACGATAAAAATTGGAGAGTAGGTATCGATTAGCAGGCCCGATGATCCCTAGATGAAGCTGTGGATTACGGTAAATATTTTGAGATGAGGAGGCAACAAAATTCCTCATGATGTAGGTGGAGAACTCTAGTAGCATCCATGATTGTTTGGTTATTTTGGTTATTCATGAGTCCCAAATTCATGCTAGGAATATGGCGTGGGGGTGATTGGACGAAGAGATTTGGCTTAGCCCGATCTGTAGGCGAGTGGGCATTAAGGTCCCATCCCCGGTTTGTTTTTACATTCATTAATGAGAGAAGTTAATTTCCTTGGCATTCAATGTGTAAATGTATTGATGCATATGTGGATCCTATGGCTTATACACATACATATTTCTATTCTTTTTATGTTGGTTATGAGAATGTATTCTGGTAGTGATGATGTATGACTCTCCTCATGTTTTTATTTTTAAATGAATAAACAATGTATCTATGACCTAATATATGATACGCTACTGACTAATGATGTAAGGGAAAAAATGATTCTTAGTGATTCGCGAGATAGGTATCAGACCCCCATGTTCATATTTTTATTTAAGCGATAGATTACATATTTGCAACATGCTTGATGAAATTCATCATGGCTAGTAGGGTCCAATCAAACCTTTATTCAAGTGTTATATTTTGCACCATTTTCGGTTTGTTATATTCCATTTATGAGCTTTTCATTGAGTTATGGGTAGTGATTAGGTCTCTAGGCCTAAAAAAGTAGCTCAAATCCCGGGGATGATGGCACGGGTTTGTTGTTATTAATTCCTAGACGCATGCTTTCATATGTTGTGGGAGATTCAGAGTTTCATAGACGCATCCATGCATATTGTGGGAGCATTTAGGGTTTAAAGGCATAAAAACTAAGTGGGACCCAAAGTATGGATGTACGTAGTGAATGGGTTGGCTTCTAGGAGCCTTGTAGATGATGAGGAAGGTCTATGTGATGTGTTTCCGATGATTCCACTTCATTAAGATCACAGGAGCTTGAATATGCTAATAGTAACTCTTTTTCGAATGTTTACTGGTTGACGATTACTTTAGTAAATGTGGGATGAGGTGTTACGAGTGGTATCATAGTATGGTTCCTTGCATGAATTTGTATGGGTGGTGTGTGTTGGTCATGAATTCATGAGTTACACGTATGCTAATCATCCTTGCATTATATGTTCTCGTTGTATATACATGGTGTTGGTCATGATTTTGGTGAGAAGTGTATAGTGATTTATGTGTTGTTTATACATATCGAAGTGCTTACATGTATTTTCGGTGTATGTTTGGTGACATGTTGTTACATGTATTTTCTATGTATGTTTGGTGACATGTTGTTACATGTGTTGTCTACGTATGCTTGGTTACATGTTTCTACATTTTGTCACGGGTAGTGTTCGTTTATGCTTGATTACATGCTGTTTTATGATGGTGTATTGTCCATGTTTATGCTTGTGTATTGTTTATGTACATTGGTATGGTAGATGTTGTCATGCATGAGGTCATGGTGTGCGTAGTGATATGGTCATGCATTGATGGTAATTTGTAGTTATAATGAATTTTATATGTTGGTACACCTATGTGTTGTATCGATATGTTGATATTATTATATATATACATACATTACGTTTATTTGGTTCATCTTGCATGTGAGATATCCTCCACGAATTATTCAAGGTATGTTGGTTTATTTTGATTTGGTTTAGCTATCATAATATGCATTATTTGAAAGAAAATCAAAGATGAATAGCAAGATGGTAGACTACAAAGAATCTCCTTATGAATCAAATGAGTAGTGTGGTGGGCACTCTTTTTGATTTGGCGAGCACGATGAGAAGTTTGAAGGAAGAAATATGGAGTTGTAAGGCAAAAAATGATAGGATCATACGAGACACAAGAGAAACAAGCAAAGGTCAATGAAATAATTTTTCATAGCTTGTCATACTTACGGTGGCAAGGCGCCGGATCAGCCATGAGTCGAAGGACAAAGTTAATGGGGCATATGGAAGTAGGTCTCCTAGTAGACACAAGTCATATAGATATGAGACAACGAGGATGGCGGGATGTGTGACCTCCGGATAAAAGGGGTGACTAATACATGTACTATTTTAGTTCGTTCAAATATACATCATGATCTTCATCGTTATCATCCTTACGAAGGGAGTTCCAAGATAATTGTGGGATTAATTTAAGAAAGGAAGGAACCTACTTTTGATGGAGATTTGAAGGAACGAGAAGATGTAGAGGCTTGGATACGGGATTAACAAGTTCTTTGAGTTTCATGAGTACACGGATAATATGAAGCCTAGAATTTTTATCTTCAACCTTAAAGGTAAAGTAAAGGTTTGGTGGGAATATGTGAAGAGGGTAAAATACATCGGGATAGAGGACTTGATTTGGCATGAGTTCCGGAGAGGATTTTTAGGAATAAGTACTTGTCGGGAAGGTAATAGGACAGAAAGGCAAAAGAAATTTATGTGCTAAAGATGGCGTTAATGAGAGATGAAGAGTACATGACTAAGTTCATAGATCTATTGAGGTATGTACCATATCTTAAATATGAGAAGTCTAAGGATTAAACAATTTGTTAATGTTTTTCCATTAGTATTGAGATATCGAAGTGAGTATGATGAGCCTCGAGTCACTTGAGGAATTATTTGGGAAATTGAAGAATTTCTATGAACACTAAAACCGTAAGAATTAATCTTAGCAAGGATGGAAAGGGAAAGAAAAAGGTAAGGTAAATGGCATCAGAAAATACCAAGGCCACATAATGTAGAGGAGAAATAAAATGTGTCACCACAAAATAAGTTTAATGTAGCTAGACGGGAACATGGATCACAAGAATTATCATAAAGGTTATGGTATTGTACGGTTGGAGTGTTGGACATGCGGTAAGGAACACCTTAGGGGAGATTTCCCACGAGAATCGGGGTGGTAGGCCCCATATATATAGTGCATAGGAGCTGAGACTATTATTGGGGATGTTAGGTAGATCATTCCTCGTATTTATGCGGTGTGAATGAGTAGAAAGGCGAGCACCGGACATCTATCATTGAGATGGATGGTAAGCTTTTTGATCAACTTACTTCTATTTTGATTGACCCTAGATCTAATTATAGTTATGTTAGACACGACTTGGTGGATAAGTCTGATTTGAATAAATATGTGTATGCGGAAATCTTCATTAGGGGAATTTTGAGGTCTAAAATGGGCCTCCTAAGGAAATTATAAAATAATAGTGGAAATAATAAAATAAAGATTTGATTACATCATCAATTTTAGAGGCATAAAATAAAAAACTACTTTTTCAACTCGTATTTTCAACTTATATCCCAAATATTTTATACTCAAATTTTGAGTGGGAGTACTCATTGGATGAAAAATTTAATTCCTCATCCAAGGAGTACCAATGTTACATACTTTCGATGGATCTTGCTACACGAAAAATGAGAAATACATGAAAAAAGGTGATTACAACCACGTTTTCATGTATTTCTCATTTTTTAAAATGTGCTGGTCCATCAAATATGAGCAATATTGTATTCCTTGGATGAGGAATGAAATTTTACATCCAATGAGTACTCCTGCTCAAAATTTGTTAAAAAAAAATTGGGAGATAAGTTTAAAATACGAGTTTAAAAAGTAGTTTATTTTAATTATTTTTTAATCTTTTTATCCTTTTACTTAAAAAATTGTGAATCATCCCCCATGGTTTACATCATCATATTGAATCCTTTTGGTTCTTATAAAGTTTATTTTGGTTGTACATTTTTCTTAGGAGGCCCATTTTTTACCATAGAATTCCCCCTAATGGGTTAGTGCGGTTGGCTACAAGTACGAAAAGAAAGAGGTTCATCCTTCAGGTAAGATCTTGTCCATTTAAGTTGAAAGGCATGTATACAAAAACACACTTGAAAATATTTCCATTGTGGTCATACAATATGCTATTAGGTATTGACTAGTTATACATTCATAGGATCAAGGTGGATTGTTATGTCAAATCCATTGAGAGTTTGGATGATAATGGGGAACCAAGAGTCTTACGAGGGAAGAAAGAAAGCAACATCAATTAGGATGGTGAAAACATTGTAGGAAAAGTGTAGTCACGAAAGTGTGTGTGTTGTTCACAATGCATATTTCTAGTGATAAATGTAAGGAAGTTGAGGGTGCGGATGTTTTGAGTAGGTACCCGATTCTGGGAAAGCAGGTTCGGGATGTATTTCCTATAGATATTTCGGAGTTACCACCTCACAAGGAGATATATTTTTATATTGATTTGGTACAAGGGCGACTCCGACGCCAAAAGCACCTTACAAGATGAGCACACCGAGTTCGTGAGAGCTAAATTTGCGGCTAAAGAGATTCTTTAAAACGGTTACATTGGTAAGGAGTATCGGCATGGGTAGCACCAATGTTGTTTGTGAAAAATAGGGATGGTATTGTGAGGCTTGTGCATTGTCTACGGGAAGTTGAAGAAAGTGACAATCGAAAAAGATATATGTTTTCAAGGATTGATGACTTTTATCGATTGAATGGAGCAAAAGTGTTCTATAAGATTGACTTGATATTAGGATACCATAGGGTATGCATCAATGAAGTGGACATATACAAACCACATTCGGGACCGAGGGTATCGTTATTATGAGTTTGATGTAGTCACATTCGGTTTTAATAATTACGCGCTACATTTATGTGCTTGATGAACAATGTGTTGCATCCCTTTTTGGACAATTTTTTTATTTTTTTCATCGATGACATATTGGTATATTCTAAAAATTAGGAGGAGCGTATCACGCATTTAGTAACGGCGTTGAGATTTTTTAGAGAGAAATAGTTGTATGCTAAGCTCAACAAGTGAATTTTATTGCAAACTAAGGTACATTACTTGGGACATGTTGGCCCCAAGGAGTGAATCAGTGGATCGAGAAAAAATAAGAGTTATCACGGAGTAGGCAGCTCCTAGAAATGTATATGATGTGATATTCTTCATGGGGTTGGAAGGTTATTATAGGTGGTTCATTAGGAACTTCTCACATATTTATTATCATATTACATCATTGTAGATGAAGGTAAGAAGTTTGAATGAAAATAGGAGTGTGAGGCTAGTGTTGAGCGGCTTAAGCAGTTGTTGACACATGCTCCAATGTTAAGGATTGCGGATCTAGATAGAGAGATTGTAGTATGTACATATCCGTGAAAGAGAGGACTTGGTGGAGTCCTTATGTAGGAATAAAATGCGGTTTTTTACGAGTCACATAAAATAAATGAGCATGATCAAAACTATTTGACACATTATATTGAGCTTATAGTGACCATACATGCATTGAAGATGTGGAGGCACTATGTTCTTGGTAGGAAGTTTGTACGAATGAGTGATCACGATGGGTTGAGATACCTATTCAACCGGTCTCGAACCTAAATGCTAGGAAAGCGAGATGGTTGGCCATGATTAGTGAGTTTGACTTTGAGATCAAGAAAAAAAATGGAAAGAGGAGAACAAGGTCGCGAATGCTCTTAGCAGATGGAAATAGGTAAATCACATAGCATTTATGAGCTCATATGTGAAAAAATTATAGGATAGGATTTTGCATGTAGGTTTTCATGATGAATGATATATGTATATTTTGCATAGATTACAACGGACCATAGGTACGGGTACGGTAGTGGCACGGATACGGGTACGGAGTGCGAGGTGTACGGGATGTGGACTATCGTCTCACGAAAGATGGATTGGTCAAGTTTAGAGACATGGTATATGTGTTAGACAACAATGAGTTCAAGAAGGTGATATTGACGAAGTTTCATGTGAAACCATATTCGGGTCACCGGAGCTATAGAAGACATTGACTATACTAAATAGGTTCTATTATTCGTTGAGTTTGAAGAGAGAGGTAACGAGTTTGTGGCTAGTTGCTTGGATTTTCAAATGGTTAAGGAAAAGTGTAGGTGTCCATGTGGAATACTACATGATTACGATTACGGGGTGGAAATGGGAGGTCACTTCCATGAATCTCATCACGGGTTTTTGCGGGATGACTAGACAACATGATTCCATCATGGTTACGTACCTGAGTTGAAAAAGGTTGCACACTTTGTTGCGGTAAAAGACTATGTATTGAACTATTGATGTAGCGAGGGTGTTATTCAAATATGTGATCAGATTGCATGGTGTTCCAAAGAATATTTTGTCGAGAAAGGGATGCAAATTTCACTTCCAAGATTTTGAAGGGAGTTTTGCTTATTTGGGCTCGAGTTGGCCTTCAACACAACTTATCTTCTAAGGTAGATGGATAGACTCATAGGGTCAACAAGATATTGGAGGACATGTTGAGGATGTATGTGATGCATAAACAATGGAAGTGGGAGAAGTATATTCCGGTGGTAAAGTTGGCCTACAAAAACATGTGCGGGAATCATTGAGGATGAGTCTATTTGAGGGTGTATGGGTGGAGTTTCGTGCTCCCATCGGTTGGAGTTATCCGATTGGTAAGAACTGATTGGGTCATACATGTTGGAAGAAATGGAATAGGAAATGCGAGGGTAATCAAGAAGAATCTAAAGTAATTACGGGATAGTCATAAGAGTTATGCGGATCGAAACAAGTTGTTTAAGGAGTTTCGGGTTGGGGAACATGTGTACTGTGAAGCCCGAAGAGCTCCTTGTGTATTATGTCATGCCAAGTTGGCACCACGATTTTATGGACCCCTTCAAGATTATTGATAGGATCGGACCCGGTAGCCTATCAACTTGCACTTCCCTCCACAATCAAATCCCATGATGTTTTTCATATTTCATTTCTTAATAAGTATGTTAAATATGTTGATCACATTATTCACTAGTATGTATTGCGAATTGGATCCGGATGGAGAATTCAGGTGAAAGCCTCAATGTATATTGAAGATAAATTTTCTCATGCTCCAAAATTGAGCAATAGCGAAAGTCAAGTTCAATCAAATCACTTTTGTCCTTATGAAGCTTCATGGGAGATGACGGATCGGATGTAGGCTATGTGTCCTTCATTGTTTCTCGGTTGAGGAAAATAAATTTTGGTGTGATGTTTTGATATGTGCACATATTTATATGGATGTAGATACAACCATGAGATATTTTATAAATATCCAATAAGCTGGTATGGGTGTCATGTCATTATATTTGTTATGTTGTTGCGTTGTCATGTTAGTTTTATTTTCGGCGAGGTGATTATTATAAAGACTACATCGAGCTATATTTAAAGATCCATGAGTAGTATGCTTTTTCCAATGGTTTTGCTAAGATATATGTGTGATTGAACACCAAGGACAATGTCCCCAAGGGGAGGGTTATATGGCACAACTTGGTGAAAATTACATGTAATAAAAGTTAATAAAGGAAAAAATAATAACCATGGTTGATGGGATAATTATTCCAAAATTTGAATGTTGGGAAAAAACATCATAATGGGTTTCCATTTGGTTTCTTATGGCTAAGAAAATTGGAAAATGAAAATGAAAAGGAACTTGGAAAGGAAAAATGGCATCTTTGGCACATTTATTTATAAAAATATTGGAAATTAGGAGAAAAAGGGAGGTGAAAGGTCATAGGTTGCATGTGAGGAGGAAAATGAAGAAAATAGAGGCCTAATTGATAAAATTTTTGATGGGGATTAGTTGGTACCTTTTGTTAGTTTAGTTTTGGATCTATCTCATTACTCTCTCTCTCTCTCCTCCACAGGAACATAGAGTTTTTACGGGAGCACTTTGGCATTGGATCAAGAAAGGCTAAGAAGGAAAGAGGAAGGAAGGAGCAAGATATGAAGAGGATCAAGCAGCTACAATAGGATTCTTTCTAGGTGTTGCTTTGCATGGGTGATTTCCTTGCTATATTTGGCATGCATGGTATTGCATGTGACCCTTTTCTATCATGTCATGGGTTTTTGAGGTGTGGCAGTTTTCAATGTAGCCTTTCCATTTTATGGATAGCCTTGGTGTGATGGGTTCTCATGCTTTGGTTGGTACTCTTTGTTAAATTGGTTCAAAGGCTGAGTGGTGTGTGGATCTATGAAACGAAAAACACATGGCCTAGTGATTCTTGTACTAGGCCATGTGTATTATGGTAAATCCAATACCCTGGTGACCTTTGAACTAGACTATGGGTTGTGGTAAAGTTAGGATTGTGTGCCTGGGTGGGCCTAAGAATCTTTGTCGATGAATGTCGGGATATACGTTAAATACAGAGGTGGATTTCTATGCAGGCCTAGTAGTCACAGGGGATGGTATGTATGGTAAATCCTAGAGATTGGGTCTCGGTGTAGGGCCTATTGATCCCTAGAACAAATATTATACTATAGTAAAGCCTCGAAACTAGGAGGCGGTAAAATTCCTCACGGTGTAGGTGGAGAACTGCAGTAGCATGCATGCTTGTTTGGTTCTTTTTGGTTGGTCATGGATCCCTTTGTTCATACTTGGAATATGACAATGGGGTGATTAGATGAAGAGAGATATTTGGCTCGGCCAATATATGATCGAGGTGGAACGTGGAATTCCCATCCCCGAGTTGGTTTTTACACTCATTAATGAGAAGTAAATTTCCTTGGAATTCGATCTCTAAATGTATTGATTTATATGTAGCTCCAATGGATGATTTAACCATGATATTTATGTTATTATTATGTTGGTTATGAGCATGTATTCTTACGAGTGATAATGTATGGTTCTCCTCCTTATGTTTTTATTTGTAAATGAATAAAAAATGTATCTATATATTTAATAGATGATACTACGAACTGATGTAAGTGAAATAAATTTTTTTTAGCGATTCTCGGATAAGTATGATACCCCTATGTTTATATTTTTTATTTAAACCTATAAATTACATATTTGTGACATGTTTGACAAAATGCCTATAATGGATAGTAGAGTGTGATCAATTCCTTATTCAAGTATTTTCTTTTGCACCATTATTTCAATGTTATATTCCCTTTCTAAGATTTTCAATGAGTTCTAGTAAGTGACCTAGGATCTACACCGAAAAATTAGCTCAATTCCTAGGGACATGTTGACGGGAAAAATTGTGGGGGAAACGGTCCCTAGAAACATGCTTGCATATTTTGTGGGAGCTTCCATAGCATCGAGATGCACCCATATCTATATTATGGGAGGAGCATGCGGGGGGTTTCGTCCTAAACCTCATTAGGACCCAACGTCTGGATGCCTAGGTGGTTGGGTTGGCTTTTGGGAGTCCTATTGTTGATGTGGAAGGTACATTGTGATGTGTTTTGGTCGATTACACTTCCTTAAGGTCACATAAAAGCATAATCTTATCATAGTAACTCTTTGTCACATGTTACGCGAGGTTGGCTGTTACTTGGGTATATGTGGGATGAGGTTGTTACGGGGAGATTTTTCTTCATGCAGAGAGTGATGAGGGATGGAATGAGTACCCAATGATTTTATTATTTTCATTTTTTTCAAGGATAATAACAACATATCCTGCTTGTAGGTTTTAAACTTGTACAAAAATTATCTAAAACAAATTCTTAAAAAAAAAAAAAAGCGAGAGTAAAACATAAAACACATATACAAAGAGATTTTCCCTGGATCCAAAAATTAGGACTATGAGTTCGATTTCTCCATTATGTTCCTTTCAATTTTACAACACATATATACATGCCAAAAGAATTCATAAAACCCAATCCATTAACCTTGTATTAGAACATAACCATAGTTCCCTTGGCTTGGATCTACAAAATACCATGGACGAAAAACCATCATGCCTAAAACCATGTGCTAAACCCATGCACAAAATCATAGGTGGTCCACCCACCTAATTGTGGAAATAATATAACATGCCCAACAACCACCTTGTGTCAATTGAGAAATTTAACTTATCACATGAAGAATTTGTAGAGCGAGGAGTATTTTCGTCACAAGTAGATGCATTGAAGAAAATGGTAGAGAATTGAGGATAGTGAGGTGAGCAGGAAGTTTCAATAAGGGGAATATTTGAACAAATTAGATTCTATATCTAAATTAAAATCTTTATGAGGAAATTTGTGAAGATCAAGTGAAACTTGGCATTGATGATCACATACATCATCAAAGTCATCATCATCGGAATGATTATTTCAAGGGATACATATTGATTGGAATAATTGATTGGATTTAATTTAGTATCGATATTAGTGTATTGAAAATAATCCAATTGAAGCTCATCATGTGACATAGGATTTTGAAAGAAAATAAAGAATGAAAGCATCTTCACTTTCCTACTCCTCTGCCTTTATATTGTGGCTTCCTAGTGTTTGATCGCAATTTGAACAGGATATGCTAAAATCAAAGAGAGTGTTAAAAAATAGGTAATTGGAGCGGATTGATTGGGTGGATCATGATACAAAGAGTCATGGCATGTAGATGATAGAGGATAACGAAGTTGAGATCAAATTCAAGGCTAGAGTTATGAATAGTAACATCATCTTGTCAAATTGGAGAGTTAGCCTTCACCATGGACTTCATGATCCATTCTAGAATTTCCTCCATTGGAATGGAGTCATGAAAAATTGGAACAAGAATGAAGAGATGGATTATGATTTTGATTATCGGATCTCAAAATGTATCATGTAGGAGGCACCCTCATTGGAACTAGAAAAGGAGGAGGACAAGGAATGAAAGGAGTAGTGAATTCCTCATCTAAAATTAGAGTCTCATTGTTTACAAAGAGTTTTGGAAGTGAGAAACATCATGTTGTTTAGATTCACCATGCAAAGAGATATGAACCAAACACTTGAACTTATGTTTAAAAACATAAATACGTATTTTTCTTTGGGAAATTAATAGAAAAGGTGAAGAAAAATACCATGAAAACCTCAGGTGAAGTTCATTAGGCTTAATTCTTAGTTGATTAATTATTTTAAAGAAAATCCTTAATCATACCTATAAAATTATTTATGAAACTCCTTAGCAATCTAGTCAAAATAATGGATAGAAGCATGGGTTAATGTATGAAACCATCCATTAATGTGACCTTCAAATGTGAGGGTGAATAATCTAGCCATGAAATCCTTGCAATTTATTCCATTAGAGAGGAAAAACAGTGACTTGAAAAATTTTTTTTTAAGTTGGGACATGTGAATAACTTCTACGAGAGCTGGCAGCTTAGATCTTTAGAAAAATCTGGGATTATAATTTAGGGAAGAGACTTTTTTAAATAAGAAATGCAAAGAATACTCGAAGTAGGAAAAACCTATCATCTAGCCCTCCTTATGAGTGTCATTTTGTTGATGGTGTTGGAAATCCATCAACTTGAGGGGTCTCCTGTGAGGTGAAGTCCCAATAGGGCCTCCATTTCGAATAGGAACCCCATGTGGAGTACCATCCTTCTTGCCATATATTCTTATATATTTTCCTTGGCTATAACTATGAGGAATAGAGAGGGCTAAAAATTTTCCTTGACGAAAAGAAGGGGGTGTTCTGGGAGTGTTTGGTCATATGTGTATTTAGATTTATTTTAATATTGAGGGGGAAAGAGAAGTGAGCCTATAAGAGAGAGGTAATAATACCACCTAGTGGAGACACATGTATACAAGAAGGATATGATCAACATCCATTGTAATAGTCCATAAGGATCTTGATGATCATTACAACCAATACAACAATAAGTATTTGTCCAAAATCCAACAAAGAGCCCGAAGGATGAAACAACTATGGAAACCATTACAAAAAATTCTCAATATGATAAGTAATAAAATAACCAAAATAGTTCAACTAGTATAGTAAATATGAAAGAAAAACATGAGTTACCAACATTCACATGATTAGTATTACAAATACTAATAATCCATGCATGAAGAACATGTTGGCCATAAGGATTTTGTTATTAAGTAAAATTTCCAAGACACATGTATACAATGAACACAACTAGCTCCAATAGTGGAGTGTGGAACCTCATGTCCTTAAAAGAATGAGGCTTTGCCTCTCTAATACCTTGCGGGAGGAGCCAAGGTGAAAAATAATTTTCTCATATAATGGGGGTGTATAACGATGAGGGAGGTGATGTTTCACCTTCCTTATGACTCTTTGACTACCCTCATGAATGTTTGACTTCATGAATTTTTTGACTTCAAATGACTCTTCATATTTTGTACATGTCCTTTGGACTTCACTTTAAATACATTTCTCTAATATTGAATTAAATATTCCAAAATTGATTTGGCACATGATGACTCATGACATGACATCACATATTTGGTAGCATATATTACATGATGACATGGCAATGTCAAGCCATTCTTGGTTGCTTCTTTCTTTGTGTCTTCTTGAAAAAATGGTGCATGTTCTTCTTCTTCCTCCTCCTTATGACTTGAAGATAAGGAGTCTTCCATGTGCTATTGATATCTCATCTTCTGTTATAGTTTGGTGTTCCTTCATCTTCTTTCTTGATGACCATATTATTTCCTCCACCCCTTAGGCATCTTCTAGCATGTCCTCCTACTCCATCTCCTTTTTCACCATCTTGTCATACAAAATAATAGAGTACACATCTACAATCCCCATGAAAAGATGGCATTATTCCAATAAACCCCTAGTCAAAAATATTACATGATGATCCACTAACTAAGGCGAACGGTGGAAATTTGGTTGAGGAGAAGGCTGATCAGTTGTGCAATTGCGCAACATAGGCAATAATAGGTGAGGCTTGAGCCTCAAGACTACAAAATGTGTATTTTAGGCTGGGTGAGTAGGAATAGTAGTTTTTGGAATCCATGAGCTAACTTTGAGGGTTTGCATTGTTTCGGCTAGTTGCACAAATGGGAGGAAGAAAAGACTCGGTGATTGTGTAATTATATATCTCAAGATCTCAGAGTTGGGCTCGAGCTAAAGACTTCACAATGTGTAGTTGGGGCCACGTTAGAGGGTTGAATTATGAAATGATGGAGGTCGAGGTCGGGGCTTGAGCCTTTATCTTTGCATATTTTATAGTCATGGGAGGAATAACTACACATTGCATAGTATCGATAATATGGTTGTAGCTCGAGGGCTATAGCGCGAAATACATAGTTCGGGAGGGTGGGATGAGGCTAAGTTGTTGGAAAGTTTCCAAAATTTTGCTAAGTGTGGGATCAATGGCTTGATGTGAGCAGGTGATATGAATTGACTATGATCACATAATTAGAGCACTTGAAGACACAAAAACATAGATTCTCCAAGACATGACAACATACTTCCCTCGGTCGACAAATTACGACAAGTGTGACACTAAAGATATACTTTGTGACATCACTTAAAACTTTGGGAATGAGTGAGACATATGTTTACATGGTTGAAAAAATCATTATCACAAATATTTCCCCTTTAGACACACCCAAACTTGACTTTTAATGATAAGTGGAAATTTGCATGCCAATACACGACACTTGCGATATGAAAATGATGACAAAAAGAACACATGTGATCGTGAAGATAACATGAAAATTACACTAATTAAATGGAAATAAAGTGGACGAGATATTCATAAACGTGAAAACAACACTTACTGATGGTGAAAGTGCGCAAAACGCTTGACCGAGAAAAACTCACCAAATAGAAGTATGATCACAAGCAAAGTGATGGAATTTCGATGTTAGTGCGCCTTGAATATCAACATGGATTGGACATAGCATAGGCACGATCTTGGTGGAACATGCTATGATTTTTCAATTTTGCATAAAAAAATGCACTCATATACTTGTTACTTGGAATGAGCATGTGCGAAAGTGAATGTTATCCACTCCACCCGATCTCAGAAATTTGAGAAGAGACCGGCCAAGGTAACCACAAACCAAAATTTTGCCAAGTAGATAGCCCTACTAGGCAAGAGAGGGTCTCTCTAGTGGATCTTAGTCAATATTACTGGATTAATGAGATATTAGGCTAGGTATAGTAGCACGAGGGTTTCATTGATTGATTTTAGAAGTTTTGGTTGGTGAATAGGTCGAGAAGGAACTAGGTCGGGGAAAACAAGGATCTAATTGCAAGGATCTGATGGAGCAAGGTAGGTAAGAATTTCAACACAAAAGGATATCTAATGAAGTGGTATATACTACTAGGTTTTGAGAAAATATCATAATAAATATGAATTCTTTTCTACTAAGAAGAAAATGAAACAAATTGTAACTATTCCTCCAAAACCGAGCATAAGCTTAATGAATTTTGTCTTTTTGACTTAGGAAACAATTACATAGAGAGATGGCATGCATATGAAATCACAATACATTCACACATTTTCAAAAACAGAAGAAAAAATGTCAAATCACTTTACCACAATAATTCCATCAAAATATTTGCAACTCGGTCTATTATTACTTGTCAAAATTCGATTACAATAGTGTTCGGTAATAGCCACAACAACATCCAACCCTTGATATGAGAAAATAAGTGAATCATATAAACCAAAATTTATTCTCCCCGGCTTAGGGTCAAATCCCTGATTTTGAAGGCGATCCACAAAGTGCTCAACTAGAAACTCAAACACTAGGGAGTTCAACAAACTCATCCCTAACTTTGGTGAAACTAATTCATTTGTTCAAAATACGAGTTTTACCCAATGTATCTACCCTATAGTAACTATTCAGGTCTAATTACATTTAAAAGGATGAATTACATCACTAAAAACTCATAAATTCTATGAGAAACTAAGAAAAACTCAAAAACTTGAAAAATATCGGGCAATTGGCAAAAACGGCGCACGAGAAGCAAGCGCAACGCCAAATTCAAAGGTGACTTTTGGAGGCCTTCACGAAGTCCAAATTGATCTCATGATAACTCGGGAAATATTCTCCTGTGTATATTTTTCCAAAATGCCCTCAAGTTCTCAAAATGATTAATTTAAGGCCCTCAAAGTCAAATATCCCAAGACTAGTCAAAAGCGTAACATTGGCACGAAAAATGAGGGTAGAAAGATGATTTTACGTGTTTTTGGCCATTTATCCCTTGTCAAGGAATATCAAATTTGATGTATAAGACCTTAGTAATCCAATGGTGTGACCATTTGTCATTTGGAAGCTCCTATAAAAGCGCACTACATTTTTGACAAGTGGATTGTGTCAAATTTATGGGTTTTTAGCAAAAATAGGCCTCATAGATGGAGCGATATATCCCTAACCATGAACGTTTTTAAAAAATGAAGTTTTGTTATTTAGCATGGGAAGAACAACGTCTCCATTTTTCCAAGATTTTTCACGTCTTGTCCACAATATTATACGCAATATGGTTTCTAAAACACGACTTTGCACGGAAATGACTAAGTGTGAAGAGGTGAATTGATCTCTTCATACATTACTACCTCTGTAAAACTTGAGATAGGTTTTTGTAATTTGATATATTAGGAAAAAAAACCTCCTCTAGTTCTCAAAAATTCATCTTTTTTTGGCCAAGATATGTTACGAAAATATATGGCTAAACAAGACATTTGTAAGGAAAATGTGCCTTCAAATTTTTTTTCAAAATTCTCAAACTTTTCTCAAAATTTCCTCACAATTTCTCAAGAGATGCCAAATAAGGTATGTTATGCTATCATGGATGTATCAACAAGTAGGTCAACTTACCCTTATCCTTTTTGAAAAATTAGGTTTCCTTTGTAGTGTGATTTCAAGTAGGTTTTATCTTGCTCAGGTCTAGGTTCATGCCTTAAGATTCTCCCTCCTTTGTTATAGGTCTTTTCTCTTCCTCCATGGTGTTTCTAGTTTCCTCCATTATGTTTCTCTCCTCCTCAATTATGTTCAATTTGTCCCGGAAACCCTACGGAAGAAGGGGAAGCAAAAGGGAGTAGGATTGTAGGGTTAGGGGGTTGGGATGAGTGAAGGAAAATTTGGGGAAATGTGTAAAGGTGTTGGGGAGCTTAGAGAAGTGATGGGGAGGCTAAAATGTTAAGGGAAATAGGGTAGGAAATTTATTACGGGGAAGTAGCTAGTACACCTAGGAAAGCATAACTTAGGGGTGTTAGGGTTTAAGGAATAGGGCTTGGAATGGGAAATAAGGTGTTGCGGGGGTAGGGGGAGTGATTCACGGGTGTGGAAATGGAAAATATGGTCTAGGGAAAACAATATTGGCTTGAAATGGCGAAATATAGGGTTTCTTTGCTCAAAAGTTGAAATGGTGAGTGAGGGAGGGGTTTACACCATGCATTTGAAATTATGAAGTGAAAGGAGGGATTGGAGAGGTGAAAATTACCTAAATTTGACTGAGAAAACCCTTGTTTGATGGTTGGACCACTTGCGAAGAATATTTGAAGGTTTGTGGGTGTAATATGAAGCAAAGAGCGCAACTCCTAAAACGGGGAGCGTAATGCCTCCTAGGAAAAAAGCACGAGTGCCTCAGAAGGAGCGCAACAACATCTTCTAGCTCACTTTTGGATGAATTCCTATACTCCAAATTGAGTTCATGATATCTCATTAGAAAATATCAATCTATCATATAGAAAATGTACCTATCATACACGAAAATGATGAGTATAGCCCCTCAAAAATAAATTCTCCCAAGGCGGGTCAAAAAATGCAAAATGGGGGTGGAAAAAGTGCAACGTGATCTTGTGAAGCCCACTCTTGGAGGCCATCCTGAACTCCAAAAAATTGATCTCGTGATAGCACATTGGAAATATATTTCTATCTTGTTATCATTTGACTCTTCGGCAAAGTCATTTGGTCACTCCGTCGAGAGAGAAGTTAATTTTCCCAAGACTTCTCCGGAAGTGTAGCAACTCTCCTGTAGGAACTATATTTTTAGCATTCCTCCCAAACCATAACACTTGTGTAAAAATTGAAATAATTTTTGCTTCCTTGGTCTATTATTAACAAAAACCACTTTCAATTTTTTTAAATTCATCTCCATATTTTCATAAACATACTTTGAAGAAAAACTAGCCCTATGTGTAGAAAATGATTTGTCCCTTAGAATGAATTCTTCAAAAAGGATGGAGACAAGATTTTTATGAGGTCAAATGACCTCATACTTGTAGATATGACCTCCCATTATTCCTCTTCTACTCATATTTCTGTTTCCATAGCAAACCCTAGTTCAATGGGAGAGGAAATTAGGGTTTAGTGTAGGCAAAATAAAGGATTTGGGAAATTTATAATAATGAAGGGAAATAAAGGGGATATTGCACTTCCTAAATTCTTGGGGAAAATTTTTGGAGGTAGGGAGGGATGTTAGGAAGTAGGGGAAAGTTGAATTTCAAGGATTGAGTGAGGGGGAAGTGGTCTAAAAGGGAAAAACACGGGCCTATTCTAGAAAATGTCAAATTATAGCGATAGGCTAGTGTTTTGGAAAAATGTTGATTTTGAGGGATAGGAGTGATGGGAAGTGTTTAGGAAGCTATATTTTAAGGATAGGGGAAGGTGTAATAACATCATGATACAATTTTTGTTGATTATTTAACCATGGAAGTCATGAAACCAAGAAAAATGCCCTCAAAACACTAGCGAGAGGAAATGAGCTTTCCAAGCACGATTGGGGAAATATGGTAAAAAAAAATTCACTTACTTGGAAATGATAGTTTTGAACCTGAAATTGTTGAATCAACCTTCTCCAATGATGCTTTCAATACCATTGGGAAAACACAACTCCCCTTTGGCAAAAGCGCAACACGAAAGCGAAAACTTGTCTTTTGATGGCATGAAATGTCCTTCGTGAGAGTGGGAGTGAGTATTCTTGGTAGAGATGTCTCTTGAATGTGGAATGAGAAAATGAACTTGAATTTTTGTTTCTTTGTATCTATGAAAATCAATTTTCTCCTTTGGTGGTGTAGTGGAACCACCATGTACTTTCACATTATGATTTGAACTAGAGCTTTAGAACTTAGTTGCATATAATCCATCATAATTTAAAGGAGATAAAAACATTCTTTTAAAACCTTTGCTGAAAAACCTTTGACTATTACTACTCCTTCAAAAGATGAATTTGATGATGAAATGACCAATTTTTCGTGATTTTGACCCTATGACCTAATGACGACACAACATGGAAAAATGAGCGGAATGATGACCATGATGACTATGGGACTCTTTAAAAAATAAATGACACGACCATGATGATGTACATTGACCATGGAGGTGAAATGTGTAGTAATGATCTAAATACCACCCTAATCGGTGACCAAATTTTTGCATGGTGACTTATGGAATGAAAAAAAATAGAATGGAACCTAATATGATATGAAAAGATATTTTTGAAGTCACTAGTGGCGAGGATGAAAATGCTAACATTAATAGTGGCTTTGACACTTATAATCGAAAAGGGAGCTCAAAATCATGAGGTGACCAGGAAATTTCTGAGAACTACGATCACAAGATCCTCAATAGGAACCAAAATTCGAGGTACGGAAAAATTTTGGAGAATTGTTTTGTCACGACGACAATAGGTCCAAACATGACTAAAAAATGATACCTCTAAATTAGGGAGATAATTACACTCCACAATAAACACTCTCCCTTTTCGGGTGCAGGAATTTTACTTAAGAAAACTCCTTCAACACTTAATTGTCAACCCGGGGGTTTCGTAAACTTAAAGACGAAGAACATGTAATGCCGGAAGTGGTATGAAATTTTCCTATTTATGTTCTATTTCTTAATTTAAATATTTCATAATCGAACGAGAAAATGATCTCAAAGGAAATTGACACCAAAGAAATTCTGAGTGTTGGAATGTAAAAGAATGAATTTGTGAAGAAATAAAATAAAGGAACTTTCCTGTTGCTATAAATAATCTTAGCTAGTATAATTATATGTTTGTCCTCTGTATAGGCCATAATAGCTTATCAAGTGGGACCTTGAAAGGATCTTCCTTCTAAATGATTTTCCTTCTCTGATAAGCGATCATTCGTGTACTCCTCCATTCTACTTTCACTAGTACGGGTACATAAATTTATGTGAGAAGTATATTTACACTTATGCGAATACTTATGTCTTCATGTAGAGGCTCTAAGCCTCGAAGGCTTGAAGCGCTGCGATTTCTTTGTAACAAGATGCGGGTTCTTGTAATGCAACGGAGGCTTCCCTACACCGAGTTTTCAATTTACTTTAGAAAAACAAGGGTGTGTTAACTATAAAAAGAATTGCAAATGCGAGAAGAATTCTGAAATGACTTTTCAAAAATAATGTGATCAACTAAACCTTGTAATATAAATAAACTTTAAGAGGACAAAAATCTTGAAAAGTTAAACGGACCTTCTTTATTCAAAGAGGTTTTCATGAAACCAGGCGACTCAAAAAGGTTTACTTGTAGTACCTCATATTACTTTTAATCCTTCCACTCCTTAAATCACGAGATGCGGATATTAATTAAGATATTGCAACAATGTTCTTTTCCATTTCAGAGTGTTTTCATATTCTCCAGGATTCAGCATAATATTATAAATGCTTCCTTGAGTAATAAGCGCTTTTGAGACAGATTAATTGTATGGAGGAAGAAGAATAAATGTTGTTGTAAATAAAATAGAAAACTAGGTTACGAGGTCCTACATGAATTGGTGCACAAATGATCTCTCTACACGATCAAATCGAAACGAAACCAAGAAAGAAATTGTAGGACATAAATAAATTCAATTTGACTTCCACACAACGAATACAATTCACACTTGACCATTAAATGAAGTAAATCGAAATTCTTAAGCAAGAACTAAATTAAGATTTAAACCATGCTGCACGCAAATAAAAAAAGTTAACTCACACTTTTACGGTAACGAAAGCACGAGGGTAAACGAGTTGGGTTAGCTGGGCCCAAGCCTACCAACTCGTTTCTCATTTTTGAAACAAAACTCTTGACACTTTAGCAATGCATCAATGAAAAATTAAATGCGAGTGAAAAATCATGTGACAACTCCTCTTATTAACTTCGATAAGAAAATATACATTTTAAGTTCAAGTCCAACCCAAAATGGGCGAAAATGAGATTAGAAATAAACCAAAATTACAAGCCCCTTGCTATTGCTAAACTAGTTATATATAAGAGATATACCTTATACATCCCTTGACCTATTTCCATAGTAAAAAATTACACGGTCGCTCCAAATTGAGCCTTTTGGCTTAACGAAATAACAAGCAAAATTACAAAGTTGATCCAACAACTATAATAGGATGCGAACTATTCGTTGGCCTTAGAACTTATCCTCAACCACATCACGGATATCCTTTCCTTGAGTTCAACTTTGTATGACCACCATTGAACTGGATTTGTGGACCAAGATGCCCATATGAAGTGATCGGTACATTGCGAGAGATCGTGGAACGAGTAGTTGTGGTGAGTGCGAATCTACCTAAACTAGATCAAGCTAGTATAGTGGTTAATAATTTAGCTTTTAAAATACTTTAGGAAAGTAAACATAAGTTACGAAATATTAAAGGCACAAAATCAAATTAAAATGATTAATTAAGTACCAATTAAACCTTAAACATGAAATATGAAGTTTGTGTAGGAATAGAAAGTAATATTGGACTAGTGCGGGAATGAGGAGGTTTATGGAGATAAAACAAAGGTTAATGATTGTGGTTTTCTAATAGGAAGGGGTAAAAATAGTGCATTTCAACATACCAACATCCTCCCATCCATAAAATGTTGGGTGTCCTCCCTACAAAACCTTTACCTACGCAAAAAAAACTTTAAAATAGGGAGCCATATTTCAATCTGCACTTGGATACGTGATTCTGCTTTCACTACCTTTGTCTTCTTACCTCGAGCTAACAGTTGTTTGGTCACCTTATTGAGGCACTTGTAGAATTTAGAAGCCGAAACTTTCATACCTTAACTTCACGTTCTGTTGTTTAAACTCTTATGCCAACTCTATCTTGGCTTGCTTACGGTTCTGCTCCTTCATGACCTAGTTCAATGCCTCCAAGTCATGAACTTGCTATTCCAATTCTACTATTTGGTTATTGAGATAGAGGGTAGGAGTCTCTATTTCACAGCTCATCTAGTGCAAGCACCTTTTTTTGCAACGAATTCAAATAATGTACCATCATTTCCAAGATTGAAGTTATCTTGGCCATCTGATCTTCTGCATCATAATATCGGCAAAGGTTTTTATGCCATGAGCTTCCATCTCATAGGGGGTTTTCGAGTGTCCTCCACGTCCTTTGTGCTAAGGGCTTCAATACCCTACACAACTAATTCATCGGGGGCTTCGGTGCTTGTACATCCCAACTCATAAGGGGTTTCGGTACCACATTCATCCAACACATCGAGGTCTTGAGTACTTTGTTCATCAAAATTGTTGAGGGTTTCTATGTGTTGCACCTCGTCATCTATCTATCCCTCGGTGGGTATCTTCTTGTACTACGTTTGGGTGCCATTCTTTTCTTATTCAACTTATGAAGGAAGGCCGAAAAAGATATTTCATCCCTCCCTCTATGCATTTTCTTCATTCACCATGGTATGAGTTCTTTGCATCGCAAGAACCGAGAGGTTGTCATGCGGTGGCTTTGGGGTGACTCATGCATCAAAATATGGGAGCTCGACTAAGCATTACCCATCCTCGAAGAGACAATTATTTCTTGGTTGAGGTACTCGTCACTTTTATTTTTGATGAGGATGGAATTTATTCAAAAACTTCTCCACTTCTTGCCCATTTGTTCTTTTTCTCTTTGTCTTAGCGAGAGCTCGGGGTCTCTGTTTCATTTTCTTGCTTGCACTCTTCCCGGCCGACTTCCCTACACTTCTTCCACGAAATTCTTTCAAAGAACACTTCCCGAGGTCATTTCCTTAGCCTCCAATTATTTCTTAACCGGGATTGTAATGAGCCCATGATGGTATAGTTTATATGCAACCTCAACGACATCCCCTTTCTTCGCTCATTTTCCATTTTCTCTAAACTTTGGAGTAGGTAATAAGTGCAATTGATGTGTTTTCCCTTTGATTGAAAGTCCATGAAATAACATGATATGGTACACAAACATTAGTGAATAAAATCCTTCACGGGTTAGGAACTTATGTAATATATACGAGAGGTCTTGCCATTTTTCCAATCATGGCGTTGCATGAAAGCCCTTTCTTCCATTCGAATTTGAGCTTTACGTTGACCATGAATCAACATAATCTCTTATTTTCAATTCTCTCCTTTTCCTTCTGTTAAATTGTGGTTGAAAATCACGTAGCTTTTGCTGCTGATTCTTCTATGTCCTCAAACTCTAATGAGCCTACCATGTATCGGCCTCCCTCAAATGGCTTTGCAAATTCCAAAGCCACTTGTGCATTTTGAACCCATCATATTTCTGCAAAAACGAGGAGAAATCTCGATTCTTTCGATAGTTCAATATTGTTTCGATATTTTGTGGTCTATTCTATCTCCTTCACGGATGATGGGTTCATTTTTCATAGGTGCCATCTTTCTTTGAATCCGCTTCAATTCTGTCGAGGCCTTCGGAAAATTTAAGACTAAGGAATGCGAAAGGCCTGCCGAGAATTTACATGATGGAATCCATTCATCCACCATATTTTTAGTCCCATCCATCCGGTCACATTCAATCATTAAAATCATCCCTTCGGAAGATGCACACACGTATCAATCCGCTATAGGCGAGAAATGATAATTGGAGGAGGAAAGGTTGTTATGGCGGCAGTGTAATGGTCATAGATGATCGGATTATGAGGTAGGTTATTATGAACAGAAGTGATGTAGGATGTCTTCGAGGAAGGAGGTAAGTATGGGTTTCGGGTAGATTTTTACTATCCCACACTTTGCCTCATAATTCACATAAATTTACTTCGGTACTCATTAAAAACATTAGACCTCGGAAACTAAAATATCTTGCACTTTAATAATTTCTCCTAAGTCGGTAAATGATAAGCGAAGTGTTAATCAAAATTTACATAATGCAAAGCTATGATCTATCACGTAGTAGTCATTCATACGTAGAAATGAAAATTAAATTTCAAATAAGCATTTTACATCAAGCGCTCTTGTACCATGTTAAACATTTTTGCATTGTGTTTTCATAGTCGAGCATGTGCTTGCACTAATCATGCTTGCACTAAACATGCTTGCTCTACAACGTGCTTTCACTTGAACCTACCTACAGCACGTGTGCTTGCCTTGAACCTTCCTACAACGATCATGCACACTCCTACACCGGGAATTTTTGTAGCATCGAAGAAAGAGGCAATAAAAAATTATGATAGAACAAAGTTCTTTGGCTATTCTAAAAAATATTTGCACACGATTATACAAGAGAAGTTCTATTCACCATTCTTTGGTGCTTCATGAGCATGCCTTTTGATGCGTTTGCATCGGATCCATAGCGGTCCATGAGGGAACAAAGAAGTGGGAAAAAGGGTAATTACAAAATGGGAAGGAATACTATAGCAAGGATTCCAAGAATTATACTACGAGGGGGTAAATGAAAATGGGATGCGGAAAAAAATTCAAGGGGAAAAGAGTGATTTTACAAAATCGAGTGGGAATAGTTTCTTAGAAGAAAGAGGAGGATAATTCATTATGGGTTTAAGAAAAGAAAAATTGTAGAATTCTGTGAAATGAGAAATAGAAGAAGGCGAATTTTACCTTCAAGATATTCTTGCCTTTGGTGTAGGAAAAATTAAATGCGGTGGGAATTTAGCGTTGTTTGGATAAAAATTTCCATGCTAGCTATCCCAAACTTTGGTAAGGGATTGGTTACCATACGAACACCACTTTTTTCTTAGTGAAAATCAACATATCGAAAAATCAAACAACATTCTATTTTTATTGAAATTTTCATCTCCCTGTAGGATGTTGGTTTTTTACCCAGGTCAATCCTTCTACGGTTATGTGAGTCAAGGCGATTTTCATAATTACGGGAAAAACAAATATTTTACATTTTTTTTTTTTCATTTTTTTTTAATTTTATGACGAAAAGAAATAATAAGATCTTCAATAGGTCGATGTTTCACCTACCATCTTCTTTTCATATTGTTGTTGGACTTGTTGCATAAAATATCCTTTAGTAAGGGGTGAAAATAGACCTTTAATCTATGCCCATTTACTAGGAACACGGGAATTTTGTCCATCGATAGTCTTAATTTCCACCACTCTATTATCAAACACTTTGAATACCTCATAATGTCCCATCCGGCATGTATGGAATTTCCCTTTAAATTATTTAAATCTAGAATAGTAAATGAGTACACAATCTTTGGTTGGAACTACTTTTTTCGGATGGAATTATCATGCCACTTTTGCGGCGTGTTGTTGAACCAACATGTTCTACTAAACAATGTCCCTTAAATTCATCTAACTCATTACACTACGAAGACGCTATTTTTGTGCTTCAAAGAAATCTAATCTAATTGGACTACGATCTGAAAGGTGTATGATACGGAACTCTATCGGCGGAGAAGGACTTGTTTCCTGTACACTAGCTCCTATAGTGTGTGTCCCATGTTATTCATGATGGTTTGTTATGCCCACAAGGCTTCTGGTAATTTTTAGCCCAATCCTTTCTATGGATATTTCTTGTATTCATGATAGTGGACTCGATCACCTTGTTTTTGGACTCTCTGACCATTTTCTTGCGGGTAATACGGTCTAGATTTCTTGTGTTAGATTTTATCTTTTGCTCCATCACTCTTGTACCCGGATTAGAAATAATGCGGACCATTGTCGGAAAAAATCTCTCTAGGCACACGAATCTAGTAAAGTTTTCAATAAAGAAAATAAACAACAACTTATTCGATGGCAGAAAGAAACATCTTTAGCTTCTACCCTTTTGTAATGAAATACGTACGAACAAAATGTGCTTCTTATTTAATGATGTTAGATTTATTGGTCCTACAATGGGCCATTTTTTTAAAAGGCTCGGCCATAACTTTGAGGACATAAAGGGATTTCATTGGTTTGATTAGGTTGGCCCACTCGGCCGCTGATTATCACATCGCTTGACATATTGTTTGGCATCCTTAAACAAGGAGGGCCAAAATATCAGCTCGTAAATTTATATGCAATCTAGTTTTATCGGCAAAGTGACCTTCGCAAGGTTCATCCACCGAGGCATATTTTAAGATATAAAACACTTCTTCCTATCTTACGCATCTACGGATAATAAGGTCTGGTCCAACGTAAAATATGTCTCCTTGAACCCAAAAGTATGCAACATATTCCTGTATAATACTCCACTTTTCATGAGAGGATAAGTGAGGTGGTGTTTTAAAGTGAATAAATAGCTCTCTATATCGATTGAACCACGGGGATTACGGTGACATAGAAAAAATATGTTCATCGGGGAAAAATCATCATCAATAGGGATTGCTTCACGGGATTATTTAATCTTGAAGGAAAATATGCTACCACATTAGATTTTCCTCATCTATCGATAATAGTAATTTTAGAATTCCTACAACAACAATTACCACCTTGTCCTAACTACTTTAGTTAATGGTTTATTCATCAAATATTTTACTTTGTGGAATGATCAGTATGCACAAAGACTTCATAACCTATAATGTAGTGTCTGAATTTGTTAATAACAAAAATTCTGATAGAAACTTTTTCCATATTAGCATAGTTTTGTAATTTGGTAGGTGACAAAGGTTTTATTGATGAAGTAAATAACATAGGATTGTTTGTCTTCATTACGTACAAAGCTACACCAATAGAAGTATACGAGAATTAAATATTAAATGGTAGGGCAGTTTCTTCCTCTCAAAACTAGTGCTTGAACTAGTTTTCCTCTGATGTCTCAAGCTATGGCAGTTATGGACAGAAAACTCACTATCCTTAGTAAAAATTCGAGAAAAGAAATTATATATCTAGGAAATTCTCAATGAATATCCTATAGTAGCCCACATGTCCTAGAAAACCTCTCACTTCCCTTTGAGTTTTGGGTACATGAAGACTCGCAACCAGTTTCTATATTTGCGGTCGAAGCTAGATACCTTTGTTGGAAATAAGATGGCCCGAAACTACTCTGTACCTGATAATCTACATTTTTTGTCACTTAGGGCAGATGAGAGATTCTTGGAAATGAATAAGAACATTTTCTCTATTTTTAAGGGCTTCTTGAAATGAATCACCAAACACATAAAAGTCATCCATATATATTTCCACACTCAAGGTCATCGAAAATGGCGAAATTTGCCCTTTGAAGGTATCTAGGGGCATTACATAGCCCAAAGGGAAGCACTCGATAAGAAAATGTACCCCATGGGAACAGAGGTGCTTTTGTCTTGATCCTTAGGTGTAATCTATATACGGTTATAACCATTAAAGCCATATAGAAAAGAAAAGTACTTCTTACCCCGGCCAATTATCGAGTACTTGATTGATGAAAAGGAAGGGAAGTAATCCTTAAGAGTGCCTTTGTTAAATTCTACGTAGTCATTACAAATGTGCCATCTCGCATTTTTTCGGGACTAATACGAATGGGAGACCTTTGGCTATCACAAATAGGATAGATAAAATCATCATCTAAGAGTTTTTGCAATTATTCCTTTACAACATCTCTTAGAGTTGGGTTCATATGCCTTTGGGGTTGTCGTATAGGTCGGGCTCCATCACGAATATAGATATGGTGGGTCCAAGTTTCGGGAGGGATTCCTTTCATATCTTCGTAGCCCCATGCAAAGGCATCAAGATGGTTTCACAACAAATTCACAAGTTGCTCTTCTTGGGATGAATCCAGAGTACGAGCGATATGTAAATATTTTCCCGGAATAATCTCAACAAGAGTGTTATCGAGGCTCAAAAGTACACGAGAGGTGTTGCTAGAGATTATGGTGAGGAAGGTAGAGTGTTGTGACTTTACTAAGAATCTAGACTAAAATCAGACTCAATGATTCAAAATTGGGCATGGTGTCTAGTTATTCGAGAACTCTTGAATCTCACCCTCCTGTGAGGACTCGGCATCTTGATGTATCATGGAAAAAGACTAAGTCTCCTCATCACTACTATATTCTAACCACAAGGTGTCTCGATGATCCTAAATGTGAAGCTGATAGGTGGATACAAGAGGTGACCTTCTTCCTAGAATCTCCATGGGAAATATGCATGTCACCATAACAACATCCGATAAAAGCAATAGCCATAGGAAGCCATGCTTATCCCAAGATCGAAAGGGATGTCCTCCCACGGGATTCTTTGGCTAAAGCATAATGAATTATACAAGATATTTAAAGAATATGATGAAACAACCACATCATCCAACACCCTTCTATCTTGATTTTAGATCTGTCTGCCCGATTCAAGGATAGTGGGAGTAGGATGAATATGGACCAGGTAAGTTGATCCATGGTTTTCTTGGTCGCAACATTAATGGTTGCCCTAGGTCTATAAGTACATTATAGACAAGGACATCACCTATACGAAAAGAGGCAACAGGGTTTCCAAGGTCAATATATTTATCCATGTGTATACACATCGTCATTAACTTTCTGTTGCTCTCACAGAAAAATTGAATGGTTTGAGGTTCGATCATTTCCTTCCTAACTAGCAGGCGATTCCTTGTGATTTTCTTATAGATGGGGATCTCTTTGATATCTCGAGGGTAAAGGTACCTTTATTAAAAGGTTCCTAAGCTTATAATCCAAGCTAGACCGGGAATGGGGCCACTCCTTTCCACAAATAGCCTCTTTGGGTAGGAGGCCGGTTGGAAGAAGATGGAAAAGGTTCGAAGGTACGAGGATAGGCTAAATGGTGACACCTTTCATAGAATGGTTAGGATTTTCCTCCTCCCCTTTCTCTTCAATAATCACCATGGATTTATTTTTTTCTTTTCTAAGGTTACTATCTTCCTTGATCTCAATTGGAGATCATTGACTCCAAGCAGCATAGATTGGTATTTGGATGCAAAAAGTGGGTTCATAGAATGGATCATTTGTATCGCTTTGTTATTGGGATTTGGTATGGTTTGGGTAGGTAGTTGAGGAGGTCGAAATGGTGGAGGTAAAGGCAATGGTGGCATTTTTTGACTCGGCTGAGGTAATGATTGTTTGTGGCATTGGGTAAGGTGCATATGTAGGTGGATATGACTCAATAGGTGGAGGATAGGAATGGTGTGAATGGTTTGGCCCTCTCTCCATACTTGTTGCAAGATTGGGAAAGGTTTTCCATAATGATATTGGTTCCCATCTTGCCAATGTTGAGAGTGACTAGTTTTAGGATAGCAATATGGATGTGCATTATAACCAAAAAAATGTGGTGGAATTTGGGGAGCCATACTTTTGCACTTACGAGACGGTTCCTTCGTGCTCCCGGATCATGCAATAATTCGTCTTCAATTTTCCCTCCTTCAAATGCTGACTTTCGGCCCAGCTATGGAGGGACGTTTTTCCATGGCATGGTTCTTTGCACAAATTTCACATTTATTAGTTCCTTTAATATCAATAGGACATTCTCTTAAAACATGCTTTTCCTACATTTTGGGAAAAAAAAAAATAGTCGGTAAGCTCTTGTTATTCTACGAGTTTTTCTTGAAATTTCAAAGATTCTACTTTTTTATTACTAGTATTCATTATTTCAATTTTCATATTGTCCATTTTTTTCTCCAATGCGAAAATCATAGCATCATTAGATTTTATTTTCTTATTTGTTTCAAATTCCATTACCGGATCTATATTGGTTCTGGAGAATTTCTCGCACAACTCACATATTTGATCGGGGAAAATTTACGGGCAATATCCTTGTCTAGCAAATTCAAATTATTTCTAGCATCATTAGTAAGCCCACAGTAAGAACAAGGTTCTAATGGTACTTCAATCAAATTTGTGTTTTGAGCTTCGAAGAAGATACGAGAATATTTCTAAGTAGTCCTCTAGAGTCTCATCATCATTTTCCACACAATAGTAAAGTTTTATTCTTGAATATATCTCATTTTACAATAATCTTGATATTTCGATAATAACAATCTCTTCATATGTTCCCAAGAATCTATAGTGTTCCCCCTAGCTATGAACCGGCGTAATGGTTCATCCTTGAGAAGTTGTGGGAAACAACTTTAATTTACGAGAATCGGATGAATAATCATAGCTTCTACACAAAATTTCAAACTTGAATAGAGGAAATATTTGTTGGGTCTTGGTACCTTACCATAGAAATGAGGAAGAGATGGTGGTGGTATATTATTCATTGCACGGTTACAATTGGATCCACAATTGGGAATCCAAAGTGTATTTTCCTCACACGCTTTTGAGATCCTCGGCACTTGGTCTGTGATCTACCATTGTTTTACTCCAATCAAAATACTCTTAATAGGCTAGGAAGGATGACTATGGGTTCTCATAGTCTCCTTCTTCCCCCTGTGGGTTGTGTCACTCCTAGATTATTCTTTGCCAAAATCGAGTGGACGGTTCATGCATGATGATTCTGGGTTTGTTTGGACTTCCTTCATAGAAAGAAGGCCCAATATGAGAATTTTTTTTTTCAGATTTACCGGTATTTCCTCAACCCTTAGTGGGCTTGAGACCCCTACCTATTTTAGGCATTCATTTCCAAAATTAAAATCCGAAGCATTTAATAAAATGATGTGATGAAAAAATAACTCAACACTAAAAATTCCTTCAATCAATAGAAACACCTTGCGGAAAAAATAATAGAAGACTTACCCCTATTGCAAAAAGCAGAAGAAAAATTCTTACCAATTCAAATCGCCTCCCTAGCAACGACGCCAAAATTTCGGGTGCGGGAATTGCACTTAAGAAAATTCCTTCAACACTTAAATGTCAACCCGAGATATTTCGTAAACTTAGAGACGAAGCACGGGGTAATTCCCGAAGTCATATGAAATTTTCCCATTTCTCTTTCTAATTCTCAAGCCCAGGAAATATTGCGAATCAAACATAAAATGATCTCAAAGAGGAAATTGACACCAAAGAAATTCTAGTGTTGGAATGTAAAAGAATGCACTTGTGAAGAAATCAAATAAAGGAAATTTCTGCTTGTTGTAAATAATCTTAACTACTAAAGTAGAATTCTATGTTTATCCTCAATATAGGTGATGGAATTTTATTAAATGGGTCCTTGAAAGGATCTACCTTCTAAATTATTCTCCTTCTCACGATGAAAGTGATCACTACGGCACTCCTGTGTCTGCTTGCACTAGTACGAGGTACAAAACTTTATGTGAGAAGTATATTTTACACTTATGTTGAATACTTATTTTTTCATGTAGGGGATCTAAGCCTCGAGGCTTGGAGCACTCTTTTCCTATAACGGTTCTTGGTTCTTTTACCGAACGAGCTTGAGCACTAATTTTTCCAATTTAATTTCGAAAAACAAAAGTGTGTGTTAAATATAAAAGAATTACAAATGTGAAGCGGAAATTTCTGAAATTACTTAGACATGAAAAATAATGGTTCAATCAACTGAACCTTGTAATAGAAATAAAATTTAAGAGGAAAACAATCCTCAAAAGTTAAATAAAAACTTCTTTATTCAAAGGGGTTTTGCATGTGACCGGAACCTAACTCAAAATTTTTACTTGTAGTATTCCTCATTACTTTTAATCCTTCTCCACCGAAATCATGAGATGTGGAATTGAATTAAGATATTGCAACAAAGTTCTTTTCTATTTCAAAAATTCATTATTAATCTTCAAGAGTTTGGATTTTAATATTATAAATGATTCCTTGATAATAAATGCTTACTTGCGGGAATATATTAAATTGTATGAAGGAAAAAGAATAAAATATTTGTTGTAATAAACTAGCAAATGAGGGTACAAGATCCTACATGCACTTGTGCAAGAATGATCTCTCTTTGCCACGATCAAGCGAAAGAAAACTAAAAGAGAAATTGTGAAATAATGAAAATTCAATTTGACTTCCATAAAATGGATGCGGTTCACACTTTGACCATTCAATGAAGTAAATCAGAATTCTTAAGAAAGAAGAAAATTAATATTTAAACCACTCTCTCCAAATAAACAAAGTTAACTCACACTTTTATGGTAACAAAAGCATGAGGGTAAATGAGTTGGGTTGGCTTGGCCCTAGCTGTTGGGTGTGGAGCCTGATTATCTTGTTTACTTTGTATCACAACATTGGACCCCTATACCTTAAAAGGGGCGGCAACACCACCCGTAATTAATCTCTTCCGTGGGGGGTCAAGGGGAGGATGGTAGCACTTTTCAGAGCCCCCCCCTGGCGGGGGTTTTTGGGGGCAGCGCCCCCGAAGCTAAAAACATATGTAAAATTTCCTTGTAGAAGTATAGTAATTTCTAGTCAATCTAGGTCATTCATCAGGCAAATGATCTGACAGTAGAAGTTATATTTAGATTAGGGTTTTCTTCCGTAGAAGGCAACCCCCTTGTATATATGAGGGTATTGTATTGTAGCTGTGTATTATATGTGTATTCTCGGAGCGAGAAACAGAGAGGGAGACTGTGAGAGAGAACAAATGATATTACAGTGGATCTGTTGTAGGTTTTGTCTCTTCATTTTTTGTTGGATAATAGAAAGGAAGGACTGGATGTTCGGGGTGGACGTAGCCCAAACTGGGTGAACCACGTATATCTGTGTCTCTCTGGTTTTATGTGTTTTGTGTGTTTGTATTTTTCCGCATATTTTATGTGTTGCATTGCTCCATAATATTTAATTTTCTAACAACTGGTATCAGAGTCGAAGGTATATTTGGCTGATAAAATCGCAGGAAAGAAGGGTTCCTGGTTCTAGTGGGAGCAATGGCGGACGATGGTAAGTTTAGGGTCGAGAAATTTAACGGCCAAAACTTCCTGCTGTGGAAGATGCAGATGGAAGATTATCTGTATCAGAAAGATCTATACCTACCATTGAGCGGAAAAACAAAGAAGCTGACAGCCATGATAGATGCGGAATGGAACATTCTCGATAGAAAGGCACTCGGAACAGTATGGTTGTGTCTTGCAGTGTCAGTTTCCTTCAATATTTTGAAGGAAACAACAATAGAGGGTTTGATGCAGACGTTGGCGAAATTATATTAAAAACCCTCGGCCTCAAACAAGATATTTCTTATGAAACGACTATTTAATATGAAGATGTTGGAAGGTGGATCTGTTGCAGACCATTTAAATGAATTTAATACAGTTACCAATCAGTTAAGTTCTGTAGGGGTAAACTTTGATGATGAAGTTAGAGCTCTGTTATTCTTGTGTTCATTGCCAGAGAGTTGGAATGGTTTAGTAATGGCCATTAGTAACTCTGTCTCTGGATCTAGTACTTTAAAGTTTGATGATGTTGTTGGTGCTATCCTTAGCGAGGAAATGCGACGGAAAATCTCTGGTGAGACATCAGGTAATGCTTTGAGTGTAGAGTCTAGGGGAAGAAGAATGGAAAGAGGAAAGAGCTCGGGATATCGCAGTAAATCAAGGAAAGGCAGATCCAAGTCCAGATCGGGGATAGTGTGCTGGAATTGTGGAAAGAAAGGACACCTAAAGAAAGACTGTAGATCTCGGAGGGAAAAGAAGGAGACACACAACAAGAAAATAGTCATGAAGCAAATGTGACAGGTGATGTGTTACAATATGCTTTGATTCTTTCTTTCGAAAATGTTACTGATTCTTGGGTTGTAGATTCGGGGGCTTCATTCCATGCCACACCTGATAAGAAATATTTTCATGACTATGTTCAAGGATATTTTGGACAAGTTTGTTCGGGTGATGATAAACCCTGTAAAATTGTTGGAATGGGTAAATTTCTTGTAAAACAACAAAATGGAAACCAATGGCTACTAAAGGAGGTAAGGCATGTTCCAAATCTGAAGAAAAATCTGATTTCAACAGGGCAGTTAGGCAGTGAAGGTTGTGTGACAACTTTCACAGATAAAACTTGGAAGGTCACCAAAGGAGCGCTGGTAATAGCAAAAGGTGAAAAGGTTGGTACATTGTATTTATGCAATGGTATTTCTAACTATGTTAATGCTTTAACTTCCAAAGGAGCAGATGCAACATTATGGCATCATAGGCTCGGACACATGAGTGAGAAGGGAATGAAGATTCTTCACTCAAGAAATTTGTTTCCAGGTTTGAAGAATGTTGATTTGGATTTCTGTGAGAATTTTATTTATGGAAAACAGAAGAGAGTCAGATTTCTCAGAGTTGGGAAAGAAAAGAAGAGCGGAAAATTGGAGCTTGTGCATACAAATGTATGGGGACCTGCTCAAGTATCATCTCTCGGTGGCTCTCGTTATTATGTTACTTTTATTGATGATGCAACTAGAAAAACGTGGATTTATTGTATTCGAAATAAATCTGATGTATTTGATACTTTAAAGAAATTGAAAGCTTTGGTTGAGATTGAGACAGGAAAGAAGTTGAAGCGTCTCAGATCAGACAATGGAGGTGAATATTGCAGCAAAGAGTTTGATAGGTACTGTTCAGAGCATGGAATTCGTAGAGAGAAGACAGTTGCAAGAACACCACAAGAAAATGGTGTGTCAGAAAGGTGTTGGTAGGATAAATCGTTCTTGCAGACAAGACCGATCTCCCTAGTGTTAGAAGACAATCTAGCAACAAACGAACAACTAAGTTTGTCTTTCTCTAAATATATTTGTTTTACAAATAAATGCTATGAAGGTGTCTATCCTACCTTAGATCCAAATGATTATTTGTAGTTGTAAAGCTTCCGTCGCATCAATAATCCTTCGTCGCAACAAGAGTCCTTTCGTCGCAACAATAATCCTTCCGTTGCAACAAGAGTTCCTTCGTCACAAGGAAGTGTCGTCCTTTGTCGACCTGCAATCACAAAAAAGAAAATATTAAATAGCACCTGTATAACAAATAATCATAAAACATACCTATCATAGTGATCAAGGAATCTATAAAATAAACGATCAAACGACAGCTTATTGAAATAAACAATCGAACGACAATTTATTGAGAAAAACAGAACTTGATTGTATTAATATTAAAATATACAGAAGAACCTTACAACCTTAGCCTTGAAGTTCGAAAGGCCTTCCTAGGGTCCGAAGTAGGAGTCTCCTCTACTTTGATAAGTCTTGCACTCTTCCTCCAGGAGCATAAAGAGGTATGTGATCTTTCCTCCCAGAAGCTCAGCAGAAAGAAGACTAAATCTCAACAGCACTTCAGCTGAATCACAGATAAAGCTTGAACTCCAATTCTCAATCTCCAAAATCTCAATCTCCAAAAACTTCTTAACCCTTTGAGGCAACCCAATGCCTCCTTTTATAGAGCAGATGAGGAGGTTAGGATTCCACCTTTTAAGGGATATAATCCTCCTTCAAAGGGATAGACTCCTCACATCAAGGGATTAGTTCCTTAAGGTGAGGGATACATGCACCTTATCAAAGCGTACTCATTGCCAAAAAACCTCATCTAGAACCTTCTAGAATTGCCCTCAAACCAACTTTTTAAATTTACTTTCTCACCTTTTTGACTTTGAGGAGGGTACGCAGGCATTTCAAAGGAAAACTGTGTTCTAAAACGCAGGTAAGAAGTGTATTACATGCGTACCCAAGCTAGGAATTCAGGTAGGCCTCATGTTACCTGCGTACCGATTCTTTTAGAGGGTTTTAGGGTTTTTCTTCTTGTTTCAAGGCTTGACATGAGGAGCAAAGGTTGTAAGACTTGCAGAGGAGGCATGTATGAGTATTAATGAGCTCATACAGTCAGTAGAATGTCAAGGTGACAGTTTTTAGTGTAACAAAAGGATGAACAGAATAATCATGGAGTGTGCAAGGTGCATGAGATTGCATGCAGGATTGCCTTTACAATTTTTGGCAGATGTTGTAGATAATGTTGTTTATCTAATAAACAGAGGGCCTTCAAGTTCCTTGGATGGTGGTATTCCATAGGAAGCATGGACAGGTAAAAAGGTAAACTACTCTTTTCTAAAGCCTTTTGGTTGTGAGGCCTTTGTCCATATTAATAAAGAAAATAGAACAAAGCTTGAGGCAAAATCAAAGAAATGTACCTTTATTGGATATGGTTCTAATGATTTTGGTTATCACTTATATGATTATGAAAATCACAAAATAATTAGGAGCAGAGATGTAATATTCAATGAAAAGGTCTTGTATAAGAATCAGATGCAGGAAAAGAAACAGAAAAATGAAAGCAAGGAATACATGGTTCTTGATGAGATAACTGAAAAAGTAAAGGTGCTTGAAAATAATAATAATTAACAGTCACAGCAGCAGCAACCACCACAACAGCAACAGGCACCTCAAACACCTGAAAGTGGTGTTAGAAGATCTACTAGGATAAGCAGACCCCCTGAACGATACTCTCCTTCATTATATTATCTATTGCTGACTGATTCTGGTGAACCTGAATGTTATGAAGAAGTAATGAAGGTTGAAAGTAGGAAGAAGTGGGAGCTAGCCATGAAAGAAGAGATGGACTCCTTGATGCATAACCAGACTTGGGACTTAGTCAGGTTGCCTACAGGTAAAAATACATTGCAGAATAAGTGGGTTTACAGGTTGAAGGAAGAAGATGGAGGAAAATAGAGGTACAAAGCTAGACTTGTGGTGAAGGGGTTTGCACAAAAGAAAGGTATTGATTTTGATGAAATATTTTCTCCTGTTGTTAAGATGAATTCAATCAGAACTATCTTAAGTCTTGTAGCAGGGGAAGATTTACATCTTGAACAGTTAGATTTAAAGACAACATTTCTCCATGGAGATTTCGAGGAAGAGATATACATGCAGCAACCATAAGGATATGAGGTAAAAGGGAAAGAAAAATTGGTGTGCAGGTTAAAGAAGAGCTTGTATGGTTTAAAACAGGCTCCAAGGCAGTGGTATCTAAAATTTGACAAGTTTATGTTTGAACAAGGTTATACTAGATGTCACTCTGTTCATTGTGTTTATCTAAAAAGGAAAAAGGATGGCAGCTATATTATATTGTTATTGTATGTAGATGACATGCTTGTTGCAGGGTCTAACATGCAGGAAATAAATGTGCTCAAAAGAAAATTGGCAAATTCATTTGCAATGAAGGATTTGGGAGCTGCAAAACAAATCCTTGGTATGAGGATAACTAGAGACAGGAAAAATCGTAAATTAACACTATCTCAGAATGAGTACATAGGAAAGGTGTTGAAAAGATTTAATATGCACAATGCAAAACCAATTAGTACACCTTTTGCCAGCCATTTCAAACTTAGTAAGGAGATGTGCCCAAAGACCCAAGAAGACATGGATTATATGTCTAAATTTCCATATGCATTAGCTATTGGAAGCTTAATGTATGCAATGGTCTGCACAAGGCCTGATATTGCACATGCAGTGGGAGTTGTAAGCAGGTACATGAATAATCCAGGAAAAGAACATTGGATGGCAGTAAAATGGATTCTCAGAAATTTGAGAGGTACCACAAATCAAGAATTATGCTTTGGTGGTTCAAACATTTCTCTACAGGGATATGTTGATGTAGATATGGCAGGTGACAGAGATAATAGGAGGAGCACTACAAGATATGTATTTACTGTAGGTGGAACAGTTTTCAGTTGGGTTTCAAAAATCCAAAGTGTTTTTTCACTTTCAACAACAGAAGCAGAGTATGTTGTTGCTACAGAGGCTAGTAAAGAAATGATTTGGTTACAAAGGTTTAAGGGTGAATTGGGTAAGAAGCATGATATGGGCACGCTATACAGTGATAGCCAAAGTGCCATTCATCTTGCAAAGAACTTAGCATTTCATTCCAGGACTAAACACATACATCTCAAGTACCATTTCATATGGTCAATATTGGAAGATGGAGAGTTTGAAGGTACGGAAAGATACACTAGCGAGAATCCTGTGGATATTAACCAACATTATAAAGAAAATCGTGTAACCAACAACACGGGGGATAACTCACGGTGGGACCTTAAACGACTCCTTTTAAGATTTGGGATGGTGGCTCCATTTGGATATAATGAGACCGATTTCACAGATAAAGAATAGAAAGGGATGGATGAATGATTGTTTTACTAAATGATAATGAATGAATATTTAATCTATAAGCAAAAATGTAAATAACTATTTATCAAAGGAGGCTTCTATCCTTAAGTGTAACTTTTGATGATCTGTGTTTGTTAATAGGCATATAGATAGACGCTATTCAATAAACAAAGATATTCATTTAAATAATAATTACTTCATTCAACTAGTTGAATGAAGTAATTGATAAAACATTGTTACACTTATCTCAATTTATATTATTGACATATATATGATTGAAAGAAAAGCATACCATAAACATCCAATAGTGGAAAGAATATAGAAATACTGTTAATACATACATATATTCAATAATATGCAAAGTAATCAAACAACAATTTATATAAAAAGAATGGATTGGAACCGAGATAATAGTACCATATGAGGTGAGTCATTACCAATATCAATCGCTATTTGTGATTCTTCTTTCAACGCAAAAATACTTTCACACAAAACGTTTGTTGCATAAGGTTTTCTTGTCAAAAATTAAATTCATTTGAGTGGGTTTTATAAAAGAATATTTTGAAGTACAATAGTGCAACTCCCAGGTTTCAAGTCATGTCTAAAACTTTAAAACCTTTCTAAATACATGAAAGGGTCTATAATCACTAAATTTATCTAAATATCTATGAAACTGAAAAATCCTACTTAATTGGTATTAAACAATCTTGAATATCTTCTTCACGAAGTACGCGTTACGGCGGCGCAGATGCATCCATGGCATTTCGCTTCGTTTACCGGTACGAGGTAACATATTGCAAGCATCGGCTCCTTACGGTGGTCGGTTAAGGCGAGAATTGAGTTGGGCATCATAGGTGGCATCTGCATTTGGGGGAATGATGCATCAGGTTGCATACGAGAGGCATTTGAGGGCGGCTCTTGGTTGTAAGGTTTGACTAAGAACATCCAATAGTCATCATGTCAAGCTGACCCAATTCTCGCACCGATTAATGTAACGAGATCTCTCGGCTACGGGTAACACTGTGTTGCTCCAATGTTTTAGGCAGTGTCAATTTACCTGGGAGTGCATTGGGAAATGTGTTAGATAAGTAGAGTGTCATTAACTAATTCCGCTTAATTACTTGTGGTTAATTTGCATACGGAAAGCGCCCTCTGCTGCTTTGTTATTTGAGATTGCCATTCTATAAATAATATCCTACTGTGTGATTCTAAGATCTTTAGCGATTGTTGTTGTCCTTCCTCGATGCCTTTTACTCAAGATAATTGGTCCTTTGTTCATGTTTTTAACAAAAAATCGTATAGCATCGATTTGATTTATTACTTAGAGATGTTGTTAAGTCACATAAAGGTTAACGGGCGATTTGTTGACATAACAACTTTATACTGTGTTAATAATGCTTTGTTTATTTGCGGTGCCTACTGTACACAATTCATCTCTGTGGAAGATTCTTTGTTTTTCAAGTGAAATTTTGATAGTTGAGCAAAATACTGCTCATCTTTCATCTTCAACATTTGTTCATTGGCCACTTTGAGTTGTGACAATACCTCTTTGACAACTCTTTGTTTTTTGTTTCTTTTCTGATCGATCCCTCTGCTTCTCTTCCTGTGATTGTTGATTTAATTGATTATTGGTTTGTTGTTGTGTTATAAAATTGCGATTCTTGCCTTTCTTTCTGTATACTGCTGGTAGCACGATAATTGTTCTTGTATTGAGAAAATCTCCTGGTCTTTTGTTTTTAATAAAAGACTCACCTATAATCTTTGTATTTATTGTTCTTCGCGAATAGGCTCCGGCTGAAGTCCAGTAGTTTTGTTGGGTAAATGGGAGGGTCTATTCCTCCTTCCAAATTATATTTGCCGTCCTTTGTTTCTTGAAATAGGGAAGATTTGATGATTCTTCTCCTTTTATTTTGTCGTTTCCTTTTGACTTTATGTTTCGGGCTAAAGAAGACATCCAAAGGAAAATTTCTTCTATACGCAAAATAATTTGATCGGAGGGATATTTGGGATTGTCTCTGCTCTTTTAGAGGCCCCAGGTAGAGCATTGGTTTCTGGAGACTTGTTTTCGAAACTGGTCTCTGTGTGTCTGCTACTCTTGATGTTTAGAAACTCTTTGAACCTTCGGATTGTTGATAATTGAATCGAATTGCCATTTCACGGAACGATTAGGATCAATTTGAGTATCTTCGGTTACCTTTATGGTCTTTCTGTCTGTTCTCTCGGCGGGTTTCCTCTTCCACTTTCTCCTGTTCATTATTGTAACGGTTCCTTAGTATGTCGTTGTTCGAAACTCGCTTGATCCTGGCTACTTTGAGCTTGTTGCTAACGGATCTGGGCGAGGTTGCAACCTCACATTCTCTCGTCTGTTGAATTCTTCTAACCCTTCATCTTAAAATGTTCCCCAAGTTCCCAGCACGATCTAACTTGAGACATTGACCTAGAAATTTCCTTGGAGAATAGATCATCAAACAAATCTTCTTTATGATCAGAGATTTTGCTGATTTGCTTTGTTCAAGGGCATTGTAGGCAACTTTATTAAGGATCGAATTTCCTATTAGGGAGAGTTGCTAGGGTTAATGATTTTTTATCTTTGTAGCTTCTTTCTGCATGTTTGAGATCATTCAAGGTGTAGACACCACATCTAAGAGGAAAAGACGACCCGGACACCTTTTGTTCTCTTTAGAGTTTGTCTTCACCTAGAAATAATACGATAGAGCTATCTCCTTGCAGTAGTTTATCGGTGTGTGCAAAGGAAAGAACATGGGGTTTGGCCTGAAATTTGCCAAAGTTATATAAGTAAATTTTTCCTCTTGCCAAACCATCTCCTAAACGATTCGTCAATCCACCAGCAGTAGGAAATCTTGGGAGTAGGTTGTAAAATAGAGTGATGAATGGATAACATGAAGCCATTGCAAATTTGGTATAAATGGTGCCTATGGGAGGATTTCACAATTACGATGGTATATGCTTAAGATTGGCATGGGGTTTTGTGGAGTCCACCTCCACGATAAGCACGAAATTACACGAATTAAAACAGTGTCCGGGATATAATGCTTTGTAGTAAAATGGAGGAATAAGCCTTTCGATAATGCGGGTTTGGCCTACGAAATCAATAGCTGCGGTGGCTAACTTATTAGAAAGTATAGTTGCCCAATCCATAATTTCACTATTACCACCTTGTATCTATCAAAGGAACCATTTCTATAGTAAAATTAGAGTCGTACAAACCCCATAATCTACACATCATGATCCCGAAGCATAACAATAAGGAGAACAGAATCAACGAGAATACATACGGAAAGATTTATGTTTGTGTTTCTTTGAATTCTGCCTCCAATTAGACAGGTTCGAATTCGATTTCGTGTCATCTCGAATTTCTCCCGAAATGCTTGTTGTGCTTCTTCTGCGGCTAGGGCAAATGATACATTTTGCCATAAGATGTTAAACTTGGAATGAACCAAAAATTCTCCCATCTGCGGTGCGGAAAATTCTTGTACGTAATTTGGTTATCAATTGCCCACCATACTACATCAGTGTGGGAGAATTTGTTCTACCATTGCTAACTCAGGTGAAGGAAAGAGTTGGCTAAATCCTTTAAAGTTCCTTCGAGATCTGAGTCGTATCTGCGCCAGCCTACTTTTGTCATCGCGGGTTCTTGACTTCTATCAAATTATAGGTACTCTTGCCCGGGGAAGTTTGCCAAGACACAGACATGTGTCTCGGATATCAACCCTTTCTTTTTATTTCACCAGATCGGTCTTGGCTTTGTTCTTTCGTTTTGACGGTAGACGTTGCGATTTTCTTGGACTTCTTCCCAATGCCTTGTATCTATCAACTTGATGGTCTGCACGGGGGAGTAAAAATAAGCGTAACATAGAAATTGGGCAAAGAAACCAAATACGAGAAAAATATATTTGATTAATGCATGATGAAGAATCTAAATGTGATGATAGATCAATCCTTGAAAATATTTAGACTTACTATTTCATTAAATAGCAGCTTTGTCAATCATTTAAATGTCCATCACGTCGTTTATTGGTGGAAATGATTAGTTTGCAAGCGTGCCTTGGTCGTTTTACTGGCCCGGTTGGGCGCGGTGGATCTTCATTATGAAGATAAGGCTTTTAAATACGAATTAATCGCCATTATCCCGTTATAACATTTTTCTTGAAATTGCGTGTTTTGGCTTTATAGCATCGCATCGGGGCGAAAAAGCACTTTTCTTATATTAGCATCTCTTGGGGTCTTCGATCGCCGATAGCGATATTAACGTAACATCGGGAGCATTGACCGGGGCTCTTTGTTAAAGCATGCATGGTTGTATTGCGGAAGTCGCCGATTCGTGTTGTCGCATCGGTGCAAACAGCATCGTTCATAAGTTATGTCTCTGCGCGTCATTTGATGTGCGATCTTGCGATGTTCTCATAATATTAATATTATTATTTATATCCCAAGGCCATTAATGGTTTGTATATAAAAAAAGGTTTCTTATAATGTTCTTTATTTCATATTGGGACCTTTTCCAAAATAATACAAAATTGATACAATTTAGTAAAAGGGTCATTTCATATTGTGGTATTGTGAATAAAAATTATATGAAATGAGGGGTGTTATGTAGAGGACAACAATATGCTAACAAAAGTTGTAACCACGGAGAAAGCGAGAATGTACTCGATTTCAATTGGTCTTCAAGGATAGCGATGAAGATGAGAAATAGCCGAGGTCCAAGAGGAGTCATTGTCTAGCAAATGAAGTAGCGGTGGAATTGCTACAATCGATCTCCAAGTGGGGTGTTGGGTGTGGAAACGATTATCTTGTTTACTTTGTATCCCAACATTGGACCCACCATGCCTTAAAAGGCAGCAACGCCACACCGTAATTAATGTTTGCGTCGAGAGATGGGGGGGGGGGCAACTTTCGAGCCCCCCCACAGCGGGGATTTAGGGAGCAACACCCCCGAAGCTAAAAACGAGATGTAAAATTGCCTTGTAAAAATATAGTAATTTCTAGTCAATACGGGTCGTTCATTAGGAAAATTCTGTGATGAAAGTTATGTTTAGATTAGGGTTTTTTTCCCTAGAAGGAAACCCCTCGCTTTTATGAGGGCATTGTATTGTGACTATACATTGTATGTGTATTCTCGGAGTGAGAAATAGAGAGGAGATTGTGAGAGAGAACAAAGGATATTACATGACGGATGTTGTGGTTTGTCTTCATTTTTTATGGATAATAGGAAAGAATGCAATTTGTTCGGGAGTGTAAGACGTAGCCCAAGTGGGTGAACCACATATGTACGTAACTCTCTAGTTTTATGTGTTTTGTGTGCTTTTATTTTTAGCATATTTTATATTATTTGCATTTACTCTATAATATTTAATTTTCTATGAAACATACCCTATTACACTCTACGGAAAGCATTGATAAGATATCCTACATAGTGCAAAAGAGAGACTATCCTTAGCAAATGCAAAGCCTCTTTCATCATTCTTTGATCAAGATGGTTGTTGTGTATCCCGGAAAGGTATTCCATGGGAGAATCTTCATTGCCAATGAGGTGTTTACTTCTCCACAAGTCCATCATCGGCAAAATGCCTTCATCTTCTGTCCTCCCATTCCTACTCCTCCATCAACTCCTACGATCATACATCTCCATCCACCACATTCCTGCCCCATCACGGCCCTCCTTCATCCCATTTTCAAAATCCCTCACCATCATCTCATGGTGGTATCAAAACATCGGGGAGATGGAAATGAGGAATCAACGATGAGAAATCCGGGTGGTGAAGAAATTAGTGATGGGGGCAATACAGGCACATATCAATGGAAAGCGAGATGGCAATGAGGGCGAGAGAGCGATTGAGGATGGTAGTGATGGGCTCTGTGATGGGGAGGCAGTGAAGCGATGGAATAGATGGAAATGAGATGAGTAACATTGAACCTTTCTTGCTTTGACCTACCGAGAGGAGAAATAGGCATGTCTTTTCTGCCCTTCGAAGGCAAGGGCGATTGCCTTCTGCATCGACGAGAAACTTCACAAAGGTAAGGAAAAGGTCATTGATAGGTGAACGGAAGATAAGCATGAGCGAATAAGGTTTCAACTTGTTCACCTTGATAGTGATGATGAAAATGAGTGAAGAGGATCACTAACATCTTGGCAAGCAAATATGCTCGGTTAAAGACATAGGCAATCTAGGTGGGGCTAAAAATGTGATCCACTTTTTTGAGAGTTGAAAACAAGAAACTAGAGGAAAAGAAGGCTATCTATGATATAAAAGCTATCAAAGAAGCTCGGGGAAAGAGGCTAGAAAAGCCAAGGTAACACTATATGAGGTCTTGGCACTCATGATGACGAAAAATAGGAAGAACAACTTCCTAGGAAGAGGCCCGAGACAATTGGATTGAGAAAGGCCTTGACGAAGAAAGCCGACGTTGGCGGAAGCGACTCCTCCCAAGTGAGCTGGACACCATGATAGACTATGATATGGAATCTTGGCTAGAAGAATGTGCACCTAGAGGATCAGTGCAGAAGACCAAGAGAGACCTAGACATGAAAAATATGATGGCGAGCATTATGCAGCAAAGGCAAGAATTTAAAGGGCCAAGCTCAAAAAGAGACCTTGCAAATATTCAATCTAAAAAAGATGCAAAAGACAAAGAAAGAAGCAGTATTCTTCACCGGTCGCCCTACAACATCCCAAAGAACATGGCCATTCGAAGACAAATCCAAATTTTGGCACATTTTTGAAGATTTTGAGTTTTTATTGTTTTGAAGGGCAGTACGGGTGTGGCAACGAAATCTTGCTGAGGCACAATGGAGCTATTTTCATTTTTGTGTTCATCAGGCCAAAGAAATCACCACTAAGTTTCTGGTCATTTGGAGCGAGCGGTCTCCGAAAAGTGCCAAAAACAACGGCAAATCACCTTTGCTGCCCTCTTTTGACCTTCGCGCTACGCCACCGAGAAGTATTGGAAAAAGTGGTTTTTGAGCCAGTAAATAGACTCCAATACGGAAAATAAAAAGGCATTTTTGAAACTATACGGAACGAGCTTTCCAATGGCTATCATGGAAGCTCATTTGGACACGGAAAACTCAAATCTGTTACAAAAGGCACTTTCGATTTTGGCATGCCTTGTGGAGCCTTAGCCTTTGCACCCTTGCACAGAATGTCAAAAAACATACGAGGAGTTAATTAACGAGATATTTTTAGGAATTTTAAGTCAAATCACTCCTAGTTAGCTTATAATTTATGTTATAAGTTGTTTTGCATTTATTAAGTTGAGATATTTGTGCCTTAGGCCTTGCATGGTCTCATAGAGAACAAAAATCAAATTTATGATGTATTTAATGACATTTTGAAACCCTAACTTCTTCAGGTTTTGGTCCTCCTTTGAAGTTAAATACGCATGGAGCCTCATTATTCATGTTGGTTGATTGTTGAGGGCCGAGCATAGACTGCGAGTTTTTAATGAAGTTTGGCTTTGGAGCCTTATAATTTTTGGGCCGAATATCAATGGAACTAGCACATTCCCTGGGATTCATGATTTTTAGATAGTGGTGTTATTCCTCTTTTCAATGTTTTCCTTTTTTTACATTATGTTCATGGTTTCTGCTGATAATAGGACAGAAATTTTAGAATTGGATACCCCATCTTGGCACCCTACTTACCTTCTTGCATCCTTTTATCTCTATGTTTTATTCTTTGACGTTTGATTAAAAGAATCCTTAAGTGCTCTTTAGTTTCACTGAGGTATCTTAAAATTTCTCTTTTTATTAAGTATTATTTAAAGATAATTCTTAAGCGCTCTCTAGGATTACTTTATTGTTGTTTGAGGTTTGTCCAGTGAAGTCTGATTGAAGAGTTATACTTTGCTCTTCGGTTTTACTATGTTATTATCATCCTGAGAGCTTTCTTGTTCTAGTATGTTAGAAGGATCCTTAATTTCCCTTTAAACCTACTTCATTCACAACTTCATGTTCATTTCATACTCACTAAGCCTATTTAGATCTATTTGGCTTTGTTAACTTGCCTACGAAACACCCTTGACCTGTTATTTGTACTTTTGAGACCTTTTCACCGGACTCCATAGCCCAATGGTATGAATCTCTCTCACTCTATCTAGCTACTTGAAAACCTACCCAACCAACCAAACAAACAAACAAACCCTATCACTATAACTAGACTAAAATCAATCATGTTGCATCTTTCACACAAATATAGAGAGAGCCCTCTCTAAGTTGGAAAGGCTAGATCACTGAGACTCCAAAGATTGGTTTTGATGTTACCCTTGTCACATTTGGTGTGCCAATCTCACAAATTACGGACCTAACATAATGGCGATTCCATTGGGATACGAGTAAGTAATAAGCTTAGACATTCCTTAAGAACTCATCGTCTGTCAAAAACTAGATAAATCAAGTGTTAACCAAGAGTGACATCTGATTTGATTCATCATACTAGCACCATGTTGACCATGTTGGAGAACACTCATTAAGAAAATATTAGTGCTACATAAAGAACTCGGAAAGGCAAAAATATCCTTAGATTTGTGTTGGTTGTTGATGGTGGATAACAAGTACATCCTCAAAACGGTAAGCATCATCCATAATTGACTCCTTTGGTCTTCGGTGACCACTGTTGACCCCACTATTTCTCAAGGTCCTAAGGAATATATCAATCATTCACAACGATTGTGGCTTCGATTACATACGCCTTCGAACTTAGTACCCTTATAGATAGGTACGTTTTTCAAAAACTCTCATAAACTTTAAAACTCTCTATGTTTTTTTGGATAGAAATTTGGCTTCGGAAAAAATTTGACACCCGGATCTCATCCTAACCCAAACCCTCCTACCATAGTTGATGACCCAAAAAGAATATTATGGAAAACTTCTAGGGGTGAAGACTCGTATTGTTGAACATTCACAAAGCGAGGTTAAATACCTAAAAACCTCATGACACTTCGCAAGATACCCTTTGACTTACACCATGAAGAAACCTATTCAAAACTAAGTCTCAAAGTAGGATAGACCGAACGGACCTTGAACCTACATACTTACAAACAGGGTCTAGTAGAAAGCCTCTCCTTCCGGAAAGCCACCCCATTCTTACATCCTTTGTGCAAACAACAACCATCCTCCCACCCTCCTCTCACAAACCCCCTTTACCAACTCTCCTTGGGTTCCTTTACCTCAAATCATGGCGACATGGTTTGCCCATTAATGCTACCCAACCTACTGCTATGCCGCAAGACTACCAATCCAAAATCCTCACTTTCACAGATTGACTCTACTACTTCATGACATGTAGACAATTGAATGATGCGTTTGACTGTGAAAATAGAAGGAGACCATAAAAATGAATGTTTTCTGACTTGGGAGGAGAAGCAAAGAAATGGTTCAAAAACTTAACTCTAACAACATTCAACGACCTCCTTCCCTCTGTCGAACATTCATAAACAAGTGGGAGACTTACGAAAAAAAATCCTCTTCGGATCCTATCGAGAATATGATAACCTTAAAGAAATGTTGAGAGCGCTCCCGAAGACTACGCACTAGATTCAACGGTGTATACGGTGCACTCCCTCCCCATGAAACCCCATAAGGCCTGGCACCCATTAAAATTTCCATCGTTTGATCCAGACATGTCTTGTCAATTAGAAAGATCCCCTTACCTTATAGGACATGAAAATAGGAAGCGATGGTGTAGAAACCAACCTAAATGCTAAAAGGGCTAGATTAAGGACGGAGAAGAAGGTTACATACAAAAGAGGAAACCATTGTCTCCACATTTGATGCTAAAATTGACAATCTAGTTAGGGTAATGGAAAGGATGATGGAAAAATCAATTTAAATGCGTTAGTCATCCATATTTGACTTTGTCCAAAGATGACTAAATGTAACAAACCCGATTTCTAGAACAAAATTGCAAGAACATGATGAGTTCTAGAAATCTCACCCCACTACTGTTCATCATTTCAAGTCCATTAGTCATGAAATCTTCATCTGTTTTCCTAAAAATATTATCTTGTTGTTCCTTAAACCATGTTTTTCCTTAAAAGTGTTGTTCTTGTTCATATTCATAAGCAGCAAAAACACTGCGAACAAAAGAAATTGTATGTAGGCCATTTTCACCATTTCCTAAGCCTATTTCACTCATTTTTGCCCATGCCGTCCTTCATTTTCCTCTGAACGCCTTCAAAATTCCTTTTTTAAACTCATAAAAAATCCTTGTTATGGTTTAAAAGCAAACTTTTCACCTATCGAGATTCGAATTTGTTTTCCTAAAAAAACCCATTTTCGGGCCTTAAAAATAGTCTTTTTATAAGCCCGAGGACTTAAAAACCTTTGACCCCTTTCATCCATATGTCTTGATGCCCACAGCCCAAGCGCTAGCCCCATCATCGAGCATTCCCATCGTAGCAATGCTTTTATATCGCATACGATCTTTGTGTGGATCATTACATCGCTTCCCCTTCGCCCAGGTCACGATTAGCCCTTTCTGTCCCCTACCCCTGGTCACATACCTTCACCCTTCACAACCATACTCTAGGGCTTATCTCAAAACCCCATCGCATCGCGGAGTCAAAATTTTGCTCTTTTCCCCTTTGCCTTTCTCACGGCGATATCTTGATGCGATAAAACCCTCCTTCCTTACGACCTGATCCTGCTCCAACCCTCGCCCAAGGACCATACTCAAAGCCCTATCCTAAGCCCCCATCGCATCGGCATTATGTCGTTTCATTTCCTCCTTTGTTCCTCGTCCGTGCGATAGCACCTTTCCTTTCACTCCCAACATCAAATCCCCTCTAGGCTTGCCACAAGTCCACTATTGTTCTCCGCCGTGCCTTTACATTTTCGCGCTCCCATGGTCATTAGATCTTCTGAGATCCAATGGTCTCGATCACTTTCTAACGATTTCGTCATCGAGTTTAACCTCCCAAAGTCATGAGACCGGCGGTATTGAAAAAGCTACGTGGCATATGTTGATTAGTTGCGTTCATTTGTGGCTTCGCTACCATTTACGAGCCGAAACCATTCGCGGTTTCACTATACCACCTTCCCCGGCTTCGCTTTTAGAAATACAAATTATTATCCATTTTCTTCCGCTTTTTTCTCCTCGCACCTTGTATTCTTCTCCTATTGCCTGGCTTCTTTCCCCACCACTCCCACCATAAAAATGCCTCTTACGCACGTCATACTCCTCCGCCTCCACTAGCCTTGAAGCGATTTCAACCACGCGGGGTTTATAACATGTTTTATGATTCTGTACGAGGTTATGATGATTTTTGAAAAAAAGTACAAAAGCCCCTATAGTCCATAAAGGGACATTGGTGAAGGTGATCGATCCTCGAGCAGTCTAAAGAAAAGAGGTCAAATTTCATGCTTTAAACGATGTTTCACATCGAGCATTCGTTTCATAGCTAAAAAATAAAAACCCTCCGGCACGGATCATACCTTGAGAAAAATTAAGTTAATGAAAGGTCTGCAAAAAGAGTATCGAGAATTTAAACATGAAGGATTAAAGTGCAACTTTCCAAGGATTAAAGGCTTAAATGCTGCTGTTTCAAAAAGTTAAACATAGTTTAAATATTGATACAAAGGATTAAGAGGAAGTCGATCAAATGTCAAGGATAAAGGGTTAATACATAAAGATTGAACATAAAAGGCATAACCCAACAAAAGAAGACCTAAAACCAAAGAAAATGGATTAAAGTTAAATCCAAGTCGGGCGAGAAAAGTTTAAAGCAACGAAGACGAGTTTGAAGATTAACGGATTAAATACATAAAAAGCTTAAAGATTAAACGAGCTTGGCCACATGGATATAATTAAATATTAAAAGAAAAAATTGAAGACAAAGAAGGCAAGATAAGCCTAAAAAGCCTCGAATGCATCTAAAAGAACGATTATTCACTTAATAAATCAAAAGTGACACCTTTCACTTACTTGTATACCTCAAAGGAAAATTTAGCGAGTTATTACACAAAAAAAGATATTTTCTGGCTGTGTCAGATTTACATTTATTGTAAAAGACGAGAAAAGAGCCTCAAGTCAATATTTTGATATTTTTCCTCGGAAGTAAAGTGAGAGTTAATACATAGAGAAATTAGTTGAGAAACATTCCTACCTTATGCCTTGCATGGTTTTAAGGATAGGAGTGCATTTATGTCAATAATGACATTCTGAACCCTAGATAGTTCCACCTCCTCATTAGAGTATAATTGTACGCTAGAACTGGCTGTGGGGGCATACAAATAACTCTTTGAAGTAATATATAGTTATGAGATTGAAAAGAAATTGATGTCTTTGGGTTACATGGATGTTTGACTTTGTTTGTGGATGGAGAAAGCTTTTCATTGGATCCTGAGCTTAGTTTTGAGTGATATTCTAAAAATTTGTTTAATGTTTTTCTTGTATTCATTATTGTTTTTCGATCATCTCTTACTTACGGTAGAGTAAACGTTTTAGGATAAGAAATGTCTCCTAGAAGCACCTTAGACTGTTTATGTTATTTTGTCTTGTGTTTTCATCTATTGCATGTTTGATTGAGTAAGTTTAACTATTTTTCAAACACTTAAAGCTTGTTTATTTCAGAATTAATTAAATACATTTGGCCTCAAGATGATTTATGGTTTTCCACTGCTTCTTGTTGACACTTTTTGAGAAGCTTCTTCTGAAATTTTAAGTACCATTGTCCAAAGTTTGCCCGAAGAAGGTCTGTTTTGATCATACCCTTTGTGCTTTCTCAAATAATTGTTTTGAAATTCTTTATAATTGCGGTCCTAGATATTTGGGATTTCCCTCTTCTGTGAATGCGATTGTCTGTTTATATTGAATGTTTTCTTGTCCTTGAAAGTGAAATATTTGATGAAATAGAGTGTTCCTCGACTCTTTGATTTCATTTTGAAAGTTTGTCTTGAAATTATTATTTATTTTAAATATTTGTTTCTAGAATTCATGGTTATTGTGTCTATAAATTAATTCTTCATGTTAAAATGATGTACAAGTCCCTTTGTTGAAAATTACATATAATTAAGGATTCTTCGCTGTCCTTAGTTCTACTTCTTTTTTTATTCTAAAACCCTTAATGTTCATTCCATTTCACCTAAAAACTTTGTTGATCTAATAGTCAAGTTAGATTTTCCATTTGATACCCCTAATTCATCTACAAACTTGACACAAACTTCTATACAGCTCACTTTGCCCAATGACTTAGAATTTCCTTTTCTATCTATGCTTCCTGAATCATCATGTCCCACAAAACAATCAAGCAAATTCCAGCTTAATAACTGGCCTAAAATCAACCCTTTATAAAGCAAACAAGTCATATCTTTGCAAAAATACGAGAGATCCCTCCTGCGAGACTAGGAAGGCTAGATCCTAGAGCTTAAGAAAGTGGTTTTACATATTTGCTTGTCATTTTTTTGTAAATCGGCCAAATCATAGGACACAACATTACGGCGATCACGGTGGGACCTGCGAGTTGTGGTTATTATAAACGCCTCTTTAAAACTCTTTAGAGACCTCGTGGCTGGTCAAGAATACGCGGTGGGTCACCGCCTCATTGCACACCAACGTGCAGCGATCTGTGATGGGACCTGCGGGTTCATGGTTGTATAAACACCTCTTAAAACTCTTTAGACCTCGATCGTCAAAGAATACCGATGAATACACTTACCTCATCGCACCTGTAACGATACCGGCGATCACGGTGGGACCGTGGGTTCATAGCTTCTTGAAAGCTCTTGTAGACTCATTAGTCTCCAACAAAACCATAAAAACTCGAGAAAAACCCAAAAACATTCCGGATTGGTTTTTAAATAAACCACTAGTGGTGGACCAACAAAAACATTTTACCTTCGAGAAAAAAGCTAAAAATTTCCACTGGCGACTCCACTAGCCCCGGAGGCCTATTACTTCAGCACGGATCTCGATTCCCTTAATATTGTTAACCATCCTTGAGAATTTTAGAAGCCTAGTTATCCTCTTATGAAATCAACTTTGTGAGAGGAAAACTTTGAAAAAACGATCCAAAAACCTCTTCCTCTCTAAATTTTGAAAAATTGAAATACGGCTTCACAAAGGATCAACACTAGATCCCATCCAAATCCTAATCCCCCTACCATAGTTGAGAATCCGAAGGGATTTTGTGGCAAACTCTGAACCTGAAAACCAACTACTAATAGGACCATTCCAAGAACAAAGATATGTCACTGAAAACCTCACAATCTTAGAAGACCCTCACTTTGACTTACCTCACACAAATAACCTCTTTAGAAATAAGTCTCGAGGTGATTTAAACCAAGCTGATTTTGAAACCACGGTTACAGCAGGCTTTGACGGAGAAGCCTCACCTTCTGCTCACAGTTCTAGAAGCTTCTCCATAATTTAGGCTCCTTCCACAAAAATCTGCTCATCATCATGTTTCATGGCCCAAGTGTTTCTTCCACTCTATCCACACATCCTTTATTCAAAACACTCCATTTCAGCCCACTTTCCCTCTTGATAATCCACCTCTTGTAAATCCCCAGTATTCTAATCTGTGGCAGCATGGTGCTGTCCACTAGTGTTACCACGGCCTATGGCTCCTTTAGAATGATTACCGGTCCAAAATCCCCATTTCTTTGCAAATGAACACACAACATGTGAATAAAATTAATGATGCCTTTGATTACATGGAAATAGAAGAAGAGACCATTAAGGTAAGAATTTTTGTCAAATTTTAGGAGGAGAAGTCAAGAAATGGTTTAAAAACTTAGCTCCTCCACCGAGCATAAATGATCGCCCTTCTCTGCATGTCAAACATTCATAAAAAATGAGGAAATTCGACAACCTCTCCCAAATACTTTTAGACTATACTAACCTCCGAGAATCTTGGGGAAAGTGTCCATGATTATTGCACTAGATTCAATAGTGTGTATAATGCACTTCCTCCAAACATGAAACCTCCACTAGGCTTAGCCTTGGTACAAGTTACGACGACCACAGAAATGGCCTACTGCAGTGAGAAGAGACCCCCCAACTTTATAAAATATGCGGAGAGGGAGCCATGGTGTGGAGAAAGATTTGATTGAAAAAGAGCTAGGTTGAGAGGAGAAAGAGTTACATACAAAGATGATACAATACCATCAACCTCAAAATCGAATACTAAAATTTATAACTTAGTGAAGGTAATGGATAGGATGCTTGAAAAAGATAAATACGAATGATAGAGTGCCTCTAGAGAAAACCAAAATAGAAATAGAAACCAAAATCTTGAAGGACCCTAATCCACAAGATAAGCCCGAAAGAGATAATGACGTAGATTGGGCCTCCCTTTTAACAAAACTGTGTTGATTAAGAAGAAGAAGAGAGTTGAAAAGGTTGGAAGAAAATCATGTAAACTTGATAGGATGCGACGGTGGGACGGATGTTTTCTCCGCGAAGAAGAACAAGGATTCTTACTCTTCGAAAAAATGAATACAATAATGAGGATGCCAGAAGATTAGGATTGGGGTTTGAAAATGCTATCATGGAGGAGTACACAAACAATACAATCTTAGAATCAAGGTAGCCCGGATAATTCCAATGACAAAAACACTAGTCTTTATTTTATTGAAAACATCGAAAATCGACCTACGAAAAGCAATGATAAGACCAACACTATGGCCAAGAAAAATGACCAAAATAAGGACAAAAACATTCAGCAAAGTGTTGAACAAGGCGCCTAATGCTTATGCTAGTGGCCCTAACAAATACATCCCAAATAACGATTCCAAACAAAAATTAGCAAATCGGAATTGCTAAAAAAGTATAAATGACAAAGAAACGGATGTAAATATGTCAAAAACAATAGTTCCTTTCGACCTTGAAGGGGAAATTTCCAGATTAAAAATCACCATACCCTTAGTTGAACTAGTAACTCGGGACATATGTAAAAAAACAAGTTTTGAAAGCTTTGAATATGGGCGGTGACAATGCTTTAAACTTGGCAGATGATAAACCGGAATTATTGTTTGGTCACGAAGTTGAAGGGAAATGCCAAGAAGCCATTGTCCCTCCCATGTGTTAGCTTGAATATACATGAGAAAATCTTGCACAATTGTGCTAGACCTAGGATGCTTCTCACAATCTTATGCCCAAAGTAGTAATGGAAAGCCTAGGCTTGGCGTTATAAACCATACAAAGACTTTGTATTCTTTTGATTCGATGGGGTCAAATTCTTAGGCAATTAAGGTTGTGTGTTAACTTATCTCAAATTCATAACTGAAGTCTAGTAATGAAATAGGCATTTCCATGGTGACATCCCCCTAAGTACTGTTGCTTTATTTAGATCATGGGGAGCCAAAATTCAGGAAGCCTTCAGAAATAAAAATGTTTTATGCCACCATCCCAGGTGTTTAGCAAACTTTAGAAGACTATACGGGGAATCATGAAATACATGGTAGGCAACATAGATAGACCAAACAATTCCCCTATCTACTCCATCCATTCAGATTTGGATTCCTTTATCTTATATAATGAAGATGAAATCAGCCAACAAGAAAAGAGAAACAAAGAGAATTTGATCTACGAGAACAATCAAATGTTGCCATCGATTCAAGAAAATAATAGTCAGGATTTCATGACCTTGAACATCCATAATGAAAAATAAGTTGAAATACCTTCCAGAAAATAAACTTTGATGGCTCTTGTGGTAAACTAGGGTGTAGGGTGCAGTATGTGGATGCAATGCAAACAAAAGTTCCTCACCACGGTGGATTTTCCGCCCACTGGAAAACAATATGCTACAGTAACGAAACCCTCCTTATTGTTGGCCTACACTTACTCAAAGATTTAAGAGCCAAAAATATCTGGTAAGAAGTTCTGAGCTAATTAATAGGTAGATAAAAGGGGTATTCAACCCAAAAACTGGCTTTCGAGAGAATATAGGGTGTTTGCTCTTGACCTCTTGAAAACCTTTGAAAAATATGAACTCATGTTCATCCCAAGAGCTCAAAATCATCTGTAAATGAACTTTCCTTCGTTGCTAGTAATTGTCAAATACCAGGAGACCAATCAACAATTTGATGTAAAGGTAAAAGACCTACAATACCGAGATAATCAAGATTGTTAGCTGATATTTGAAGGAGACAAACACATAGATGATTTATTGCAATCAAAGAATGACTTTTCTGTACCTTTGTTTTAAGTGTAGGAAATTTGTTTTAATGAAGAACAAAACCTTCGAAAAAAAATACTTGTCTTTTCTATTGATATAAACCATTTTGAACATCCAATTACAACGGAAATAATTAGCCAGTCTGGGACAAAAATACCTAGAAGTTTTACAATGTAAAAATGGCACAATTCCAAAGAGGTCTTATACCATTAGAACAACTTTTTTATTTCAATTATGTAGCCAAAGAACTAAGAATGGAGCCTACGAACGGACATAGAAGAACATAATATAGGCAGCCACGTAGAACCCAAAATGATCAAGCTATCCACCACTCTCCCAACTCCCATTAAATAGATATACATGGGACTGTTCAAAGAATTCCAAAGATGTGTTTTCATGGGGATACAAAGATTTAAAATCATATGATACTAACGTCATTCAACACAAAATTCCTCTTAAGGAAAATAGAAACCTTTCAAGCAAAAACTCGAGGAAGGATAAACCTATTTTATTGTGGTTAGAGAAAAGATTAAGAAAATGTATGATGGGATCATAGTTCCTATCGGTGTTTAGAATGGGTTTCCAACTTAGTATGCGACCCAGGAAAAGACTGGGGGAGAATTAGACTCACCTTCGTTTGAGAAATCTAAATAGAGCCTCCCTTAAAGATAACTATCCCTTGTAGAAAGTGGGTGTATACTTCAAGGAGTGGTTGGGTCTAAAATAATTTCACTACGGATGGGTTCTTGGATTTTAATCAGAGTTTTAGTACTCATGTGACCAACATAAAAACCTTTACCACCTTGGGAGTGGATTCATGTATGTCAAAATGCCATTTGGCTTCGTAGTCACGGTCCACCTTCAAGAAGTCATGGACATAGCCTTCTCGGAGGACATAGGCTATTTCATAATCATTGTCTTGATGACATTCATATTTTCTCCAAGGCTTGATGAAGAACACTTGGTGTTTGGGGGAAACATTTTTGAGGAAATGTAGGAGATATGACTTATCTTTGAATCCTAAAGAGACACTCTTTGGTCTCCAAAAGGAAAACTTCTTGGCCACATTATTTACGAAGGGAATGAAAGTAGACCTAAAAGGATTGATGGCATATTGAAGATCAGCTATCCTATAGAAACCTTAAGGAATTACAATCTTTCATTGGGAAGATAAATTTTTTAAATTCATCCTTTGGACCTTCTTGAGCTATTGAGAAATATTACTAACATGCTAAGAAAGGAGTAGGTGTTAAATGGACCATAGGGCTAAACAATCATTTGAACTAGTCAAACAATCGTTAACTCAAACACAGTTCTTATTAGTCCTGATTTCACTGATTTTTTATATCTTTTCCTTTGCATCTAAACATACAATAGGCTGTAGGTATTCTTTTTGCCAAAAGAACAACGTGGGGCATAAACAACCAATATCCTTTTTTAGTATGGCTTTGAGGAGTGCTCCACTCAGAAGTATAACATCATGGAGAAGTAAGCCTTAGCCTTGGTAAAAGCATTCGAAGAAATTAGAGTCTACATTTTGCATTTCACATGTTGCTTTTGTCCCACACATAGTTGTCAAAGGATATTTCTAAGTCAAGACCAAAGTGGAAAAAAGGGGGAAAATGGATTGCTATTATTTTAGAATGTGACTTAGAAATCAAAGCCTACTACTGCAAATTGATCAAAGGACGAGGATTAGCTTAAACTCATGGGTAGTCAAACCTCCAAGCACTTGATATGAATATGGTTGATGTATTAGAAGAAATAGAAATGTACAGCTCCATTGTTGAAGAAACATTTGTGAATTCACCTTGGTATCTTGATATCATATATGCTAACTGTACGAATACCCTCCTTCTTTGTCTAAAACTAAAGCTAAATTTTTAGAAACGAAGGTTTTTGAATTGTGCATATTAGATGGGGTTTATATTGGAAGAATGTTGTTGGAATATTGCTTAAATGTTTGCTTGAGAGTGATGCAAGAAAAACCATGAAATTTGCATGAAGGAGAATGTGGCGGACATTTGTCTCGGGGTCTGACAAATAAAATCCTCGAGGATCTAGTTACTATTGGCCCACCCTTTTCCCAGGATACTCGGAAACTTGTCATGTCTTGCCATAATTATCGATTTTTTATGGAAAAATAAAACTCCTACCACCCTTACATCCCATTAGTGTTAGGGCTCCTTTTCCAATAGTAGGGCTTGGACTTCATTGGGGAAGTGCCCATCATCATCAGCCCAACATAAGTGGATCCTCGCGCACCACCCACTGATTATTTTACCAAATGGATGAAATGCCCTCTAGGAATGCTATTGACTGCGTCATTATCAAGTTCCTTGAAACCAACATGCTATCGATTTGGTTTGTCCAAGAACAATTATCACGGATAATGTTATACCTTCAAGTCAAGAAAATGGTTGACTTTTGCTATAAATATTATATCACATTGGAAATTAAATTTCCACTACCTACTATCCCCAAGGGGAAATGGATTAGCTGAATCCTCAACAAAAGCCTTGTCAATATTATCAAAAAATTGTTGGAGCGAGGAATCGAAATCATGGCATAGTAAGCTTGTGCATGCTTTGTGCTGATAGATTAACACGAAAATTCAATAAACATGTCCCCCTATCGGTAGTTTATGGCATGGATGCAATCTTCCCAACCTCACTAGGAGTTCCGATTACATGAAGTTCCTCCAAGAAGTACAATGCGAGGAAAATGATATGCAAAGAAGGATAAATCGGACCATTCATTTTCTGCGGACCCGGAGAGAAGTGTGCAGCATAATGCAAACCATTCGAGGAAGTATCAAGAAATTATTTGACGAGGGACTAAAGAAAATGATTTCCGAGGTTGGAAATAGTTCTAAAGTGGGATTCTAGAAGAGAAGAAATGGGAAAACATGGCAAATTTGAAAATTGTGGAAAGGGCCTACGTATTGTTCTATCGGTAATAATGCATTATTTCTCTAAGAGCTGAATGGAGAAAGATGTTTGGAGGTGCTGTCGATGGAAGGATGATCAAGCACTATTTTTGCCAAGAGTCCTAAATTTCAAAGTTTTTATTTTTCCATTGTGTATAACATTATTTCCAATTTGAAAAGAGAAGGGAAACACAAAAACAATAGAAAAATAAAAAGAAGGGAAGATTCAAAAAGTACGAGCCCCATACCCAAAAAGAAAATTTTAAGTGAACGATCGATACTGCTTTGCTGATTTAAAAAATGACATATTGTTAGGTCATCTAGCCTAATCATGAGTGCAGACATCCTTTAAATTTATAATGATAAGTTAATAGAGCATAGATTGATAAGATTTTTTCAAACTAGACTTATCGATAGAATAGATTGGGATAGAAAGGGAAATGGTTCTAACAAGCTCAAAGTACGAACCATGAAAAGAGAAAAAGACGACTCTAAAATAGATCAAAATCGGTACCGGAAAAGGACTAGAATGACATTTATAAATTTTCGAGATCTTAAGTCTGCAATTTTGTTTCATTTTAAATAAAGTCTCTGTGTAGCTTGTACATACGACCATAGACACCATAGCGGATCGAACGGTCTAATCCTAATTTGACTATTTTTTTAAATTTACGCCCATTTTAGAAAATACGAAATAAAATCTTCCCGAACGAGTTTAATCTTGACGGACGAAAGTAGCTTCGATAGAAAATAAAAGTTCAAGAAGTTTAATACGGACTCTTGGAAGAAATAAGAGATAAGATTAGATAGTTTATTTATTGTTTTCCAAAAATAAATGTCAAAGAGTTTGCTAGTTCAAATGCGCTCGAGAAGAAAAAATACTAGGACAAAGAAATAAGATTGGTGGACTAGAGATGTTCTTGTTTGAAGAAATTTCATATTTGAGATTGATAAAAGTTGCCCTTTTGAGAGAAATATCGGCCAAGAAGAAAAGTACACTAATGGATAAGGCATTGGTCCACTAAAAACCCGAGAGATCTATAAATTGAGGTTCTAAACACCTAAAGAGATAGTTGTCCTCCCCAAATGCAATTATTGTTAGTCATCCATAATTTTGACTTTGTCCAAAGATGACTAAATGTAACAAACCCATATTTCTAGTGCAAGAACATGATGAGTTCTAGAGAAATCTCTTTGCCTTCCATCATTTCAAGTCCATTAGTCCACGGAAATCTTCATCTATTTTCCTAAAAATATTATCTTGTTGTTCCTTAAATCGTGTTTTTCCTTAAATTTATTGTTCTTGTTCCTTATTCGAGAAACCTTGAGAAACACCCCTCTTGAACAAAGAAATTTGTATATGAGCCATTTTTTACCATTTACTAAGCCTATTTCACTCATTTTTGCCTTATTTGTCCTTTATTTTCCTACGAACGCCTTCAAAATCCTTTTTTAAACTCATAAAAATCCTTTTTTATGGTTTAAAAATAACCTTTCTGCTCCAGAGCTTCCAATTTGGCCTAAAAAAAACCCGTTTTTTAGGGCCTTAGCTTGATCCTTTTATAGCCACGGGGGCCTTAAAAACCTTCGACCCCTTTCCTCCATATGTTCGAGTGCACTGAACGGCGCTAGCCCCATTGCATCGACGGTCATTCCCCGCCATGGCAGTAGCACCATATCGCATGGTGATACGGCGTGGATCATTACATCGCTTCCCGCTTCCCGGCGGTGCGATTGGCCTTTCTTGTCCCCTTTCGGTCACATACCCCACCATACGGCCATACTCCGGAAGCTTATCTCAAACACCCATCTTATCGTGCAATTGGAATTCTGCGTTTCCCTTTTCCTTTCTCCCGCCAGTGTCTTGGATACCAATAGCCCTCCTTCCATTGCTTCGTGCCTTATCCCTCCATGAGACCATACTCCGGGCCCTATCTAAGCCCCCATCACATCGACGTTATCTCGTTTCCTTTCCCATTCTGTTGTTCCCTTGATACGACCAAAGCCCCTTTCCCTTTCCTCCGAAACATCAAATCCCCTCTCGGCTGGAGGTCCACTATTGTTCTCCTCCATACCTTGTTTCGTGCTCTCCCATAGTCGTTGGATCTTTACAGATCCAATGTCCTACGATCACTTTGCGTGATTTCTCCATACGATGTTTAACCTCCCAAAGTCACACGAGACCAACGAGTATTTAAAAGCCACGTGGCATATGTTTATTGGATCGCGTTCATTTCTTGAAAAACCACTTACCACTTTGTTTTAGGAACACGAAAACCTTCGCAATTTTCACCATACCACCTTCCCCATTTCACGCCGAAATACGAATTCTTATCCATTTTGCTTTTTCTCCCTCTTTATATATTTCTCTCCTCTTCATAAGATTCTTTCACCCCTCCACATAAACGCCTCTTACCTACACGCTCGCCTCCTCCGCCTCCGTGGCTGTCGAAGCTGATTTTACCAACCATGCGAGTTTTATAACATGTTTTATGATTCTTGTACAGCTCTGTGATGGTTTTTTTTTTTAAGACAAAAGCCCCCCTACGATCCATAGGGACAATGGTCGAGGGTGACGATCTCGGAAACCGATCTGAAAAGGGGTTGAAATTCATGCTTTAAGGTGTTTCATCGAACGTGGTTTTCACGGCTAAAAAAGAAAAACCACTCTCGCCGGATCATCTGTGAGAAAAATTCTGGGTTAATGAAGATCTACAAAGAGTATCGAGTTTAAGCTTAGCAGACTAAAGCACAAAGTGCAAGGATTAAAGAAGCTTAATCCTACTTTTAAAAATTTAAAACACATTTTAAAGATTGATACAAAGGATTAAGAGGAAATCGATCAAATACTCAAGGATAAAGGGTTAATACATAAAGATTGAACATAAAAAGGCATAAACAGAGCAAAGAAGACCTAAAACCAAAGAAAAGGATTAAACTTAAATCCCAAGTTAGCGAAAGAAGTTTAAAGCAACGAAGAAAGAGTTTGAAAAATTAAGGGATTAAATACATAAAGCTTAAAGATTAAATAGGCAACATGGATACGATCGAGAAAAGAAAAAAATTGTGGCCAAAGAAGGCAAGATAAGCCTAAAAAAGCCTCGAATGCTTCAAAGAAGTATTTATTCACTTAATAAATAAAAAAATGACACCTTTCTGCTTACTTTATACCTCAAAGGGCAAATTGGTAGTTATTACAAAAAAAAAAAATATCTTACAAAAATTTGTCGAACGGTTATTGTAAAGGAACGAGAAAAGAGCCTCCAAGTCAATATTTTCAGCTGTTTTTCCTCGGGAAGTAAATACAAAGTTAATACATAGAGAAGTAGTTGAGAAACATTCCTACCTTATGCCTTGCTTGGTTTTTTAAGGATAAGGAGTGAATTCTTTGTGTCATTAATGACATTTTGAACCTAGATAGTTCCACCTCCTCATTTACGGTATAAATACTACGTTGGAACTCATTGTGGAGGGCATCGATAACTCTTTGAAGTAATATATAGTTCTGTTGAGATTGAAGAAATTCAGTGTCTTTGGAACACTGTGGATGTTTTGACCTATTTGTGGATGGACAAAGAAGCTGCGCTACCGTTGGATCCTGAGCTTGGTTTTTGGTAGAGCCATTCTATTTGTTTAATTTTCCTGTTTTCGTGCAAGCTGTGTCTCTTCTTACGATGAGAGTAAAATTTTAAGCTAGAAATGTCCTGAAACACCTTGAACCTATTATATTGCTGTCTTTATGTTTTCCTTCTGTTGAATGTTTGATTGGTAAGTTTATTTCTTTTCAACCTTAAAGCTTGTTTATTTCGGAAAATAGTCGATACGATTGGCCTCGAAGATGATTTGTAGTTTTCTTTGCTTCTTGTTGACACTTTAAAAACTATTTAAAGTCTCCTTTCAAAGTACCTTGTCCAAAGTTTGCCAAAGAGGTCTGTTTGATCATGCCCTTTGTGCTTGCTCAAATAATTGTTTTGAAAGTCTTTATAATTGCCGATCCTGAATTTTATGAGTTCCCTCTTCTATGAATGCCTGAGTTATCTTGTTTTATCTTGAATGTTTTCTTATCCTTTGAAAGTGAAATCTTTGTTGATGAAATAGAGCGTTCTCAACTCTTTGATTTCATTTTGAAAGTTCCTGTTAGGTATTATTTTGAAGTATAGTTTCTAAATTCATAGTTGTAGCCATGTAAGTGCTTCTTCATGTTCAAATGATTCTTTAAGTCCCTTTGTTGAGAAGTAAATATAATTGAGATTCATAAACGCATGGTTCTACTTTTTATTTCTAAAACCCTTAATTTTCATTCCATTTCACTGAAAACTTTGTTGATCTAATAGTCGAGTTAAGTTTGCCCTCTGATACCCACTAATTCATGCAAACTTCTACTTGACTCCATTGCCCAATGATTTGCAGGATTTCCCTTTTCTATCTATGCTTCCTAGATCATCATGTCCCACAAAACAATCAAACAAACTCAAGCTTAATAACTAGCCTGGTCAACCGCCTTTATAAATCAAGCCAAGTCATGTCATTGCCAAACATCTTTAAGAGATCCTCTGCGAGACTAGGAGGGCTAGATCCTAGAAGCTCTAAAGACTAGTTTACATGTTGCCTTGTCATTTGGTTTACCAATCGGCCAAATCACGGGACCCCAATAGAATGAAAGAAGCACCTCTAGGAAAACCAAGCAAACCCTCAAAACAAAAATAGAAACCAAAAATTCGAAGAGACCCTCCTCGGAATCGAGATAAAGAGACAATGACGGCAAATCAGACCTCCTTTCCAAGAAAACTATGTAGATGAAGAGGAAAAGAAGTGAAGAGCGGGAAGAAAACCATGTAAATGCGATGAGCTCGATAATAAGGATGATGTTTTACGTGAGGAAGAAGAACAAGGTCTATTTTCCTCAAACTAAGTAGAAGTAAGACATATGAGGATTTTGGGGGTGCAAAGATAGAGTTTTTGAAAATGATATCATGGAGGTTCATAGGCGATGTGACCTCTAAAGTAGAAAACTCAGAGGCCACCCTAGGAAGAACAAACCAGAAATTGCCTTTCAAAAAGACACCTAAAAACATTCTTAAAAATACGATAGAAAACACTAACATAATGGCTAATACTCCTAATCGGAAGCAAATACAAAACCATCCAACATAATAATGACAAGCTACCCTAATGGCCAACTAGTGGTAATGAAAAACTATACTGACATTCCTAATAAAACTCAAAAAACTAGAAGTTGCTAAAAAGACTATGTGTGATAAAGCTGAGTGTAAATATACCGAAACCTGACACCATTTAGTTTTAGAGTGAAATTCTTAAGATAAAAATAGCCATACCTCTTCTTACGAACTAGTGACTCATGATGTATATAGATCCCAAGTTTGAAAGCTTTGAACCTTAGAAAATGACACGACACTCTAAATTTCTGTTAAAGCCAAAGTTGTTGTTTGAGCCTAGGTAGAGGAAAATATCGAAGGAGTTGTGCCTCCATTCTATGTCAATTTAAACATTCATGACAAATCTTTAATGCCATGCTAGACTATTGCTTCCATAAACTTATGCCAAAGGTAGTGATGGAGGAATTAGGCCTCAAAAATAACCAAACCTTGCAAAAAGACTTATACTCTTGCCCAGTTTCAAGTAGGGTTAAATGCCTAGGTTTGATCAAATATCTGTATTAATACGGCACAAATACTAGCTAAGAAGCCTAGTCATTGACATTGTAATGCATTTTGACATTTTAAAGTATGTACGCAGCTTTATCTAGATCATGGGGAGCTAAACCCCAAGAAAACCTCCAAATGGACATGAACTATGATGCCATTCAGGTATTTAATCAAGCAAGAATAATGTACGGAGAGAATCTCACATGAAATACATGATAGCGACCAAGATAGGCCAAACAACACCTCTCTGTTCTATCCATTCAAGACCTTGACTCATTTATCTTGTAAAGTGAAGATGACATTAATGAACAAGTAAATGAAAAGGAGGAAAAGAGCTACGAGCCTATCGGAAGAATAGTCAAACCAAACACAAAATGAAGAAAATGACAACGAAACTCTAGCGACCATGAACAACAACATAATGGAGAATACGAACTTGAAACACTTTGGAACATGGCTTTGATGGCTCTTGTGGAGAAATTTGGTTCGAGAAGCAGTGTTTGGATACACAACACCAATGAAGGTCACTCTTTAAGCTAGATTTCCCCGCTAAACAATATTTCGAGCATGAAGCCTTTCTCTTGGGGCTACGATGGTTGAAAAACATAGGAGCTAAGAAGATTTATGTTCAAGGAGTTTCGAGATAATCATTAAGAAAATCAAGAAATGAATGTTTAGCCAAGAATCCTAAGCTAAGAGAATATAGGAATATTGCCTTGAACTCCTACAGAAGAAATTTGAGAAATATGAACTTACTCTGTCCCAAGAGCTCAAAACAACCTTGCAGTAAGAACTAGCAACCTTTGCGCCAAAACTTGCCAATTAACTCATGTAAATGAACAATATCAGGTGAAGGTCAAGTACGGACAGCCAGATCACGATAACATAGATTATTGGCAAGTATTTGAAAAATGACAAATAGATTGAAGACTTCTTGGGCCAAAAACCAAGTTTGAAGTAACAAAATCGGACTTAACCATCAGGGACAATTTTCTTTGAAGAAAAACATACCAAAACGAAATTTGCCTTGTCACTATTGTGTTAGGGCCCTTGTTTGCAGAAATAAAAACAATTTTTTGAGTCATGTAGATGAAGATGGGCAACTATGGTAGACAAAGATTGTCAAGATTGTGGAAGAAATTTGAAGAGCGGTGCTTGCCTGGGCGCCGTGGAAACAAGAACGAGATGGTAGATAGGAGCAACAAGAACAAACGGTGGAACTCCCGATTGGGGGTGGGTAGATAGCCGAGCGGAAAGGAAGGGTAAGCGACAGTCGGCAGTGGGGAAAAGGAACAAATAGGCGGTTGACAGGCGGAGAAGCGGGTTAGCACGGTCAAGGGTTGGAGGAAGAGGTCGTAGGAGAGCTGTGTTCGCTCTTATTCATTCTGTTCTCTCTTTGTTCATCACAAAACCCCCATATGTTCTGTGATACTATGTAATCAATCATAACGAGGATAAGCTGCGAAGAAAGTAAATACATCCCATATTTTTAATGCAATATAGGATGATCTTGGGTTGATATCCTAAGTCTGTTATGTTTTGGTTGAGTTGGATACATTCGTCACTTCTAAATTTTGTTTTTCGTCTGAATACATTCATGAGTATTATCGTTTGCATAGTATTTACACATATTTAGAACACTTTTTCTATCTCGTTGTTCTATAATTTATGCTTAATTAGTGATCTAATCATAAATCTTACTAAGGTCATGACATGCCTCAAGTGAGACGCTCCCGCTCTTCGGAGTAGAGTGAAAATACCGACGTTGTGCTAGACCATTGCGGAAACCTTGTTGGCCTCTATACGGAACATGGGTCTTGCCGAAGAGACCTTCTACCTTGCCAAAAAATGGACCCATTTAAGGACACGAAATTCCATTTGGAAACTAGATCATGGTATCGTGGATATTCGAGAGAGAAATACGAAGAAGTTGGTGGGATAACACCTAGATGGGTTCATAGCATAGCAAAATTTGAGAGTTGAGACAATGAAGAGGAATTTTTAAGGATCGAGTTCTATTCTGCGGGTACGCGGTGATATCTATGAGATATTCGGGAAAATTTCCTAGGAACTCTATAATTGATTTGCGGAAGTTACCAAACGAAGACATTTCAAGGAATCTCGCGGAAGGTCATCGTAAGTGGTCACACATAGATGCGGCGGCGCTCCATCGGTTAGACACGTGTTGACCGAGCTACAGATTTCTGGGTGCAATATACCTTGGAGGGATACATAGTGGAGTTCGCGGCTAAGTGTTACTAGTCTTTCCCAGCGAGGGACCTATTCAAATCGAGTTGCGTGGAGAGGTAGTAGAAGGAAATCTCCTTGTGGATCAAAGCTTTATTAGTGAGACGAAGGATTGATGGATTTCAAAATACGAGATGGAGACTTAAACCTCGATGCAGGAAACTTGAAGATACTACAAGTAAGTTGGAGAGAAATTGTTGAGATTAAACAAGATGATGAGCTTAGTGAAAAGAGCCTTCACTAAGTGGGCTTTTAGAGCCATTTTTGGCGCAAGTCTATTTTTAGACATGATGACCATATTTCAAAAGTTGTAGGATGCTATTTGTGGATGGTTGATCAAGTTGGAAAAAATAGATGAAATTCTATTTTTAGAATATTGAAGACTAGTTCTATTTATAGATCGTTGATCTAAAAATAGATGCATATCGATGTGTTAGCTCTTGATAATAATTAGGGACTAAACAACATTATTCTCTTGAAGCACTTTGTTTGATGCACGGATGTTTGTCATTGGGTGAGGTACACGATTCTGAGGGTTTCATGGAGCTAATGCATGGAGGGCTAGAGTTCAGAACTCAAGTGGTGAGTTGTGTACGATTGGAAGGTAGTTGTAGGGTTGTATTCGGTTTAACTGCGATTGAACCTAGGTTGAGCTAGTTGTGTCTAGTCTGAGCGGTGATACCAGCAGTGAGAGTTGAGTGAATTAATTAGTTAATTAATTTCACAAATAATAACTCATTAATCATTTGAACAATACGGTTAACTACGGGTGCATTTGTGATTTCAATGGAGACAAAGTGGAGAGATAGGTGAAAGAATAAGAATTGACTGTCTATTGTGACTATAGTGATGCATTGATTGCATCACACACACGTGGAATTTGTAATGAGGATTGCACGATCAAAGGAAAGAACAATTGGAATTCATTCGAGCTATTCTTCATAGGGATTGTGCGGTGGAGAGCGAGGCTAGCGAAATGAGAGATCGGTGCATGGATTTGTAAGATTGTTCCTAATTAGTGTATGGCGATTGTCTTGTCTTGAGAGCTTGATAAGATTTGTATGAGTATTTTCATATGATTCCATGATACATAATATATGGTTAGATTTTCGGCTTCAGGTTTTCCCATTTAAAAAGCAACTTTGTTATGTGTAGAATTATTTTTTATTTATTCTTTACATGTGTGTGCAATTAATTTTCCGCAAAAGATTAACAAGTGGAATGATTCGGTATCTTACATAAAGTTAAATAGTGTGAGATCGGTGGATCTAGGACATATGCATGCTTAGTGCATATAATTTCTACATGGTATCGAGATCATTTTTTATTGAAGATTGTAATTGTAAAGTGATTTTGTCTTTGGTGGACGATTCGAATTTGCTACGAAGATTCTTGGTCTCGACGATTGAGTATACATTAATGTCTTTCGGTGGGTTTGCGATTGGAGTATGCCCGCGATGGGGCTCAAATTACATGGCACGGAAGAGACGGATGGAGAGTAGTCTTTCGGAGGATAATGTGCGAAGGAGTTCATTGATAGCGATGTTCCTAAGTCGGGATATAGCGATGTTGCATTAGCAACGCATGGAAAGAACGGCAAAAGGCAGAAGAAGTTGTTGGAAGGTGTGAAGGACCATATTGTGTCCGACATCGCGGGGGAAAGCCACTCCATTCTTAATGTAGAAACGTGAGACTTATTCAAGGTAATGAGAGGAAGTTGGTAACAAAGACAAGCTCGAGAAAAATAAAAATGGAGAAGCGACGATGTTCCAAAATACCTCACGAAGTTTGTCCTTTGCCAAGGATGAGCCCAGGAAGTGTGGGGGTTACTGATAGAAGAAGACTTGGTGATATTGGATCTCCTTGGGCTTCGAAGAGTTGGTATAACTACGAAATACTCTCGATGGATGGGAGAAAGCTGGGATGGGAGCGAATTTGGTCACCGTGCGTACGGGGAGGAGATAAAGAAGGGTGCAGGGGATGGATCTTTGTCGAAGAATGAAGATGAAGAAAGAGGGTGTCTTTAGCTGTAGAAGCAAGGAAATTGAAGGGGAAGAAGCATCCTTTAAAATCCAATGCTAAAAGAAAAGAATTTGTCCCAGTAGAAGTGTTTTCAACTGTCATGAACATGGACATTTCGCCACATACGTACGAAGAAGAAGGAGAACAAGAAAGGTTGCTAGATCTACGGTGGAGAGGCCCCCTTGTACTCACAATTTGAACTTGATTTCCTTGATCGCATGCTTGGTTTCAGGCTGTATGGGATCGGTGTGGTATCTTGATAGTGGTCGTCTTTCCATATGATGGGAGACAAGGATTGTTTAGTGACTTGGAGGAGAAGGACATCCAAATGCGTGTAGAGATGGGAGATGATGGTCGTGCAATTGAGGCTGGAATTGGGACCATTGCCTTTGAGGAAGAGAGTCTAGTAATCCATTCTTGTTGAAGAATTTTTATGCATGTTCCGGTGCGAAGAAGAACTTGGTCTCGGTCGCAATGCGCACGGAAGACCGAGGTTATGATGTTGTTTTCGGTGAGGAAAATCCTTCCTTCGACATAAAGCAATGATTCAAACCAAGAAAATAGGGTTTGAATTAAGTCTCTACTATGGTGGAGGTAGATGGATATGGCTTCAATGGTGGGAAGACGAGAAGAAAGTGGTGAGTCGGGATGAGGATGAATTGTGGCATAGAGATTGGGCCCATCTTCTGTGGTGCTTTGAAGATTTTGCGAAGAAAATTTCTACTAGACTTCCCAAGGATACTCTTGTATGGAACAAATCGATTACGAGGATGTACTATCGACAAGTTTGTAGAACCACCTTTCATGAGAAGGAGAACCGTGTGGATTATCCTAGAAATTCACACGGACGTGTGTGGACCTTTCTTAGTGCTTCCAACAACAAAACACGGTGTTATGTTATATTTTTTGATGACTATTCTTGTATATATTTGGATCTTCTTCATGCGAGAAGAAGAGTGAAATGTTCTCAAATTTAAGCAGGTTAAAGGCATTGGTGGAGGGTGGAAGCAAGTGACTCGTGGAGGGCGATAATGGCAATCGAATACATCTCGGGTGAATTCAAAAGACTTCTATAGCAAAGAAGGAATTCGAAGAGAAATCATAGCACCTCATAACCCACGATGGGGTGGGTTGAGGAAGAGAAAGAACGAGAATGATCGTGGGTGCGCACGAGCGATGCGCATGACCGGGGGCTTACCAATGCACTTGCCGAACGAAAGCATGTACAACACTATGGTTTGTGTGCAAAATCATTGTCCTCATAGAGTACTGTGGCATGAGTACACCGAAGATGATTTCACGGTAAGAAGCCTAAATGTTCTCATTTGAAGATTTACGGCTCACTGTTTTACATTCATGTGACAAAAGGACACCGGGGAAGAAGCATTTGAGCGAGCGCAAAAGTTAGAAATTTTTAGGGTACACGAAACACCCCATAACTATCATGTGTATTTTCCATATAGTCGAGGGATGATTTTTAATGAACGGAAGTTAAAATTCAATGAGGTGAAAGCCATGGTTGTCGCTTGAGAGGAGCTACACTTGCATGCGGGAGGAACTTCTTGTTCCCAAAGATGAGCCTCTAGATGTGGATCGGCCACGGAGAGATTCATGGAGTGGAGAGTCCTCATGCGGAACCAAACATCGGACAAGGAAGAAAGTGTATCACGAACGAAGTGAAGCTTGATGCGGCATAGAATGCAGGTACCTACATCACGGTAGCAGAATGGAGACAATCACGACCGATTTCTTGGATACATGGCTCTTATGAGCAGGTGTATCCTTGTGCATGTCGCGTCTTGTTTTGAGGAAGTAGTGCGAGGAGCCGCTAGGTAGATGCCATGGTGGAGGTATGACTCATTTCGGAAAGCAGTTCTTGGGATATTGTTCCAAGGCCGGTGGGAAAATGGTTATGAGATCGAAGATGAATCTACAAGGTAAAGCAAGTTATTTGATAGAGTTTAGTATAAAGCAATATTTTTTGAGGCTTCTCACGGATCAAGGGGATTGACTATGAAAAAACCTTTGCACGTACGCCAGTGTTCTTCCTACGGACCGTCTTTCCTACTCTCGGCGCGGATGGTTGGCATTCATCGGATGGATGTGAAAGACTATGTTCCTTATTGGGATCATTGAGGAAGGGTGTACATTGAGCAGCCTAAAAAGTTTTAGATCTTCGGCGGCAAGTGGCATGTGTGTGAGGCTCAAAAAGAGCGTTGTATGGTGGAAACAAGCACCCATGCTTGGTACACTCGGATTGACGGCTATTGTTGGACTTGTTTCACGAGAAGTGGGCGGATGCAAACTGTGCAGTTGTGGTGGAGGGTAAGATTTTAATCGATGTACTTTATGTTGTTGATTTATTACTAACGAGTGATGAGAAATTGATACACTCATGCAAGGAAAATCTTACAAAGAGTTGAGATAACGGATTTGGGCCTCCTTCATTACTTTTCGCTTGGATTGGAAATATAAATGACAGCGAGTGAACTATTTGTGTCTCAAGGCAAGTATACTAGGAAGATCTTTGAAGTTTCATGTGCAGGGGCGCAAGCCTATCGACACTCCTCTTCCGATGGAAATTGGAGAAAAAAGGATGCTACATTGGGAGGTAGTGGATGCCATTGTTTATCGACGATTTAGTGGGTTCGCTCATGTATTTAGTCAATACGAGCAGGACATATGCTATGTGGTGAACCGGCTTTCTGGCGATGGTTAAGCCTGCCAAGCTCTTTTGGAAGGCATTCAAGCATGTCTGAGATATCTAGGAGGCACATACGAGAATGGTTTATGGTACGGACGAGGAAGGATGGTCGAAGTTGCGCCTGGTTTCACGGATGCGGATTGGGCGGAAGCCCAACAGGGCAGAAGAATCACATCAAAAGGGATTTTAGGTATCGGATCTATGGCGGGTTTCTTGGTACACCAGCTAGGAAACAAATATCCGTGGCACTCATTTCGGCGGAAGCGGAATACATGGCAGCAAGTCAAGGTACACGTGGCAAGTCTGGATGAGGAAGATTAGTTTGTTCGGTTCACATTTAGATCCCACGGTGATACATTATGATAATCGAGTTTCATTAAACTCTTTTTTAATCTGTGTTTCATGATATAAATATATTGATATCGGTATCATCATATCGGGGTGTGTGCAGCGAGAAGATCATGTTGCTTCGGTACATTCCTACGAGGAGGATCGGGATGCGGATATTCGCGAAAGGTGCTTACAGGAAAATTCGAATACCATAGAGCGGGATCGGGGTGAAGGATAATCCCTATCTTATTGAGGAGAAAGTGTTGAGATTCAACAAGATGATGAGCTTAGTGAAAAAAGTACTTCACTAAGTGGGCCCGCGAGCTATTTTTAGGCGCAAGTCTATTTTTAGACTATGTCTATTTTTTAAGCATGATGATCATATTTCGAGAAGTTGGGATGCTATTTGTGGATGGACAGTCGAGTTGGAAAAATAGATGAAATTATATTTTTAGAATAATGGTAAGTCTATTTATAGATCGTTGATCTAAAAATAGATGCATGTAGAATTATTATTAGCTCTTAATGGCAATGAAACACTAACGACAACTTATTCTCTAAAGCACTTTGCTTGAGGTGCACACCGCCAGCACGTACGATTGTATGCGAAATTCTTTAGCAATTACGAAGGTTTTCTTGAGCTAATGCATGGAGGACTAGGATAGAACTCAAGCCATGGGAAGTTATGACACGGTTCGGAAGAGTAGTTGTGGAGTTGTATTCGAGTTTAACTACGATTAGACTCGGTTGAGCTAGTTGTGTCTGGTCTAGGCAGTTGATACACTAGTGAGAGTGGGTCATTTAATTTACAAATAATAGCTCATTAATCAAATGAACAATACGGCTGGGTTAGCGCGATTGCATGACGATTTCGGTGGAGATCCGGTGGAGAAGATAGGTGGGCGGAATAGACTATCTGTTGTGACTATAGTACAGTGCGTGATTGCATCACACACATTGGAGTTGCCACTTTGAGGATTGTGTAGTCAAGGCAAGTAATTTGAATTCATTAGGAGCTATTCTTCGGCGAGGATTATGTAGTGGGCGAGGGCTAGCGAGGGCGAGAGATCGGTGCATGGATTTGCAAGATTGCTAGAATTAGTGTATGAAGATTATCTTTGTCTTGAGGGCTTGATAAGCTTTGTATGAGGATTTTCATATGATTCACATGATGCATAATATGTAATTGGGTTTTCGACTTCGAGCTCGAGTTAAAAACAAGCTGTGTTTATGTGCGATTATTTTTATTTATGCTTTACATGTGTGTACCAATTAATTTTCATAAAAAGATTAACAAATGGAATGATTCGGTATACATAAGGTTAAATAGTGCGAGATCGGGGTGGATCTAGGACATATGCATGCTTAGTGCATGTAATTTCTATAGGAAGACAAGGTTATGGATGTCGAGACCTCCGGTAGGTTGAGGGAGCGATGAGCACATCGAAGGGCACAAATTGAGAAGTGGCGAAAGGGTGATGAAGGAGTTGGAGAAGCCGGAAAGTATTTGAAAGGACAAGGAGAAAGGCGCCTCATAAGACAAAGGATGGAAGGTGTGGGTTCCCAAAGAGATAGGAGGGACCATCGAGGGTAGTGAGTTTATGGGAAGCGACCCAAGCGAGAGAAGGAAGAAGTCGATGGAGAGGATGTGTGCACCACAAGGAGATGTCTGAGTACGGGTTGCTGTGCAATGGAGAAAGTATTCGAGAGGACGTACCCATAATAAAGGTAACTCTGTTCCCAAAAATTCAGACGCTCTAGTCTCGACGCTTCCTGATCGCCTGTCGACCCCGCTAGGTGATTTTTTGTTAAGTTACGAGAATTGTGATGAATTGAATAGTGTTCGATCTACTACAACGATAATACGCACTCATGATAGTGATATTAATACCATTACATCTGCGGAAACCGAGGTTTTATTTTCGTACTTACTCCACGAAAGTATGGAGGGATCATTTCGATACCCGAGTTCAGAAGAGGTAACGATGATGTTGAACAAAGCAGTATCTCTGCCGGAGCCATATGGAGGAGCTCGACGGAGACACCGAGCGGAAGCGAAGTTGATTGAATTCGGACGATTCTGCGAGGAGAAACTCTACGCGGGTTTATCAAATGGTCAAAGCTCATCGAATCCGATAAACGATGTAAAGAAAAATTAGTTAAAGGTGTTCTTCAAAACAAATCGACAAGGTTTATCGAAATGTGGCGGAGATCAAGTAGTGAGAAGAAACAACATGGTATTTGATGAAAAGATATTCAAGGACGTGATTGGAAAGGCCCGGGTTACCAATCCCAATACGAATCATCATAAGTGACTGTCAAGGCCCTCTTCCGTCGCAAAGAACTTTATTATTTAATAGAAGATATTGAACATTATAAGATGCATTTGAAAAGCTGAAAATAGAGGCCATGGTGGGATATCAGGAGTTTAGGGAGGGCTGCGGCACAAGACTCTTCCATTTTGGGTTTTAACATCGGACTAGCTATTCTAACGAGAAAATTTGAAGAATTCGACGATGTGGTTGCAGACCAAATGTATGGTGTGCCACACTGTCTAATGGGAAGGACATGTAGTGGCCCAGGTGTCCAAGGTTGCGGGGGTCGAGGAATGTGGGGACATGGTGTCGAGCGAGGAAGCTACACCGATGGGGGGATTTGCCTGAGATAAACACTCAAGGGTTATGTACGCACCTTTTGATACCTAGGGTTCCCCGCACAACGAAATAAGGCCACCGAATATTGTGAGATTTGTAAAAGCATGGGTCATCCACCACCTACTGTAGATCTTGAAAAAGTACTCAACGTTAAAACAACATATCACATGAGTTTTTGTTACAACACATATTATAGAAAGCGATGTAGGCTGCGGATGCATTGGCGGAACGATGCCGGAGCGGACCTTCATATAGAGTGAATGAGGATCCCGGGGGAAAGAGGAGAGCATGAGAGGAGGACGGTGGAGCAAGAGGACCAATACAATGTTATAATTGTGACCAAGAAGGCCACGTGACGAGAATGTCCACTTCTGGACACTGGTACTCTCGGTGCAAGTTTCGCACACATGCAACCGAAGACTACCCGGAGCTAATCGAGGGTGGGAATAAAGAGCCGGACAAAGAGGAACAAATGCGGTAAATGCGAGCAAGAATAATAGAGGATCAGCTGTGCGAATGTAGGCTATAGTGACACAAGGAGAAAGAGAATTGGAGAATATGCATAGACTACGAGACACGATAAAGGCGAAAAGCCGGCATCTGCGAAACCATGATTTAAGCCGAAAAGACAAAATAAATACTTTAAAGAAACGGTAGAAACCTTTGCTGATTGGGGGAAGCGGAGGCATTGATTTACGATAGCCCAAGATAAGAGGAACCGAGCTAGTACAAGTACTACAATTGAAGAAATGGTTTCGACTATTTTTTTAAATATTATTGCAATACCAATGGTGGAACGATTAGACGAACACGGAAATGATGGTGTGAGAACCACAGAGCTATAATATCCCAAAATGGGAGGCTGCTAGCAAGGGATAGTGGAAAACGCATTTTCCGGGGAATAGCGCTAATACAAGATTTGAAACCGAGGACCTAATTCCCTTAGATTACGAGTATCTAAGGCTGAAATCCAGAGGAGGCTCCAAAGAAATCCCTGCAAATGGGTTAAGCAAGGTCTCACACCTAGTTGTCCTCGGAAGAATTCACGATGGAAAGGTACAGCAAATGCAAGAACTTATAATGCGGAAACGGTGTTATTTTGCGAGCCTAAGTACATGAAGATTTAAATAGCCAAAAAATGTGTAATATGTGGAAAAAATAATGCAATTCCTTGAGGAAAGAATCACTCAATCAAGGCAATGCCAATGAAATTAACAACACATGTAATGTCACAAGGAAATAGAAAGAATGTTGCTACATATATATATGAAACCTGGCTTTAAAGACAGATTGCATTCTATTATGGATATACAAAATGATATCAATACATGGATATGGCAATGTATGTCTCAAATAAATAGAAATGACTCTAAACACTACAGTAATAATACATCAATCCTTGAAAGGATTAAATTTAAAATATAAAAAAATAGCGAAAATATCGTTGCTAGGCGATGGCTACAACTCACGGCCCAAATGAATAGAAGTTTGAAGATGATGAATAATCTAAAGTAGACACTCCTCGATTGATTCTCCAAGTGAGAGGCTGATCCTATCATTAAAAATCTCACCCTCCCATCGACAATACCAAAACCCCATAGCAAGTATGATGAAAATAACACGATTACTAAAAAAACAAAAGGCTGCCGCTGTGAGAACAGGAATAGTTGTTAATGCCAAGATCTGCAATAAAGCAATGGCTTCCAAAATGCAGTCTCCCAAAGGAAAGAGAGTCCTCCTCTTGAAAAACAAGTGATGGTAGAGGTGTTGTGATCCCTCTTTGCTTACCCTACAACACAACATTATCACTGTTATGAGAAATAATGATGTCTTTGGAGGAGGATGTGGCCTCAAGCTTTGGATGTGAGGCAAATTAGTACAACTCATAAAGAGGCTTCTTAAGAAAGGAGAAGGATTCCTAAATAGGAAATCCTTGTCTTTAGCAACTGGCAACTACGGCCCTAGTGTTGGGATTAGAGATGGTCTAAGCGGAAAGAAATCAATAATCATATGCATGAGAAAAATGGTTGCCTTGCCCTCCTTTTAAACACACGAGAGCTCCCTCTCCATGGGTCCCACTATTTGTGGTTTCTTCCTTCAGTAATCTTCCCTCCTCTTTCTCTTGTCTTTGTCCCCAGATGTCTCCACCTCCTTTCTGCGATGTTTGACTTGGTCAAACTTGACCAACCTCTTTACAAATGTCCCCTTTCACACACGAGGGTGTGAAATCTAGTTCCATTATTTCAGTCCCCTTCCATCTTCAGGGGATTTTATCCATTTTTATTATAGACAGGCCTTCTCCCACCAATTACTCAACTCTTAAGTGAAAATAGCAAAAGTTAATGTTCCAATTTATTGCAGAAGAATTTGGAATCTTACGGTCCTCCCCTCCCAAATGTTGCTTGTCCTCAAGCAAGCTGCTGAAAATACGGTCAAAATTTTCCCCCAAGTCATGGAGACTAAAAATTGTTGGGAAAATATCACCCAAATGGATCCTCCATTTCCAAGCAATCATCCAAACAAACCGAGTCACCTCCCAACATGGCAACTCCTGAAAATCTCCTTCCACCTCCAAGCTCCCGAAATGAAGGTGGGTTGAAAATCTGAATATGGTAAGCATCTTAGCCTACCCCATGCTATCATTCTATCCACTTATGATAATTGTAGAAGGTATTTTACGATCCTTTCGGGCTACAAAAGTATTGCCCTCAAATGGCAAAGTGAAGAACAATCCCCCAAAGGTCCTCCTCCAACATTGAAGAACAAAAATTTGGCCCAAGATGTTCCATCCATGATGAATAGGGACATGATCATCATATAACATCCTAATGAGAATTTTTTTGAAGGTTTTACATTATTACACTGATACAAATAATGTCTCGAGAAGAATACGGTGCGGTTTCACCCGCACCCAATCTCGAGAAAGTAACATGGCAAGTAATATACAAAATCCTTCATCTCTTAATGAATGGTAAGTAGCTGAATGTATCAACAATACATGATCAAGCACTTACCCATGGTTGTGATGTATTATGTAATTCCATGGTCCCACCTCAAAGAAAACAAATATGTGGCTACGGTGGCCATATCTCCTCCCATGCTCCCATTAGAACATGGTGCGGAAAATGTGGGAATTATCTCCCTTCAAGGACACATCCCAACTCATGTGTCTCTATCCCAAATGTGCTTCAATACAAATCAGATCCATATTAGCAAATGAAATCATGATCAGCAACAAAGTAGAGAAAATGTCGAAGGTTTCATGTGGTACAAGAAAGGTACTGTGATTTCCCAATAGTGATAGTGCGGTTTTCCAAGCTGTAAACGGAAAAGTACAAGGCAAGATGTTTCTTGTTACATAGTTAACCATGTATGTCATCATATGATAAATTTTTGGGTGCAAAAACTGAGTACCACATGTGATGATAAAACATTTTCCCAAGGCCATATAAAAGGCAACTGCCTCCATCATATAGATTGTCCCAACAATGATCATGGAGCAATGTGAAAAAGCTTTCCCTCTGCTGAACAATACCTTTCGCATGGTAATGGTAAGAGTATATACAAATCCAATGAGAATGGAAAAAAAAAACTCCTTACCATATACCGGAATTAATATGGTACATGGATCCATAGTGAGTCTTTCATAGTGTTTTTGCATGCTAGAAGAAGAATGGTCCATATATTTGAGAGATAATCCTCCTCATGCTTGAAATCCCAGTCAAGAAGAATATGTCATAGTGATAGATGTCTCTATCCACTACTCTATCATCATCACCTCCTCCTTGCTCACCAGAAATTACATCCAATGTGAAGTGATCACGGGGACACTCCCATCCCTATGTCTGCTGCTCCCAAGTGGCCAGGTCTTGTGAGCTCATGCAAATAAGCTCTTGTCAATACAAGCTCTGTTCTTTTACGTGATCCTTGTCAAAGACTTCTCTCATCATCTTGCTACACACATAAGAAGTTCCTCCCAAAGGTGGAAGTACCTCTTCATCATCTGTGAGAGGCTAATTCATCTCCTCTCCTGCAACCATCATGCAAAGTGTGGGGAAACCGATCTTCTCTTTCTCTCCCAAGAACAAACAAAGCAACAAAATATTTTGTTGCGTCCCCATACTCCCATCATACAAATGTGTAGTAGAAAACCTGACAATGAATGATATGAAAGATGCTTTAACACCATGTATCCATACTCTTTCTTTGCTCAAAGATGCAAGTATCTTTTGCCACATACCCTTGAAGAGGATATTGGCCATCTTTCAAGAGAAACCCCGTGACCAAGCCTCCTGTTTGCCCGGTATCATAAATTTACACGTGAACTCCCAGCTCCTTGCTTACTCAACCACATCCACTCGACCAATTGTGTGGATGTCTTCTCACTTCTCTTCCCTTGGTACTCCTCTCATGAGGGCTACCATCCTTAAACCAAATATCTCTCTTTGCATTTCATGAAAGTTTGAAATAGAATATTCTCGAGAGATCAATATTGACCCCATAAGGACCCAAATAGGTGGTAGGAAAAAACCTCCCATCATGATGTGTGTAAGCAAGGAATGTCCATCACAAGCATGAGGGGTATTATCCATCCTAAGATGTTGTGGAGTACTAAAGGTATGCTTTGATGATTATTTAGGTGGCTTTTTAATAGAATTTGTGGAACCTTTTTGTATCATGAATTTGGAAAGTAATGAGAATTATAACAAAACATGTGAGAATTGATATCGAGGGCATAACTTATTTGATAATGGTTGTTTTACTTGTACGAGAAAAGGAAAAAAACGAGAAATTGCGGCTCCAAAGGAAAGGACAAAGTCGGATAAACTTGTCCTACGAACGAGGAACCGAATGCAAGCAAGGATAAACGGATCGAAGCCGAACCGAGAAAAGGAGGTGAAGACACCAGCTCGGCGCAAAAGAAAAGACGAGATGAAGAGTTAACGAGTTTAGCGAATCCCTAGGGATCTTCGATCACGGGGATCGGCCCTTGTTTATCTTGTTACTTGGACATCTCCTTGTCCTTTATATAAAGGGGCAATAACGTAGCTTAATAGAAATGAAGGATACACTTTTATGTAATTTCTGAAAAACATAGAGCTTTGATTATTAAGTCTGGGTAGGGCGGTTCGATATGTATTTTTGACCGATGCATTATTAAAAGCTTAGTGATTATTTCATCTGCAAATACGGATTAACTTAAAGCGGTGTATCCTTGGAGGCTAGGGCCGGCCCCGGACACTTGCTTTTGTACCATTACGTGGCTTCGTTGTGTGGTTTGTTTATCGGTGTTATTTGATAATTTGATATGCTTTATAAAGTTCATATTACATGCTATTGTTAAATATTGAATCATTAAGGTTTTTACGGACAGAATCGTGTGTTCGACTCCGCATCAAGTTATTAATCCTTTCAAAGTTAATTGCATGTTCTTCTTTATTCTTGTTACGAAATTTGTTATACTAAGCTTATTCGTGTTGTGTGCGTTTCGATTTATTAGTGTTGATATAATTTGTCAATAGTTACTTGTTTGTTCCATTAGTGTGTTTCGTGTGATTTTCCTTGAGAGTGAAAAGATTGTTATTTTGATTACGAGTGTATTTGAGTTAATAGATTAAGCTTGGTTACAACTCGCAGGACTTAGATTATTCCAATTGCTATTCCATTTAGATTTATTTGTTCAATTCTTTAATTTAACATTTTCTATTTTGTTTATTTGTTGTTCTGTATTCAAAGTTGTTTGTTGCTTTGGCGTGAGAATGATCTAAGGGTACATGGCCAAGGCATTGGCCCGATCTTTGTCTAGCTCCCGGACTGCGTGGTTATGCTCTAGTTTCCTTTCCATCGATTTCCGAAGGGATGGGTTATCCTTCTTGAACCCTTGGTGATAAAATTTGTGGAAGTTTTACGAGTGTGGTTATTCCTTTGATAATTTAATTCTGATTGACATCCAATTTGCTCTTGTATTTCTTGCATGTTACTACTAGCATTATAAAGCAAATGATAGCCTCGATTGAGTCACTCTTTGTGGCAAAAAACGCTCCCAGGATTGACATATTAATGTGAGGTAATTAGAGGTGAAAGAGACCCTTTTATAGCTCTGCATTTTGGGCGCCGTTACGGGGAAAAGAGTGTGGCCATTTGTGTTTTCGAGTAGTGTACGAGCACAACAAAGGAAGGTTGGATAAACGGAAAGGTAAGAACCTACGTGCGGAGCATGTAAAAGACTGCTCCACTATGCGCTTTCCTAACAGTTTGTTTTTCTTTGTTTGAATAGAAGTTGGTAGTTCATTTGAGTGCATGACTAAGCGAAAAAAAGACCGAAAAAAAAACATCAGAAACTTCGCTCCAAGCACAGAAAAAGCTAAGGGGCCGGTGACCCGTAGCCGAACGACAACTTCGCAAACCCGAAATGCAACAAAAGACGAGAATCTCGGCCATCGATGAGCTAAAGCATTTCTAAGCCTACTAGTTCCCTTGAGCTGCAGGGGTCACCATGCGCCTTTGTCTTTGAGGTACGCAAAATCAAGGCGAAGGCAGGACTTTCGAAAATTGAAAATTCTACTCCGGAAAATATTGCGAGAAGGAACTCTAACAGCAACGAAGGAAGGAGAAACGGGGAAACCAAGGAACCAAAATCCCCTATTGAAACAAATCGACCATTAGATAGCCAGATAAAGAAGTCTTTACGAAGCATTGAAGAATTCAATCTCCTCGGACACTGGTATTCTCATTATTCGAGATAGAAGCGCTATTAAAAATATCTTTGTCAAAACGGTCCCCACTCAACCTAGAATGCCCTCCTAGATATCCCGGAGAAGGTTGTTGGCATATGTTGATCCACATGGCTCAAAACCAACCAAATGCTCAAAACCGGCCCGAAATGTCAAACCTCTACATTACAATATCCTATAGTGGTTCTGCGTAAATGCACCCGCAAGCTATCCCTCTTCGACATGTCCCTACATTTCACGGACTCACATCGGAAGATCCGGATGGGCTAACATTCAAATTCGATGTGTTATGTAGGGGGTACGATTACACACGATCCCCAAAAATTGAAATTATTTCCCTCTACATTAAAAGGGGGTGCTTTAAGATGGTTTATGTGGCTGGGTGGCGAAGTTATCAACAATTGGGATCAAATGAAAAGATCCTTCTTAAAAAAATATCGGGATTATTGTGGATCTGAGAAAATTAAAGACGAAATATTTCAAATGTCGGCGGACCAAATGAAACATTAGAGGAGTATGGAACGTTTTCGGTGATTACAATCTACAAAGATCTCCTTGTGCATCGCTACCCAACACACGATAATGTGTTAAAAGAAAATTTGCATTAATAAGGGTATGAAGGAACAATGGATTGAAAAATTAAACATTATGGGAAAAGGGGACATTTATCAAGAGAATTTTGCTGACATCATTGACTTATGTATCGGGAGTTCGAGAGCGACACAAGAATAAAACAATAGAATATGATCGGTTTGCAGAAGATAACAAAGTATCGGCGGAGGAAGGAGTAACACGTGCGAGGTGGAAATTTGTTAGAAAATTTTAAAAGCTGATATTATAGAGACACTAACTACACAACTTGATATTGTGCCGAGGCTAAACGAACGGTTGGAGGCGAACGGAAATTTGGCAATCTTGCGCGATGCGAGAAAAAAAAACATAGCCACAAGGAATGTCCTTTGGATAAAGTCCAAACATCGCCATACCTTTAAAAATATCACCTTAAGGAAGGCACCCCTCACTTCACGGATTGAAAGCGGTATATAAGGAAGCGAGAAGAAGAACTAGAATCGGTGAATTAAGTCGACTAAGCATGATGGTAGGGAACAACTTTGTTGTGTTTCCGGACTCAACCTCTTTCTTTCAAACCTTGCAGTATAATGCTCAACAATATGGTATGTGGCAAAATCAATCTCAACCCCATTTACAAACGGTCACCACAATGGTTTTGTTAACGCCAAATCCATGGTGGAATCAAACAAGCCAATCGGGTTGGCCGAATTTCATACACTCCACCATGGCAGCACGGCACGGCCATATAATCCACAATGGACTCCCTCTGCTTACAAAGTTCTTGCTGACGGACAGTGGCAAAGACCGATGTACTGCACGGTGGAACTATTCCAGCTCCCTCAACCTGCTACTGTGACCTTACAACAAAATCCCCGATCTAACACAGAACCGCAACTCATTATTTGAAGTCCAATCCAAATAACGAGACGAATTCGTCTGTTGCAAATCATAGAAACACCGAGAAATAGGACCCGACACCGAGGGGGTACAATGACCTTCGATTAATATACGGACGTATAATTGGGCGGGAAATAAAATAGTTCATATTGAAGATCGATTTATGAAGAACATGGGTTACAACAAGAGGATGTAAATAAGCAACAAGCTCGAATCACTTAACCACATCCTCTCCTCCATTCCCGAACGATTAGCCATACCTCGACCTGCAATATCACGGCTTTGAAATTGCAGGAAGTGCAAAATACGTATAAAAATTCCATTCCTCCCAAGCCATTCAAGATGTTCATATACGCAAAAACTGTCAAAGAATTGTGCATAAAGAAACCAAGGAGGAATATAACAAATAATCCAAGAGGTCCAAGTAGTCGACGGTACTTTATCGACTGTTGTACGGAAAACACCCTTAAATATGGGGCAAAAGAATCCAATTATATTTGTTCCAAATTGTGGTGGGACCATTGTCTAATGCCTTAGTTGATCTGAAGGTTTTGCAATTAATATTTAACAACACGAACTGTGGCCTAGCGACCCCGCTACGCTGAACCCACCCTCTACTCTTGTTAGAATTGGTTAGCCAGAGTACGTAGTTGAACCGGAGGGTACTCTACATGATGTCATGGTCTATGACAGAATCACGAGAGTATCCAACCGATTTCACAGTAATTAATCCAACCGACTTGATGGACATCAACTAATTTTAGGTAGACCTTAAAGCACCCTTTGCCGATGCCTACCATTGGGCTGTGGCCAGAAAATATGACCATAACCGGAAGACCGAATAGCAAAAATTTAGTTCTATATCTCCAGTAGCAGCCAAGTGTCACAATGATCAAAACTAATAGCTACCTTATCATACCTTACGGTAACATCGAGTCCTCACATTAACTATACAGAGGCACTTGATTTTAAAGACCAAACGAGAAGATGATGCCATTAATAATTTCATTACTCAAGGCGAACCTACTTTACAGTGTCACGTGATAGGCATTTGATAATAGATTGGAGAAGATCCTCTTGAAAGATACGCATGACCAAACGATACATGTTATGCAATATAAAATAGTAAAGCATGGAAATTGCAGGAGAAAAACTTTAAACATCAATACTAATCTCACACACAGACAAGAAACTAAGCTCATCCATTTGTTAACGAAATATCAAGAATCGTTTGCATCGGATTATGAGATATGAAGAATTGATCCCCGATTATGTACACACCACATTTATACGAGAAAAGACGCCGGACATGACCGTCGGCGAAAAGAGAGACTTAATCCTCATCTAAAGGATGTGGTAAAATTTGAACTTCGGAAGCTTTTAGATATCCAACTTTATCTATCCTATTTCTATTAGTAAATAGGTCTCTCCGTGGTGGTAATGCCAAAGAATGGAAAATGGAGGGGGCTCTGTGTGGATTATGAGGGCTAAACAAGACGCACGAATCGACTCCTCTCCCTTTCATAGATCAAGTGTTAGATACTTTAGCGAGAAAAGTTCTTTTCTTTCCTGGATAGCCGATGGATACAATACGATTCGGATTGCCTGAAGACCGAGGATAAACCTTTTATCGTCACTGGGGAACATTTGCCTCGAGTTTCTACCTTTTGGCCTATGTAATGCTCACCTTACCACATTTCGAGAAGAACTGTCTTCTTGCAGCATTAATAAATGATGGACTTGAAGTTTGAACTTGACATACACCATGTGGAGATGATTTTAATCACGACTCATTCCCCTAAAAGGATCCTGCAACATTGTTACCCGAGGCTTTTTGATAAGCACGAAAAATGTTTCTTGATGATGACTGAAGGACTTAACCTAGGACACTATGTCTCAGCAGCCGGCATTCAGGTAGACCCGGCCAAAATCCAAATACTTTTGCTTATTCCCACTCCTACTACTCAAACAGAGGTACGCAGTTTTCTTGGATTTTCAGGTTATTATAGACGGTTTATAGAGCATTATTCGCACATTGCTGCTCCTTTATATGCACTGACTGGTAACGTTGATTTTCTTTGGATAGACAAGTAACGACGTGCTGAGAATCTAAAAAGCTTGTATCCACAGCCAGTCCTTGAGACCAAGCCGGGACCTACCATTCGATATGTGATGCCTCGGATACAACCATTGGGCGCGATCCTTGGGCAGAAAAGAGATAAAAAACCATCATATCTATTATAAATAAAAATTTATCAGAACGAATTGAATTACCATGATTACGAAAAGGAATTCATTTTGTAATACATGTTATTGATAAGTTTAGACATTATGTTACGAGCTGTCTTGTTGTCTTGTATACGGACAAATTCTGTATAAAATATTTATGCAAATAAGCATACAAATACCCGGAAGTAACTGGGTAGTTAATCTTATTACGAAATTAAACATCACAATCAAGAATGGCTTTGGCAAAAAGCAAGCAAATTTTCTTTCGAGAATACCAAAATCAAGCGATGCAGCAGCAGTTGAAGACCAATTTCCGGATGAGCACCTGTTTGCTGTTGCCGTTCAAACACCCTGGTATGCTGATGTTGCCAACTACCTCGCAGTAGGTAAATTACCAAAACATTTAACTCCCAATGAGCGCAAGCAGATTATTCAGAAAAGTTCTCGATTTTCGTGGATTGGAGGCTATTTGTTTCACACAGGAGCAGACATGCATATCAGGCGATGTGTTATAGAGGATGAAATCTTCGACATCCTAAAAGCCTGTCACGATGGACCATGTGGGGGGCACTTCGCTGAGCGTAGAACTGGACATAAAGTATTGCAGACAGGATATTACTGGCCTACGATCTTCAAAGATGCGAAGAAGTTTGTCCAAGCCTGTGACAGCTGCCAGCGAGCAGGACGACCTGGTCAAGCTGATGAGATGCCTATGAAACCACAGTTAGTCATCGAACCATTCGAGCGGTGGGCTCTTGATTTCGTCGGACCCATCAACCCTTCATCAAATCAGAAAACATATATTTTGGTGGCAACAGAATATGTCACCAAATGGGTTGAGGCAGAAGCATTGCCAAGAGCCACAGAGGACTCTGTCATACAGTTCCTGTTTCATCTATTTGTTCGTTATGGCCTTCCTAGGGAAATAATTACAGATGGAGGACCACAATTTGTTGGGCATAAATTAGCTGCAACACTTAACAATTATCATGTCCAGCATAAGATCACTACTCCATATCACCCACAGGCGAATGGGCAGGTAGAAAGTAGCGATAAGATAATAGAATCAATCCTAACAAAAACCATTGCGTCACATAGGCGTGATTGGGCTACCCGACTGCCTGAAGCACTCTGGGCATATAGAACCACATGGAGGAGCACCACCGGTTACTCACCTTATCAACTAGTGTTTGGAAAACAACCCATTTTCCCATAGAATTCGAAATCCAAACACTGCGAACAGCACAGGAAGTTGGCCTAGATCTAAGCGAGGCACAACTCAATCGACTACAGCAAATCAATGAATTAGACGAAATTCGGCTCTCTGCACTACAAAATACAACATTGATTCAACAGCAGCGAGCCAAATGGCATGATGCGCTCATCAAGAACAAAGTCTTCCACGAGGGAGACTGGGCTCTGTTATACGATTCTCGGTTTCAGGACTTCCCTGGAAAACTTCAGACTCAATGGTTGGGACCATACGAAATCCAGAAGGTGCATGACAACGGAACCCTTACTCTAATCACCATTGATGGTTCTGGATATGCATTCAAAGTAAATGGCCACCGAGTCCATCTCTATCGTAAACCACTCACTCGGGAATCCTTCTGCCAGCAGCTACGCCGAGACACTGATATGGAGATCTTAGGAGAGGAAGAGAAATCTTCCTCACCTGTAATTCATTAAGGGTTCATTTCTTTTGCAATTTGTACATAAGTTCTTGTTTTTTTGAGTGGTTCTTGTACATAAGTTTGAATTAAATATTTTCTTGTCATTTTTGCTGTTCCTTTTCTTTTACAAAGCTCGATTTTTGCTCTTCTAAAAATAACATATGCGTGTTTTTGTATGATGTTGGTTTTGCTTGTTTTTCTGTTCCTTTTCTAAAGGAACAACATTCGGGATCTATGCTGTTCCTTTTTCAAAGGAACGGCATTGTTACATTTTCCGCTGTTCCTTTTGGTTACCACTCTTCTTTTTCTTCAAAGAACCAGCATTCTTTTATTGTTGTTGTTCCTTTTTCAAAGGAATGGCATTTTGAGTGTTTTTATAGTATTTTTATTTTTGCTGTTCCTTTTTTCCAAAGGAACGGCATTTGCATTTTTTCTGTTTTTTATCATCCGTTGTTGTTTCTTTTTCAAAGGAACACCACTCGCATACTTCTGCTCTCCTTGTGAAACAGCTTATTCTTTTTCTGATCTAAATTGAGGATGCTTCTTGCCCGTCTTCTTTCTAGTCTTTAAGATACAGCTATGTATTTGTGCAATGAAATATAAAATCACAACATACCGAAATCTGCAAACCATAAATCGCTATATCTATAAAGCTCTGCATTAGTAAGAGGACAAATGGAAGGACATACTTATTTCTTACCTTTTGTTGACATGGTTTTACTAATTTTTCCCTGATTGGTTATCTTTATCATGCTGATTCCCTTAAACTTTTTTTTATTAGTACTTGGGAATAAGAGCAAAGAGTTTATATCTTCCTATTGAGATAATAAGACTTCTTCCACCATTCCTACTCTTAAGGAGTGTTGAGCCACCCTTTGTGTATAAGGAAAAGTATTCTATGAAAAAGAAAAAAATATGTGAACATGATATGTCAAGTGTCAAATGCAGGATAGGGGGTCTCATCGAGAGCCATCCTACCATGATCATGAGGATGGCAGTGAAGTGGCATTCCCATTCTGGCCACCACACCAGGGATATGGTCCAAAAGGTATATCAAATAAACAAACCTTGGAACAGGAGGTCTCATTACGAGCCGGCCTGCCCACGTTTCGCTCCTTCCTCGTGAATGGCATTATGGTTAACTGGTCACCAAGCCAGCATAATGGTCTACATTTTGACATAACAACATTCCTAAGTATACACAAAGGATCATGGTTCCGAGGGTGAAAAAACAACTCTGCCAAGGTTATGGACACCTGTTGGCAGCAGAGTATTGTTAATGGTATTGAAGTCACCTTGCTTACACCAATGGGTAAGATACTAATACTCTTTTGTTTTTTATATCCTAGGGACTAATCATATGTCATTTCCCGATTTATATATCGCATGAACATTTATCATTACCAATCATGGCAACGAAAGTGACCATGACCACTTGAGATTGGCAAGTACGATACATGCCCTATCCATCAGCCTCAAATCATAACACAGCAGCCTCTTATATAATACGCGATCAATTCTCCGCCTCGATTTCGGTAATTCGTTGTCCTTTTCAACATAGCATAATTCCATATGCTGTTCCTTTCTGACTTGATTGCAGACCGGGTGCCGCTCCTTTCTTTGCCGGCTGGGACAGCCTATCACATTGCGGGGGGGGAGGTTAACCTAATCATTCCCTGTATTACGTGTCAACTTACCATTCGGGAAAGCTAGTATATGACGGTTTGGCATGGTTTAACGGCATGGCATTTCTATTTTTGTCATAAGATTACTTTCTGTTGCACTGTTGCATACTCTGTGTTTTTTGAAACCTTGCGATTATCATCCTCTCTGTGTTTCATACAGAAAACGTAGTTGCCGTTCCATTTAGAATCTACAGTGAAACTATGGGAGGAAGGGCAATTCGAAGCGAGCCTCAACAGTTGACGATCTCCGCTGCTGCCCGGGAGATCCTGGAAAGAGCAGGATGGTTGAATTATTTCAATCGCCTACATGATTCTAATGAAACAGTAGCGATGGAATTTTTGCAGAACCTACAGGATGATCACTCCACAGTAAGGGGGAAGCGGATAGCGGTCACTGATGACATAATTGCAGAAGTTTCAGGACTACCAGCCACCGGACCGGTATGGACATTAAAAAAGGAACGGTTACAGAAGGTCATGGAAATTTTCCAAGACGAAGGCCAGAATTTGACAATTAAGGGAAAGGGAGTTCTGCCAGCAACCCTAGGAGAACCCTGGACGGAGCTAGCAAGAACAGTGCAGAGCTACATTACCTGCGAAGGAAGGAAAGACGTGGTAAGACCACGACATCTTAAACTTTTAGCTGTTTTAAAGCAGAGATGCTCTGTAAATTTACCTGCACTCCTGAACTCCTTACTGCATGATGCTGCACAAAGTATAAAAAAGGCACATCACATAGAGTCAGTCGTTAGTCACCATGGGTTGATACGACTAGTTGTTAGTTATGGTCTCACCCAGCAGCAGAGCAGCTGGGAAGAGCTGATTGCAACGATTGAGGGGGGATTGACAGAGCCATCCCCAAAACGCAGACATTCTATAAGCACACCGGAGTGTCCGGCAAAACGCAGAGAACATGTTGCTAGTACATCAGAACAACCAGAGATACATCAAGAATCGGCAAAGCGCAAGCATGCCATTGATTCACCCGAGCAACCAGAGGAACCCAGAAAATCAGCTCGGTTAGCTCGGATGAGAGGAAGCATAGATAAGCCCAGAAAGTCAGCCCGGTTGGCTCGGATAAGAGGAAGGCTGGAAAAGCTTCAGGGGAGCACCAGCCAACCAGTGATAATTGAAGATGAGCAACCCGAAGAAAAAGCAGCCGAACCTTCGGGAATAGATATAGAAGCAGAAACTGAACAAGAGGAAGAAATGGGACAGCGGGAAGATAGCCCATTACAAGACCTACTGGGAGATGATGACTTGGCCGCAGTCCTAGCCAATATGAGTAAGTATGGTCAACCTTCTAGTTCAGAGGACCCCCACGACAAACCCCAAGAAGAAAACATGCATGTTCATGATGAAGAGGAGGAAAATACTGAACGGGAACAATCTGTTCCCAGGTCACAAGAGGAAATTCTAGAGGAAGTAGGAGCAGAGACAGCATCCGCTCAGGAAGAGACAGAACCAGTCGAGGCTCCTACCCCAGAACAGCCAGAGCAGAGCAGTGAAGAAGAACCCCAAGAGGAAGATTTAGTAACTAGTCATGATCCAGTCCGTAGCAAACAGACTGCTGTTCCTTCGAATGAAACATTGGAAATTAAGAAGTTGCGGAGGGAACGGAATAAATTGTTGAATACGATAACCCAGCTCAGACAAAAAATTAGGATTCTGAAAAAGAACCAGAAGGTAAGAAAAACCGGAGGGAGGAAAAAGAAGGCCAACAAGCGGCCTGCTGTTCAAAACCCTACTGAGAATCCAGCTGCCGTTCCAAATGATGCTGAAGAACAGACGGGTGTTCGCGTTAAAACAGAAAAGGATGATATAAGGATCAGTGACAAGCAAATTCAGACAGAAACACCACCCTCAGGGGTAATAAGGGTTCTGAACTCCAAACAGCATAATAAGAAAGTTCAGGTAAAACTCCCGGCCTCCACTGATCTATGGAAAAAAGATCCGAAAACGAAAACCTTGCATAAGATGGTGAAGCAAGCCCAGCAAGAAGCCGAACAACTTAGAGAGCAAACGGTTCCCCGAGAAAAATATGAAGAGTTACAGCAGCAACTAAGGGACGTCAGTCAATCCAAAAGCCAAGCCTTTGAAGGGTGGAAAAAGGAACAAGAGGAAGTTTCACAGGTAACCCGTAGACTAGATACTGTTATCAAACAGATGAATGACTTGTGTTCTTTATACAATGATGTTTTAGCATGTAGGGCCCCTGCTAAAAACTATGCTCTGTTTTTATTAGAACGGTATTTACAATTAAAAATAAAAGCTGTTAAAGCAGGCACCCCTATACAAATTAACACTGTCAATGAGTTTATAGACTGTTGTAAACATTATGGAATGAAAGTCCAGAGGTTGTTGTGTGAACTTTATTTGCACGACCTTGTGTTAAGTCAGGAGACTGAATTAAACCCTGGCCCTTTCATTGGAGACATCCAATTCCAAGCATTCATTTCATTCGGGTTTAATCAGATTAAGTGGCTCAAAGCCTATGATACTTTCCAGAGTCAGGAAAATGGTCTAGATTTACGGGTTAGGGCTGAGCCTAGGAACCCAGTACAGTTGTGGAAAGCTCATAGAAATCTTATAAGGGCTCCTGGTGCCATTGAAACATTAGGACCCATGCATGAGGCACTCATTCAAGAGAGTTTAGAGTATTTTCTTTCCATCAAAGACTTGGCCATTAATGCAGCCAAATTTCGATACCGAATCTCTGATCCAAACATTCAGCTCAGGGAACCATTTAAGTATGAGAACTTTGAGTTAGCTGCCGTCCGTTTGAACCTCTATGGCGAGACCATTATGAAATCAGGATCATCCTGGTTAGGATATAGATTTCGCACTCCAATTATTTGGCACCCTGCACCCGGATACCAGGCCCTGTATGATATGCCTGAGGGGCAAACATGTCAGTTCTTTGACTATCTAATTACTCAACATGGTTGTAGGCCTCCGCATGAGACTCCTTCTCCAGCATATTCTCTCACTGCATTGCATGTCAACTACAATGTTTTCATGAGGACATGAAACAAGGTACGCAGGGGGGTGTGTGGAGTACTAAAAAGGTATGCTTTTGATCATTATTTCAGTGGCTTTTTAATAGAATTTGTGAACCTTTTTGTGTCATGAATTTGGAAAGTAATAAGGAACTATAACAAAACACATGAGAATTGATATGCAAGACTTAGACATTGATAATGGTTATTTTCTATACAGGAAAAGGAGAAAATGAGGGATTGACGTTCCAAAGGAAAGGACAAAGTCGAGATAACTGCTGTCCCTCTGGACGAGAACCGAACGCAAACAAAGATAAACAGATCAAAGAAAATCGGCTCGGAAAAGAAGGAAAAGACACCAGCTCAGCGCAAAAGAAAAGATAGGATGAAGAGTTAACAGTTTGGCGAATCCCTCAGGATCTTCGATCCTGAGGGATCGCTGTTTTATTTACCTTGTCACTTGGACATCTCCGCCGTCGTCTTTATATAAAGAGACAGCACTGTTAGTTTGGGATAATATAGATGTAGAGATGAAGGATATGCTTTTATGTAATTTCTGTAAAACATCAGCTTTGATTATTAAGTTTCGTTGAGAACTGGTTCAATGTATTTTTGACCGATGCATTAATGAAAGTTTGGTGATTATTTCATCTCTGCGACTGGATTAACTTCAAGCGGTGTATCCTTGGAGGCTAAGGGCCCGGCCCCGAAGGACACTTGCTTCTGTACCATTACGACTTTACTTCTGTGTGGTTTGTTTATCAGTATTATTTGGTGATTTGATATGCTTTATAAGTTCATATTACATGCTCTGTTAAAGATTGAATCATTGAGGTTTTTGTAGATAGAATCGTGTGTTGACTTCGTATCAAGTTATTAATCCTTTCAAGAGTTCATTGCATGTTCTTACTGTTATGTTACAGAGCTGTCATACTAAACGTTCATGTTGTGTGCGTTTCTAATTTATTAGTACTGTTCCATAATTCATTAATCGTTATTGCTGTTCCTTTAGTGTGATTTGTGTGAATTGCCTTTAGAGTGAAAGAATGTTATTTGATTGCAAAGAGAGTATTTGAGTTAATAGATTAAGTTTGGTTACAACCCGCGGGACTTAGTTATTTCAATTGCTGTTCCATTTTAGACTTGCTGTTCTATTCCAGAATTGTTGTTCAATCCTTTATTCGCATTGATGTTCCATTTACTTGCAGTTGTTGGTTTGGTGTGAGAGATGATCTAAGGCTGTAGTGAGCATTGGCAGTCATTGTCTAGCTCCCAGGCTCGTGGTCTGTGCTCTAATTTCCTTTCCATCAGTTTCCGAAGGGATGGGTTATCACTGCCGAACCCTTGACTGATAATCTGCTGAGTTTTCTGAATGTGTGATTTATTCTTTTGAAGTAATTTAGTTATAAGCAAGCATCCATTTACTCTTGTATTTCTTAAGCACTGTACTACTAGCATTACTCTGACAAATGATAGCCTCGGATTGAGTCACTCTTTGTAATAACAAAACGCTCCCGGATTGACATATTAATGTGAGGTAATTAGATGTGAAAGAGACCCTTTTTATAGCTCTACACCCTGAATAGCCATTAAGCAAAGAAATTCTTTTAGACCCTACCACCCTTTGTAAAATATGATCCATCTTGGGTAAAGGGTAGTTGTCTTTTAAAGAAGCTTTGTTTAAGTCTCAAAAGTCTATGCAAATCCTGATCTCTCTAGTTTTCTTCCTAATAGACACCAGATTAAATACCCATTCAGAATATCTAATAGGGACAATAATACCAGCATCGTACATTTTCATGATTTCCTTCTGAACCAAAGGCAACTGAACAGAGTTTATTCTGCACAGTTTCTGTTTGAATGGTTTTTTTTTTCTTTTCTGAGGGGAATTTTTTGATGTATTATTTCAGTGTTGTAGGATTTAAGATCTTCATAACTCCACGCAAAAACATCAGAAAACTCACTAAACAGCTCAATGTCTTTGAGTTTAATGTGAACTGGTAAAGTCTTGGACAGTTGAATCATTTTCGGCTTAAGTTCACTACCAATATTACACTCTTCCACTTCAGTCTCTACAGGTTCCAGTTTTGGTTTATTTTCCACATTGTTAAAATCGAACAACTCTTTTAAAGGGGCCAGGCCCTTAGGAAAACTTTCATCTTTAGAGTGCAGAGTCTCTAACTCCTCTGTTTAAAACTCTGCATTCATTTTTGTTTTGTTTATAAGTTTTCTTGTCAGAAATTTAATATTGAAAAGCTCAAGAGATGGCTCTTCTTCGCCAAGAAAGTTTTCTTCACCGCAGTCTGTATCATAGTCCGAGTCCGAACTATGTAGTTCGAATTCATTTCTGAATTGCATGAAGTCTTTTATTTGTTTATCTCCGTCGAACACCTGCCAATATTTTTCGTTATCAGGAATGGATGGTCTAAATTTTATCTGAGTTGTATATTCTTTGGTTTCATATGGTGTCAAGCATGTTCTGGCCATGTAGGCTAAGCTGTGGGCCGCAATATTTCTTTTTCTTGGGACAAAAAATTGTTTTGACTCCTCGAATGTTTTCAAAAGGTCCATGACATCATTTTGGTAGGCCCTAAGTCTGGGATGATTTGCGTTATACTCCCCATTGAATTTCCTTACGATTAACTCAAAATCTTCGTGAACTTTAATTCTCTTGGCTCCTAACTTTTTCAACAAATGTAAGCCTAAAAGCAGGGATTCATATCCTGCTATGTTATTGGAACACTGAAAGTTTAATGTACAAGAAATACATTTTGTGTGGTTGTTTTCAGTGTTAGTAATCCAGACACCTGCGCCAACATTGTTCTTAGTGCAGGATCCATCAAAATACATACTCCACAGAGGACTATTCTCAGTTTCATCCTGGTTACTGTCCTCTTCAACTAACGTGCTCAAAGGTTGTTGTGGAAACTCAGCACTTAGTTGTATTTGTTTTGATTCCCCAATATTTGCGTTAATTTGAGGGTCGTTTTCTTTAGTGTCCAGGTTTAAAAGCAAAGGAAGCATGACCTGTAGTTCAAGACCTTTGTATAGTTTGCTAATGTCTAATGGTTCGGCAAACTATTTTGATAGTTCGGTGGTATTTACCTTCTCCTCTATATTAGCCATTAACTCTGGTAAAGTTACTTGCTCATCTAATGTTTCTTCACTGAAGAGGATAAATGAATCAAGGCATGTATCTACAGAGTATAAAGGGGAGTTTTGTGGTTTGTCTTGACTTGTCACTGTGTATTGCATATGAGACTCCCTGTAGAGTCTTCTATTCTGATTGAAAACATGGATAGTCGCATAGGTCATGTCCATTTGCATAGTCCCTTGTAACTTAGCCCCCCATGATCTTGATAACAACATTCCATATTTGGGGGGAACATCAGCCACCACAATATCCATGAATAAGCATTTGGCTGGGATCTGGGCTAAGTTAACACAGAGGTCTTTGATTAATCCTAAACATTTTACTCTGCTAGAATCAAAGGAGTAAAGGTCTTTGTAAGGTCTGGTGATTTCCAGACCAAGGCTCTCCATCACAGCTTTAGGCATTAAATTATGAGAAGCCCCGGAGTCATGCATAGCATTGTGCAAAATTTTGTCATGAACATTTAAACTCACATAAAAGGGAGGAAGAGGTCCCTCTTGATATCTACCTTCAATATTTGGATCGAAAATAAGCTCTGGCTGGTCATCATTAAGATTGATTGTATCATTGTTCTCTTCTATATTTAAAGCCTTTAAATTTGGGTTCTATATACATGTTGGGTAGCTAACTCAGTCAAGGGAACAAAGATATTGATCTTTGAAATTTCCTGCTCCAGGCTGAAAGGAATTTGACTCTTCAAAGTGCTGGTCTCAGCCTTATTAGCCGTCACTTTATCAGCAACATCAGCTTGCTGATTTGTTTTATTTCCACTTGATAAAATTGTTTTCACAGGAGTACTAGCTAAAGTGTTAGTACTATTAATGTCTGCACTCTGTTTTTCATTGTTTTGAGTGCCTTTCTCTTTACCTTTATCAGAATTTACAGCCACTGTTTTATCCTTTTGTTTGACAGCTTTAGGCTTAGTTGTAGTGTTATTTTGTGAAGATTTTTCAGAGGTTTTGTTGTTGGGGGTTTTTTGACTGGTTTTGCTTCTGAGGTTATATTCTTTTTGAGATTCTATGATGACATTTTCCATGTCTTGATAATGATTTTCATCATCATCTCTATTGTCATCATAAGGTGTGTATAGACCTTCTTTTCTATCATAATGAACCTCAAAGTCATCATTTTCTATACCCAGCATGTTGATATCATCCTCCTCTGCTGTCTCATATGTTTCCTCAACCTCACTTACATAGTTTTGATTAAAGGGAGGAGTGATCTATTGATCATCTTCCCTAGGTCTGTTTGGAGGTTGGTTCCTTCTAAAATTCTGATTTTGGTTCTGGTTTCTATTTTGAGGAGAAGTTTGGTTTTGATTTGCTTGTGCTCTCTTAATTATGCTCATATCTTTCATCATTTCTTCCATCATTCTCTCCATATTTGATTTGGAAGTGGAAGGTGTGTTTTCCTCTCTAAAAGATACTCTCTTTTCAGTTTTCATTCTTGCTCTCTTCTCCATTAAGTTGACTTCCACAGAAAGAGTACCCTTTTGCATATCTTCAAGAGTTGCAAAATCTCTCTCTCTCAGCTGATAGGTCATGTCAGAGTCAAACCCTTCAGGAAACTTGTTTAAAGCTGAGCCCTGAGGTGGTTTTAGTTCTGGGGAAAGTGCATTATACACACTATTGAATCTAGTGCAATAAGCTTGCACACTTTCCCTAGTGTTTCTATGGAGGTTCTTGTAATCAGAAAGGACTTGAAGAGGGTTTTTATTTACTTCCCATTTGTTTAAGAATGTTTGATGGAAGGCTTGGAGATCATTAATACTATGGGGGGCTAGGCCTTTGAACCATTTTCTTGCTTCTCCCCCTAAGCTCTGAGAAAATAACCTAAGCTTGACAGAATCATCATCAATTTCATTAATATCAAAGTAGTCATTCATCTTATACACATGTTGTGATGCAGTTGTAGCATTGCTAGCATCATATAATGGAATTTTGGACTGATAGTCCTGTGGAAGATTGACTAATGGTGCAGGAAGGACTAACAGAGCATACCATGCTGCCATGATATGTGGTGGGGGTGTATTCACAAGGAGTGGATTAACAACAGGAAAAGTGGGCTGAGCTGTAGTGGTTTGAACAATGGATGTAGGGTGAGCAGAAGTAGATGGACCAGGAATAGACTGCTGAGCTGATCTTGGATGAGAGACACCTAAGTTGTGAAGTAAATGTAAATCAGGAGGTGTTGTTTCTCTGCTACCAAGAGGTTCACTTGTTTCAGGAGACGATAGTGAAGACTCAGAATCTAACTGATCTAAATCACCAAGAGACCTAGTTCTAAATGGATTTACTAAGTCAACTTGAGATTACAGAGATCAAGTTTGTGAATCGACCATTTCAAGTGTGATCTGAAAACAGTTGATAAATTAATCTCAAGAGACTTCCTAATGATACTTTCCGGGTTATCAACTATCTCAGGTGGATCAAGGTCAGGATAGGCTCTAGTGTGAATCTTTCTAGAAGCCACTATGCTGTGTTTTTCAGACCCAACTAACCCACATAAACAGGGAAAGTTCAACCAGGTATGACAATATTTGAATGGTCAACCAATCTGTTTACACAAATTTTAATCCTACAGTACTCTGAATGAGTTTGAATGATATTATGATGATAAGGGTTCTTCCCAGTGGAGTCTTAAGGTCTTTTTAGGATTTTGGAGTCGCCAAGTGGAAGTTTTTAGCCCCTAAGGAGGTAAAAGGTTTTGTGGTCCACCACCATGTTTATTGGATACCAATCTAAAATATTTAGGTTTCTCCGAGTTGTTTTTCAGTTGTATGGTTTTTAAGAATATCCTAACTCTGCTTCAAAACTTAGCTACGATTATGAAACAAAGATAATATACTCTTATGGCTATGCCAACTGATCTTTCAAGGTTCGATAAAGTCTTAAGAGAATACTAGGTTTTACCTAGTTTATCACTGTTTCAAATAATTTTTACCATGATTACCTCTCTTAGGTAGTGCTTGAAAAGGCTGCTTTTTACTCTCAAAGTTTTATAAAAATGAAAATGATTATGGGTTTGAGTCCCCAGCGGAGTCGCCAGAAATGTTAGCTCCCTGTAATCAGCAAGATTGGCAAAGTCCGATCTCAGGGAGAAACATCGTTTCAACCAAATTTGGGATTCTAGGATCTAGCCCTCCTGAATCCAGAGAGGGATCTCTCCAATAAGTGCAAAGATGGATTTTGTCTTTGAAATTTGGGGTAATAATATTAGGCTAGTTATGAAGGCCGAGGGTTTGTTTTGTTTTTTGGATGGTTGAGCATGAATACTGTTTGAGGCGGAAAGCCCTAAGTGCAAAGAGTTTCAAAGGTGAGAATTTGCAAGTGAATAGAACAACTAGGCTAAAAAGATAGATATAACACTAGTTTTTAGTCCATTGGGGCTATGGAGTCATAACAAGGCTTTAATTTAGCAACAACATCAAGAGTGATCCAAGGGGAAAGTCATCTACATCACAATATTATTGAGATTAAAATGATGGAATGGGAACAATAAAGTGTTGGAGAGGTGGAAACTGGTAATAATTTCACAAAGGATTTATTGTTAATCCAAACAAGCAAAGCCTTTTAAGTAACTATTTAAAACCAACCAAGTGTAGGACTAACCATTGACTTCTTGGGCAAGTTTGTATTAAAGGGGCTTAATTGACAAACAATCCAGTAATCCACATAATTACCTTAAGAAAGTATGAAAACATATAGGAGAAGAGAGAGTATAAACTTAAGATCAGATAAAGTATTTTTAAACCTAGTCTGCTTTCAGTTAACACCAAGGGAAACTTTCAGAATCTACCTTTGGAGAATAGAAGCTAGAAACAGGGCAAACCATCACTTTTCCAGTCTAACTTTAATAAGAAAATAAGGAAAATAACTTTCAAGAACAATGTTTAAAGCAAACAATAGGACGAGGGAACTCCAACATTCCTAACTGCTTAAACTGTATTGAATCATTCTTGAATAAACAAATTGGAGGAAAACATTGAGATAAAGCTTATCAGTTAGAGAAGGGTATTGGTAAACAGTAAATCCTAGCTCTATAAATGTTGTTCTTTATCAGAGAATAGTGAACAATATGACATACATAAAGGAAAACAATAACAAATAAAGGGGCACTTCACCAATGATATAGACCAGGATCCCAAGAAATAACCTGTTTATTGTTGTCAAACCAGTTACAGTACTCAAGACGAATGTTTCAGTTCAGAAATCATCTTCACTATACAGCCTAAAAAAACTAACATAAACAGAGATGCAAGGGCCAGTGAACACTATTTACAGATATAAGTCTCAAGCTCAAATGATATTTCAAAGTTCTACAACCAATAGTTTCTCATCTTTTACAAGAGTATTTATAGAAGGATGAGGAGGTGAGATCTGATAAAAGATCTCTTAGGACAATTAATACAAATTCAAGACTTCTCGGCCTTTCAGGGGCTCGATGGAGAAGTTCACAGGTGGATTGTTTTATTAACTTTTTTACAATTATGACTTAAACTCAGTGGGAGATTTTGTTTGACTTTGAGGCTCTACGTAATGTTTGGAGTAACTTTGCAGATATTTCTACATTTATTTCATTGCAGAAGTAACTCCCTGGCTACACTGAGGCAAAGTATCAGATTTCGAACAATAACTTTGGCCTCTGTTTTGAATGCTTTAAGGCACAGGTGGCATTTATGGTAGCTGAGGAATCAATTCGCCTCAAATGTGGTGGTGGAGGCCTGCCTGGCTGTTAAACACTTATGATTTCTTTAATTGTGTTTTAATTATGGGAATTAGGATTTTGAGAATTATTCTTAGCTGTAATTCCCAAACCTGTCTTTAGTCCTCTATTCTTCTGTGCTCTATTCTTCAACACTATTACTCTTTTAACTGTGTCTTTAATAAAACAGTGTCTTGTAGATGTGCAGGGTCGCGCTGGGCTTTAAAGGCATCAATGCCCATGAAGCATTGATAAAACATCGAATCAGAACCTTGTGAATAATCTCCATTGATAATTCAAAGGCACGGGAAACGTGTTTCCCAGCCTTCAGCATTTATTTTGAACAAATGGAAAAACCATTAATCCCTACAAAATACACTAAATATTAGAAAATCCTACGTTTTTAGGTTTAACTGCTTCAGAAGGTGGGGAAGGAGCGTAGCCATTAGATGAAAGCATCCAACGGTGGAGATTTATTTAAGAGAAGGTTAAAGAAGAGCGGGGAAATGAACAAGTCGGAGTGATTTTGGACTGTCCAATCTGGACACGTGGACGGTCTGGATCCAATCGGAGGATCGCAATTGGGGGATCGTAATCGGGGGTGGCGAGCAAATGCATCGATTGAAAGTTGCGATGTGATGTAGCGCAGACCGTCGATCCAGAGATTAGATCAACGACGGAGAATAAATCGGGAGAAAGGCCGATCGGGGGAGGAATATAACGCAGCGATGAAGAATTGCGATGTGAGTTTGCACGGGTCATTGATCCGAGGATCAGATTAACGGTGGAAAATGAATCAAGGTATGGCCGATCGGCGGGAGCAAAACAGGTGTATGCAATGGAAAACGTGATGCTATTTAAAACTCCGATGCGATGGAGCGATGGCCGCTTGATCGGCTTACGATCAACGACGGGGATTTCTTTTAAAAACGAACCAGCGGAAAAACCCTTCTTTTTTATGAAAACCCAAAATTTAATATAATACAAAGGTTTTTATGTTTCTGGGGTGTAATATATGTATAAAGTGGATAGGCGCCCGACTGTGGGGCCGCTAGATGCATGGAATACAATGGGCCCAAGGCTTATAAAAACAAAGGCCAATCACAATCAGAGTTTTCGGGCTCGGTCTTTTTAATCTAACCATTTGGGAAGTTGCGATGCGATTCAGCACTTCGGGACTTCAACACTTGGTCCCGGGGGAATGTCATATGAAATAAAGAGGCGGGGAAGGGATTTTATATGTATAAGCCCTAATCGCATCAGAAAGTTTGATGCGGCCTTTCCAATCGAGCCATTTGTATTTCCCCGATGCGATTGCGTGATCGAGTCTTTTTAATCTACCCATTTATATTAACACGTGATTCTAACTTATTGGACCAAAACTTTGGATAGATGGGTTTTTTGGTTTCACAAAGGAAAATACCACCACGGAAAAAATTATTACACGGTTTTAAGTGTCGGAGGTGCGCCCACGGGATATTTATATAAGAAATAATATGATTGGGGTTTTTACAACACAAAGGCTAATCGCATCAGAGTTTATATGTGACACGAAACTTACGCACCATCGAAAGTTTCCGATGCGATAAGCGATCGGGACCATAAATCTTGTTTTTTCACAATGAAAGCATGAGATATATAGTTTACAATAAAGGGAGCTGATCACATCGGCGGTTCATAAGCACGAGCTAATCGCATCAGAACTTTTGAAACTTGGCAAAAGACTTGTGCAGCTAGATATTTGCGATGCGATGAGCACCGAGAAGGGTTAGCCTTGGTTCTAACGATGAGGCACGTGGAGGGGAAGTGGTTAGGACTTAACCCAAGGGGGCTTAAGCCTTTATGCAAAAACATGTATTTTTCATGAATTTTTTGAAGGTTTTCAAATGGATTTGGGGGTTTTGGTAAGGTTAAAGAGTGAGTATTTAACCTTGTAAAAGTGATTTTCATGAATGGAAGACGAGGAATCATGAAAACACAGGAGTTTTTATGGAGAAAAATGGGAGCAAATGAAGGTTAGTTTTGAGTGGGAGAAGGGGGAAAATGATGGTTTTTCAGCAGTTTCTTCTCATGAAATCAGCAGAATTTCTGAGTATAAAATGGGAACAACAGTGAAGATTTTGGACAGAGGCATGAGGCCTTGCACAGTCTTCAAGAGCCAGCAATTTTTAGCAATGAAATTTGTTCCTTGAAGGCTCAAAAAGTCTTAGCCACCTTTTCTATAACAAATTTTATAGGTGGCTAACAGAACCCTTGACTAATTTTAAACAAAATAATGCTACTCACATTTCTGATCATATTCATGAGTGGTAGCATCATCATAGAATGGTTAAGAAATTTGTTCCTGATCAACTCCTTGCTGAGTGGTTCATTAAGTCCTTGTTACAATCTATAACTAAGGATGTGGCTAAGGGTGGCGTTGTCACTGAAGAGCAGGTCATTGATCATGCTCATTATTTAGACTTGATTTATACTTAGTCTGGCATGCTCTATGAAAAAATTCCAAATGCGTTGCGATCTAATTTTATTATTCCTCCTTAATTAAAGGACTCTCATGCCAGAGACGGTATGATTGGTACTATAAGCACACATCATACTAATGGATCTAATCCTGCACCTTTTTCCGAAATCAATTTCGTGTCATTTGACAAAGGAAAGAGTGATAAGCAACCCGAAAGTAAGAAAAAATGGAAATCAAAGAAAAAAAAATCTTCTAACCCGTAGGAAAGATCATCTGATCAATCATCTAGAAATAGGAAACCTCATTATCCATGCATAATTTTTAAAGAGGAACACTTTTTTTAGGATTGTCCTCACTCCACTGAATTTTCAAAAATCCTTAAAACTTCACATGCATCAGTTGTGTTGACAAATCTGTCTTCGAATCTGGACACAAAATTGGTTGCTACGGATCCATCTTATAGTTCCCAAGTGCTTATGTTATCTATCACAAAACCTTCAACAGATATTTTGTTGTCAATGCGTAATAAATATTACGGTAGTTAGGCCACTGATAAAACTACTACCTCAACCAAAAATCTGTCTATGGAATTAGTATCGCCTACTGCTATTCTTGAATTGACGATTAAGCCACCAAAGGGAGTCATTCATAAATCAATATATAATACTCGAGCAAGAGATGCTAAAAAATACAATATAGTTGAATATTTGGCCCAATCCCCTTTAGCTATGTCAGCTCTTTAGGTATTACAAAATTTTCCCTCCCAGAAACAGGTTTTATTGTCGGATATTGGTGGAAATGATCTCACTGATTCTAATCTCGTCATATTTAATCATATAGGCTATGTACAATAATTACTAGCAAAATTGGGATTCTCCATAGAAGTAAATGTTCTCAATCACCTTGTTCATCGTACTATTAATGATGAGGGAGAATCTACATGCATTATGTCTCTAAATTGTTGGAAATAACTTGGCTCGTCATGCCTATCTCAATCATCAACGATGTTGAAGGCTTTCAATGGACGTACATATAAGCCTTGTGGTATTATCAATAACCTGCATGTTGAACTAGGGGGACTACGAAGTGAATGTTGATGTTGAGGTCATTGACGGACCCCTTTACTATAATATTCCACTTGGAAGGCCATGGGTATATGCTATGATTGCAATTGTGTCTACATATTTTAGAATGATTTCCTTTCCATATAAAGGTGCCATCACAATTATTAATAAACTATCCTTCTTTTCCTCTGCTTCGCAGGTAACTGGAAGTGTTCAGTTTGTTCACGCACCCCAACTAGCACTTCAAAACATTGGTGTAGGACACTTAAAGGATTCCACTCTCATGGGAACCTTTTCATTACCACCGCCTGCGACGTTGACAGAAATTGCAAGTATAGAGACCTGCTACATGATCTCTTCCACTCCATCTAGCTTAAGGAAGAGTATGGATGATTATGAAATTGTTACGTTGGATGAGTTTCTGCCACCCAACCCTATTGAGCTAACACACCAATCAATTTATCTGGCTTGGGTGGTGAATAAGAAATCTGCGTCACCGGTTGTTTGGGTTTATCGTTCCTTAGATTTTGGTAGTCCATCTAATCCTTTTTCCTCAAATTTCTTAACAAATGAAAATATTTTTGAAACCATGATTTCAAAAGGAGAACCATGGGAAGATTATCATCATCATTCCTATCTTCTTGATTATGAAGAAAATTATCTTAGTGCACTATATCACCCATCGATCAAAAATTTATTTTCAAATTCTTTACCTAATAATGCAATCGATTCCGAGAGAAATTTGTCAAATATTGAAGAAACTATTTCTATTGATATTTCGACCAAACCTGGCGTGGTAGAAAATATTCATGTTGGCATGTCTTTTTCTCCATCAAAACTTGAAACATATCACTCTCTATTTCGTGAATTTCAGGATATCTTTTCCTAGTCTTATGAGGAGATGCGAGGTATTAACACTAGTATTGTTGAAGACACTATTAATATGTATCCTGATGTCAAGCCAGTGCATCAATGCCTTCTTCAAGTTCATCCAAATAAGGGTGTTGCCATTAAAGAATAATTTTAAAACCTTTTGCATGCTGTTTTCATATACCTTGTTCTGCTAATTGAGTGGGTTTCCGACATCGTTCCTGTCATGAAAAAACAAGAAACCTTCAAAATTTGCATCGATTATCGGGATGTTAATCTTGCTTGTCCAAAAGACAACTATCCTACTCCTTTTATTGACTAGAGTATTGACGATTGTGTTGGATGTGAAATTGTTTCGTTCATGGATGGATTTTAAGGCTGCATTCAAATCAATATCCACCCAGAGGATCAACATAAGACAACATTCATCTATCCCTGGGGCACATTCACTTATATGAAACTACCTTTTGGTTTAAAGAGTGCCGGGGATACTTTTTAGAGAGAAATGGATTATTATTTCAATGACATCAAACATATTGTTCAAACGTATCTAGATGATTTACCCGCACATTCATGAAATCAGACTGATTTCCTGATGCATTTGAGAGCCATCTTTTTACGATGTCGACAATAAAAAATATTCCTCAATCCACATAAATGTGTGTTTTGTGTTGGGTATAGTCATTTTCTTGGATTCGTAGTCGCAAAAGAATGAATTTGAATAGACCCATTAAAGGTCCAGGGAATTCTTGATTTGCCTGCACCATAAAATTTACTTCAGATACATAAACTTGAAGGAAAGGCTAACTTACTAAGGACGTTCATACCCAACTACGCTGAAATGGCTAAAGGATTTACTCGGATATTGAAAAAATGGGTTCCCTTCCATTGGGACCAAGTTGCACAAGCTTATTTTGATGCTATCAAGGATACTCTTGTCCAGGCGTCATTAATGTATCCCCCAAATTATCAAAACGATTATTTCTTATATATCGCCACGGCTGATACGACCATTTCTATGGTATTGGTCGAACTGGAAAATGGGATAGAACATCTGATCTATTATTTAAATCGTAATCTCAATGATATAGAATTTAAGTATTCGTACGTAGAAAATATTACCTTGGCAGCTGTTCAAGTTGTCCAAATATTTCTCCACTATATCCTATTCTGAAAAACCATTTCTGATTCCAGTTGCAACCCCATGACTTATATCTTATTAGGTCAATTGATGGGGGGAAAGTGTTAAAAATGGATTGTCATTTTGCAGGAATTTGATTTGGAATTCATCAAATCCAAGTCAAAGAAGTCTTTAGATTTGGCAGAGCTTCTCTGTGAACTTCCCTCTGATAGAACTGCTACTACGTTGGAACCATCAATTCATAATGAGTCTCTATTTTTGATCGGATCATTTGATACTTGGTATGGATATTTTATCATTTATCTCTAAACCCAAAATTTTCGGCTTGATACCTCTCGCTCTGAACATCGACGTATTTGATACCAAGCAAAAGATTATCTAATCGTTGGAAATACACTTTATCATCGTGGTGTCGATAATATTTTAAAAAGGTGCCTCACTCATGAGCAGGCTGAAAGAGTTTTAAATGATTGTCATGCTCGGGCTTGTGGTGCAAATTTATCTGGATATGCTACCGCGCAGAAGATACTCCGCATTGGTTACCTTTTTTCAACCATATTTCGCGACTGCTTCTTCGCAGTCAGAAGTTGTCATGCGTGCCATATTTTTTATCGTAAAATATATAAAATTCCAACTCCAATGCATCCTATTTTCTCTCTTGGACCATTTTCGAAATGGGGTATTGACTTCATGACCTGTAACCCTCGTTCATCCGGGGGGCATGGTTATATTATTGTCGCAGTAAACTACTTTACCAAATGGGCCGAAGCAATGCGTACATTCAACAACACAAGACAGACAGGTGCATTATTTTTCTTTAATCATGTTATTGCATGGTTTGGGGTCCCACAGGTTATGGTTACAGATCATGGGAAGACTTTTTGCAACCACATCATGACTAAATTGACTGCCAAGTTAGGATTTTCACATGATAATTCTACTCTTTATTATCCATAATCGAATGCACAAGTCAAAGCTATCAAAAAAATTCTTAAACGTATGCCTCAAAAAATGATAAGATTTTGTAAAAGAAACTAGCATTCGATCATGTACTCGGCCTTGTGGACGTACATAACCTTGGTGAGAAACAAAACTGAATTTACTCATTTTCAATTCGTGTATGGTCTGGAAGTTATCTTGTCAATCCAATGTGAAATACCGTCATTAAAACTCGCAATCAACTTGTTACCTAACACCTTAGAAGAAGAAGCATGTCTTTTTAACCTCATCCATCTTGATGAAACACGTCATGAAGCCTAATTGGTCAACAAAGTGCATAAGAGACGTATAAAGGTGCAACACAACAAAAATGTCCAGCCTCAAATTTTCTTAGAGGGCGACTTGGTCCTTCTTTATGATCAAGAAGCTGATGTAATAGATACAGGGAAATTTGAGCCATTATGGCATGGCCCTTATATTTTCAAAAGAGTTATTGCTAAAGGAGCCTACGAACTAGTGGATTATGATGGAATTTTGTCGGTGCAGCCCCGAAATGGATTGTATATGAAACGTTACTATGTTTAAAAATGAGCACAGTAAATTTTTGTATTATATTGTATATATATGTTGTTGATTTGCATTCACTGTCTTAGTTTGTTTTTAGAGTTTTCTTGAAATTAGAAATCCACTTTGCATTTCATCGTAGATGTCTAAATATTTGGAACCATTTGTTGGATATGGTGATGGTGCTAGTCATAGTACACAGAATCTATCCTCTGCGACATGGACCATTTTCGCTCCGAATGGTGAGTTAGTGAGTTTTCAAGGGATTTGTATTGGTAGATCAACAAATAGTATCGCTGAGTATAATATGTTGATATAACTTCTCTCTGATGCCATTTCATTTGGTATTAACCGCATGATCATAAGGTTAGACTCACAACTTGTGGTATTACAACTTACTAGTGTTTATATTATTAGAAATCCAACGCTGCATCATTTTTTCTTAAGAGTTCGAATTTTCTAAAGACACTTTGATTTTATTCAATATAAACACATTTCCAGAAATTTGAACACATTGACTGATTCTTTAGCTAATCAAGTTTTAGATATACATTTACAACACATGTAAAGATACATTCACATAATTGAATAGGATTACGCAATAAACATAGGGAAACACTAAAATCAAATAGATATATGGTTATAGGTTTTAAAAAAAAATTGTGTCCAAGACACATTGGTCATCTGATCTCAAAATGTATGCAACATGTCGAAATTAAAACTAGTGATTCTCATGGTAACATGATATAGACCTAGATATCCTATGCAGTAACTGCATCTAGCGGTTAGGAATGCCTATAGTGTGGTGCTGTAGTCGCATGGGTAACTCTTCGATCTGACAATCTAGAATCCCAAAGGTCAACCCCTCTATGTGTAGTTGAAGCTCAGTCAGAGTCTCAGCCATTTCTAAATCCTGAAGGATTGCTTTCTCGATAGCCCTCTCTACTAGCTCATTTTCTACATGCTCTAGTTCCTCCACCAGTTGAACTCAAAAAACATATGAATTACATCAAAAATTTAGTTTAGTCTTGGGAAAACATCAAAAATACAAGTATAAACCTTAGGAAAATTGAAAACATGGTCAAAACATTCTTAACTATTGCACCCCATTGAGCGCCTTCTGGTAAGCCTAAGATTGGATCTCCTTAGAAATCAACACCTGCGTATTCATAATCATCAATGGAGACAACCTATTGCCTAAACTAGGTAAAGAACACAGTCGAGAACACAACGGTCGATTTGACTGCATGCCTACCCATTAGTTCTACCCATCTCTGCATACTCGGATCTCTAGGGTTAGACACACCGAGTGTCACATGCTGAGGCTGCATTAGTGGAATCCTATTTAAGGAAAATGAAATGAGGATCGAACCATAACTGAAGTTCTTCTTCTTTCCTCCCTTTGCTTTTTTTAGTTGTTCCTTTATTTGGGAAAGTACAACTTCAAACTAGTTGAAGATTGTTGGCTCCATGCACTCTAGCACATACTGCATATATGATCTATTCGCTACATGTAGTGTAACGGTGATGGAAATTTTTACGATCGTGAGAAGAATGGTTCTAAAAGGAAAATATCGAACGTTAATAATGTTTATCTTCCCATATTTGCCTCGCTCTACCCCTGGATAGAAATACTGCAAAACATAGTCTCTCACTGTCTCTCCTCCAATAGCAGACCCTGAGAGGGAAATGGGCAAGCCTCTCCTTGACAAACTTGTGAGAAAATATACATCCTCCACTGTAATGGGAACCAATTTTTTCCTAATGTGAATGGCCTTGATAGCTAGATCCCATGCTTAAACTAGGAACTCCAAGAGTTCTATTTGTTGCCTCATCCCTCACAAGCAGACGTACTTTAACAACCCACAATCTCTTAGGGCTCTTAATGTACCTAGATCATTTAGGGCAACCATATTTTTTTCTTCATGCTCTCTTTCTCTCCATGTAATTTTCATTTAAGTCTGATGAAATCTTGAAACATAACCATAAGAATCATTAGACTCCTTTCAATGCAAAAAATTAGGCAAATTTTGAGCATAGTGCAAGAATAAAAAATGGAGATTTCACCCAACACAGTCTTGAACAAGGAACAGTGCATTTCATATGCAGCTAGACTTCAATTTAGGTTCCCCATAATGCATTTTTCGATGCTCAAGGGTGTTTTTCCCTCTTTGGAAGAAAAATTTACCCTAAGGGGATCAAAAACCTAACAATTTTCAATGAAAGGAAATGAATTGATTATTAAAAGAAAGAGAGGGTTCATAGCACTAACCTGGATCAAACGACGATGAAAACCATCCACAGAATCGATTGCAATCAGCAGCTAAAGTTCGGGGGGGGAATAGGTTCGAAGTTCCAAAATGAAAATGGTAACTATTGAATGGTAAAAATGAATAGTAAAAATATTTTTTATTCGTCATTTGATTATTTAAAATGAATATTTATTGTTGTGACTATGGTTTTAATATATTTTAATCATGAAACAGATATTTTTAATCCATTTGATGTCGTTATGAACAGGTTTTACTATTGATGAACATATTAGTCGTGCACATTTATTTAAAGAATGATTTGACCACAAAGCATACATTTATCCTTATTTTTAGAGATTTGTTAAAAATGAAAAAGGACTTGAAGCACACTTTTATCTCTTTTTCAAGCTTCTATAACAGTGAAAAAGGAACCCCTGGAGTCTTCTCTTAGCTCTTTTTAGACACTGATAATGTGAAAATATTGCCAAGCACTAGTATTTTCGAGCCCGTAAAAGTAAATGAATTGATATCTATTTAGTATAAGTTTAACCATTTTCTGGGCTGAGATAGATTATTTATGAAAAAGGAATACCATAGTCAAACATGACTAAAGAAGTTCTCTCGGATATTGTTTTACACTTTTTCGGATCTGAGCGAAAAATTTACAAAAAAGAACTTACGGAGTTTTCTTTCGTCCTCTTTTTCAAAATCTCTAAATATAAAAAAGAATTGGGTTGCCACTTTCGTTAGGCTCGTTAAAACATAAATTACTGACGGGATCCTTGATCATGGAAATAATCAAGTTTCATTCATCATTAGACTTGTTAAATTATTAAATAGAAATACATTGTTTTCCCTTTGCCCAAAGGGTTGAATTATAGATCAAGCATATGTTATCCTCCTCAAGCTTGTTAAAAAATAAAGAGGTACTGGTTGAAAAATGACCAAGGAAAATTTGGGAAAGTAAACAAAACATTCTATGGTATCAGGTCGCTCTTGAACATGAAACTTCATTCCATCACTGTGACTCTTTGGTTGGGTAATATTCTTGAAGGTTCATTCATAGATATGCTTCAGCATACCTCCACTTTGGTTTTGGGTCAATGCTTCCAACTCATCTCAATGTTTTAGATATGTTCAAGAGAAGTCATCCAGTGAATACTCGTCCTTCTGCAATACTCATAAATCTTCATTCTCATGACAGTCATCCTTGAACATTGCTATATCAAGTGATCCTTTGTCTCTGAAATCAGTAACTCCCGTTTCACAATAAAGCGACTTTCTTTCAACGTCAAATCATCATCCAGGAAGTTCACTTAGAAACCTCATATTCTAGTACCATGAGGCTTGTTATAACATTGACAAGATCCTCGCTTCCAGAATTTTGACCAAAATTTTTTGTTTGGCATTCAACATCAGATCATCTATTCATGCCTTATGAAATGTATTGTAGTACCTTAAGGGCCATCAACATTAATGGTTGTTCTCTTGCGTTTTTCAACAACTCACATCATTGGCTAGTAATTAAATGATATCTTACCATGTTCGACTACGAATCATATATTCGCATGGCTATACCTGTACCTAAACGATTGAGTGAATGAGATAAGAAGACCCCAGATCTAGTTTCAGCCATCTGAGCTGTGATTTTAGGATTGTTGTACACGTCACCTGTACTGTGACCTTACATACAGATTGTCATCCAAACATGGGCCTATATCTATAGGTATATCTGTATTGGGAAACATTCCAATGTAGATGACTTTATGCATTATGTACATGTTATTAGATAGTTTATGTTTTGAGCATGGGAATGCCTTCCCTTAGAAATTCATGATCAAGAGGATATATCATGATGTAAAGTATTGTAAGATTGATGTAGGTCACCACTCCACTTCTGCTCCAACCCATCAAAGTGTAAATAATCTCATTCAAAAAATACTGTTATTATTATTCCAACTTCATGCTTTAGGGGGCAATCTATTATAGGTCAATTTGAGCGACCTTGTTAAACTGGACATCATCCCCATAACCAATGAATAGGGTCTATCATCCCCTATCATTTCAGTTTCTATATTCCCTAAGACAAAGAACAAGAACAAATCATACATGACTTCTATTGCAAGGTTTCCAAGATTTGATGTAGATGTTATATTACCTATGAGCTCACCAGCACAGTCTCTCAAGGGGCTGAGTGCATTTCATATGCAGGCAACTCCACTCAAGGGTGCTCTGCAAATAACTTCCCGACACTCAAGGGTGCATTGGTCAATTGGTAGCAAAATTCTCATTTTTCTTGAATCTCCACTTGGCCAATGCCTTATAGAAGAGTGCATATGTGTCAAACTTCAAATCCATGTGTCCATTTGATACCTTTGAGCTTGGGAACATGTCTTGCCTATTATTAGAAACTCATTGATTGTGAAACTACCTTCAGCTCCTCTATAAATTGAGCACAAATCTTAGTGCTTGATAAGGAAGAAATTGAGTGGAGAAATGTTGGTGGAATTTCAATTGAGGATTTGATTTGAGTGATATGCTGCTGGAGAGATGTTCATTGTGATGAGGTTGGGATGATGTTGAAGATGGTGACATCAAATCAATTACTAGTTGTAACCTCCCCTTCTATCCATTAATAAAGGTTGATGCTTAATTTCCCACATATGTATCTATATAAGCTTCTATCTTTCATATTATGAATTATTATATGATGTATATGGTTCATGTTTCATTGATTTACCTAAATAACTTGAATAGGCATCTGTATATTGCAATATATTTGTTGTTTAATGTTCAGTATTGCATGAAATATTCTTGCGATCTAGCTTGGATTTGAACAGCAAGAGTGACAGAAGGAGAATATGAAGCTCTTGGACCCCAAGTAGGTTTCTTGATCTATTATGTGTGTCTATTTACTGTTAGGAAAAGTATCTGCAAATTCTTTAACCCGTTGTTCTTGATGCATAGCACCACATTTAGGGAAGAATTTTTTATCAATAATTCATAATTCCACATAACAAAATTCCTTTATTGTTTTCACATCACAAATCATTTAATGTGGCTTGTTAAAATTCATATTTCCTCCATGCGATTTTTCGATTGCAATTTACTTGCATGTTTATTTTATTTTCTCCGCTTAAGTGTCGTTTAAACAAAAAAGCTATTGATTTAACCCATTGTAATCATATCTATATTTGACTTAATCACTTAAGGGTTTTATTCATTCTTAGTCTAAAATTTTTAAAAGGGTACCCATTATTTTCCTAAGGAAACTATTCTAAAATAATGGGGGTTTTTGAATAGCACAACAATTGGTGATTCACTAGAAGAACTAGTTATCTCTGAAAAATGAATTTCATGGTATCTTAAAAAAAACTCATATTTTTTCTAATCGTAAGAAACCTTTCATAAATAAAAATATTCATTCCTCTATATCAATCATTAAATATTTTAAAAGATAAAGTTGTCTTTTTGTAACTTAGCCTTTTGATTTACTCATTTTTCATAGGTAGATACATTATTGCTAGCAGGTGTTTATAACCTTGACAGGGTTACCTTTTAACCATCAATGATTCAGTATCCCATCCATATTTTATTACAAACTTTAGAGATAAATACTTAATTCTATAAAAAAAATATCTCTTGTTGTTAAAAAGTCATTGTCCTAGCTTGGAAACCAGAAAGTGACAATGCCATTCATTGGTTATAATTGGACTGAACAAGCTAGCTCATGATGAGACCCCTTATCTTACAATTATTTAATAATCATAAGCCATTACTCTGGTTTGATATGTAGTAGTGGTAATTTTAGTCTATTATTTTCCTATGATCATGGTAAGAAGGATCGTGATGAGACCCCTTATCCTTTTAGGTTTATTTTTTTATATTTTTGAATTACACTCTAGAAAAATTGTAATTAATGGATGGGGAGAATCATTGACTCCTTAAGTGTTTTGGATGAAAATTTAAAGTTAAAGATGCTTAGTGAAAATAAGTATTTAATTTTTAAAAATGAACCTTTTCTGACTGATGATAGGGTAAAATTCTTTATGAATTTTTAGGTCTACACAATTTACTATTTCAATGGAAAACGATTTCAGTGTTTTATAATATTCGTCTATTTTTGAGTTTGTAGTCATTTCCTCAAAAAAAAATATTCTTCAATATAAAAAGTCACAAAATGATTAAGAGGTGTTGTGAAAAGCCAAAAGTATGTAATCAAACATTATTATTCTAAAAAAATATAATTGTCAGTATGATACATTAATTGAAGAAATTACCTTCTAAGAAAAGAATTTTTTCAAAATCAGCCCGTTGACAAGAAGAGAATCTTTCTCCCTTAAAGATCTTGTAACATGAAGGTTGATGGGCCAATTTTTTCACTAATTTGAAATGGTCCAAGCCACATTCTTTGGAATTAGGTATGCTTACCTTTTTCCTCATGTTCCTTGTCCCACTTAAGGACTCGGTCTCCAACCTAAAAATATTTTGGGGAATAAAATTAGCATCAAAAGAGTTTTTTACAATCTGTTGATGTTGAGCATGTGTTAATTTGGCCTTTTCCCTTTCGTATTCTAGTTTAAGCATTTGGGACATTCTTAACTATAAGGAAGAAGAAGGTACTTCATCAATGAATTGAACTAGGGCTAATGAGGGAAGAGATAAATTTGATGGAAATACAACTTCTTTCCCATAGACTATATTGAATGGAGAAGTGCCTTTAGAGGCGTTATGAGTAATATGATCTTCCCATAGTGCGAATGTTAAAGAATTATGCCAATTTTTCTGGCTCTGACCAATATTCCTTTTTATGATTCTTATGAGATTTTGATTTGTTGATTCTACCAGACCATTCCCTTAGGGATAGTAATTAGTGGATTATTTAAGTTTAAAACCTCTTTTGAGAGAAAATTGAGTTATACTATTACTCAAAAAATAATATGCATTATCAAACATAAGTGAGTTGGGTAAGCCAAACCTGGTAATAATGAATTGGTCAATAAATTTAATGATGTCTTTAGAATTAGCTACCTTTAGTGGAACAACTTCTACCCACTTAGTAAAATATTCTATTGTAGTGAGAATGTATTTATGTTGTTTGGATGAGTTAGGAACAATCTCACCTATGATATCTAGTCCCCATTGCTCAAAGGTTGTTCAAATATGTTGACCACCTGCAAGGGTAAGGTTGGTTTTCTTTGTCTTCCAACAGCGTTTTGGCATGTTTTACATTTTCTCACATATGCATGAGCTTATTTGAAAAATGTTGGCCAATAATATCCTGCATTAAGGGTTTTATGTATGGTGGTGTCTCCTCCAAAATGTCTGCATGTAGGTCCATCATGGAGTTCCTGCAAATCCTTCTACACTTTAGACTTTTCAAGGAATCTTAATAGTACATAGTTGTAGTTTTTTTCTGAAAAAAACATTATCAATGATCTGATATTGATTAGATTTTAATTTTAAATCTCTTTTTCTTTTATAATTGAGTTCTCTAGGAGCATATCAATTTTTAAAATAAATATAAGATCAACATACTATGATTTAGATTCATTCAGGCTTACCTCAACAATGTCTACAGTGTTACCTGACTCTTCATGATCTGATATTTTGGATGCTCCAGATAGAAATATGTAGAGAATTACCCTCTAACAATTTTGGTTGCTTTTGTTTCAATGTCATATTCCTGTAGAGCAGTAACCCAGTTTTCCCTTTTTTATCCTAGATCCTTTTGAATAAGCAGTTGCCTTACTGCCAGAAATGGAACTATTACCTTGGTGTGTGTCTTTAGGAGAAAAGGTCTAAAATGCTTTAAGGATTTATAAACAGTGAAGGCTTGTTTCTCCACTTCTAAATAATTTATTTCAACACCTTGAAGATTTGAACTAAAGAAGAAAATGGGTGCTTAAATATTTTGATCATAAATTTGTGTTAACGCAACAACATAAGATGTTTCAGAAGAAAAAGTATATAAAATGAAATGATTAGAAAAATTTGTGGTATTTAGAGAAGGATAATTTATGATGGCTTGCTTGATTATATCAAAAGCTTCTCTTTTATTGTGTACCCATTTAAAAAGTGTGTTTTTCTTAATCATTACTTGCAATGGTAAAACAATCAGGGAAAATTTAGGAACAAATCTCTTAACAAAATTTATCCGTCCTAAAAAGGAATTCATGGATTTCTTGTTATGGGGTATAGAGATTTCAGAAAATTCGTTTATCCTCTCTAGATCAATGCAAATGCCTTCTTTTGAGACCTAAATCCTAAAATTTTACCTTCAGTTAAAGCAAAATAAGACTTTTTGAATTTACTGAAATTCCATACTTTAAACAAAATTAAAGGATTTTATTGATATCATGATAGTGGTCGCTTTATTTCTTGGAGTAAATGGTTATATCGTCTAAGTATGTAACCACAATTTTTTTTATTAGTCCTCTGAAAGAAATATCCATTTCTCTTTCAAAAGTTTCTCCTGCATTGATTAAACCAAAAGGAATTTTATGATAAGCATAAGTGCCCCATTTAGTTGTAAATGTAGTCTTTAACCTATCTTCAGGATGAACCAGAATCTGGTTATAGCCTAAAAATCCATCAAGGAAAGACATTAATTCAGATCTAGCAACTTCTTGTAGAATTTTTCCATAGGTGGCAATGGGAAATTGTCTTTTAAGAAAGCTTTGTTTAAGTCCCTAAAATAGATACAAATGTGAATGTCACTATTATTTTTCCTAACAGGGACTAAGTTTGAAACCCTCTTTGAATGCCTAGCAGGGAAAATGATCTTAGTGTTAAGGAGTTTATTTAGTTTAGATTTGATTTGAGTTTCAAGATCAGGGTGAATTTTCCTTAAATTTTGTTGTATGGGCTTTACAATGGATGTCATTGGGAGAGAATATTGGATAATGGAGGTATCATATGTCTTGATATCTTCATATTTCCATGCAAAATTGTTCTTATATTTGTTCAGTAAATGAGTGAAGGTTAATCTCTCATCAGAGGAGAGACCAAGACCTAGATTAATATTTTGAGGATTGAGATTCATGACAAGGTTTACTAGTTCAAATATTAAGGTTGAACTTTTTAGTTCAAAATTAATAACCTTCTTAAATATTTCTTTGAGATCGTAAATATATTCAAGTTTAACCACAGATTTAGGTATGGAATTATCAACATTTTTTTTATTCAACTGTCTTTCATGTTCATCTTCATCGATTAAATGATCATCATATGAGCCTTATGATTTGAGAAAGGTTAGAACATCTTCTTAATTATTAAATACTCTCTAGTTAGTGACATTATTAGGAATAGATGGGCGAAAAATCAATTCTATAGAAAATATATTTGGACTACAATCTTCAGAAGGAATAAGTTTGGATGTTACATTTATAATAAGGTCAGTGATTGCATTTTGGAGCCTTGGGATAGGCGAGACATTGAATGCTAATAAATGTGAGGTAAGAGATTGTAATAATGACTGGTAATGTTTGATATGACCATAAATACACTAAATAGTGTTTCTTACCTATTGTATAACTATTTCATAATCACCATATACTTGAATATATTTGACACCAAGGTCTATTTCTTTATACAAGCCTTGGACCAGAGCCTCATATTCTGCAGTATTTTTTGTGCATTCAAATTATAGCCTACACGTTAGCATTGTCTTTTCTCCTTCCCGACTAATTAGTATGCAACCAACTCCCGCACCTTCAATGGATTTTGATCCATCAAAGTATAATGTCTAGAATAAATTTTTAACACGAGGTTTATCTACCATGTTTATATATTTGGAAGAGTCCGACAAAGAAATTTTTTTGATTTGAGAACTAACTAAGTTAATAAGAAACAAGGATTTATGTGCATTGAAATTTCCCAAAAATGATTCAGAAGAGTAATTTCCAAGGATTTTATTGGTAAAATCCATAGGTTCATTTTCATCCTCGAAATCAGTTACTGAGTATTTCATGTATTTTTCACGGTCAACTCAAATTTGATTTGTTTACCATTGTAGGGAAGCCGCATATGAGAAAAATTAGTGGAAAAATAACCATGAAGATTTTGTGACCAATATCTACTCAAAATTAAACTGTAAAAGTAAGAAATATGAACAACTAAAATATCAATTTCTTGATGAACTTTTGAATTAGATGCTAGTATAATAAGGACATAATTCATTTCTCTTAAAAGCTTGACTTTGGTTCTATCTGTTATACGTCAATTTGGGCACCATTCCTAAATGACTTGGTTAAACAGGACATCATCCCTAGAACCAATGAATAGGGTCTATCATCCCCTATCATTTCAGTTGCTACATGCCCTAAGACAAAGAACAAGAACAAATCATCCGTGACTTCCATTGCAAGGTTTCCAAGATTTGAAGTACATGTTATATCACCTATGCGATCACCAACACAGCCTCTCAAGGGACTAAATACTTTTCATATGTAGTTACCTCCATTCAAAGGTGCACTGAAAAGCACTTTCCGATACTCAAGGGTGCGTTGGTCAATTGGGACCGAAATTCTCATTGTTCTGGAATCTCCACATGGTCAGTGCCTTCTAGGAGAGTGCATATGTGTCAAACTTTGAATCCATGTGTCCATTCAACACCTCTGAGCTTGGGAACATGTCTTGCCTATTATAAAAAATTCATTGAATGTGAAACTACCTTCAGCTCATCTATAAATTGGGAACATATCCTAGTGCTTGAGAAGGAAGAAACTTGGTAGAGAAATGTTGTTGGATTCTCAATTGAGTGTTTGATTTGAGTGATATGATACTGGAGAGATGTTCATTTTTTTGAGGCTGGGATGATGCTGGAGTTGGTGACGTCAAATAAATCACTCGTTGTACCCTCCCCTTATATCCATTAATAAAGATTGCTGCTTACTTTCCCACATATGTATCGTTACAAGCTTCTATATTTCATATTATGGATTCTTAGTTGATGTATATGTTTCATGTTTCATTGGTTTAACTAATTAAGGTACCATCTGTATATTGCAATCTCTTTTTTTTTTCGTGTTTATAGTTACAGGAACTAGTCTGGCGATCAAAGTTGGATTGGAAGCTACGAAAAATGCAAGAAAAGGAGAATAGGAAGCACTTGGATCCCAAGTAGGTTTCTCCATATTTCTGTATGTCTATTTATTATTAGGAAAATTATCTAAAAAGTATTTAATTTGTTTTTCTAAATGCATAGAATCACATTTAGGGGATGTTTTTTATCCGTAATCCATAATTTCGCATAACAAATTGGTGACTCCACTAGGGAGTTTACCTTCATCCTTGGTGTATTTTTCCTCTGCTTATCCACCCAGTAGCATCTACTCTCAATTATTAGGCTTTTGAAACTAAGAACTGCATTAGATGTGTGTCAGTAGCTTGAGTTTTTTGTTCTCGGCTATGCCCAACGGACTGTTGGTCAAAACACAGTGCTTTGCATAGCATTGTCTCCCACTGAGGGGTGTTTTGCAATGCACTGTCTCCCCTTAGAGACCGTGTTGCCCCCTAATCCAACAAAATTCCCTTTGAATTCGTCATTTCCATCACTTTCAGCCTTTTGTTTGTTTTGTTTTCAACTATCTAATGTCTCATAAAGACCAGTGAATTTATCTAAATATTCCTCCTTTAAAATGTAAGTTTGTTCAATGTCTCTTTAAGTGTTTTTCTTTATCATTGACAAATCAAATTGAAATTATTTTTATTTATACATTAGATCCATTTTTTTTCGTAAAGGAAATTGTCGTTAAATTCTTCATTTCCTATAGGAAAAATTGTAGTTCCATTCTAAATTTTTCCTAAAAGAGAAATTGTTTTTAAATTCATCATTTCTCAAAGAAGAAAGCATTTGTTTTTGTTGATTTGATGCATATAGTTTCCTTTTTATATTCACATTAATGGGACTGAAAAGAAAAACCTACATTTTCATATAGTGGATTCTGTTTTTTGCATAGGAACAAATTAGGAAAGCTACATATTAGTTTGTGCTCTTTGTTGTTTGCTCTCAAAACTGATTGCCCTTTCCCTTTAATAGCTAAGATTTTCATTGAAAAAAGCTAAAAGTAAAAATTTTTCTTATCATTTTAGTATGAATTTTAGGAATCTTCATTACATCGTCGCGGTGAACCTTGAAAGGCATTTTGATAAAAAAATATCAACTTAAAATTTACATCAATTTACTTAAAAAATCATTGGAACCATAATGATAAAATTTAGAAGTTCTAGGCTAGAGATGTGTTCCAGCATTGTAAAACATATCAATCGTTGTTAATTTCCTGCGATACATTTCGAGTGTGATACCTCACTCCACGTACATAAGTATATTTTAGATCGTCCACATACCTTCGGGTATATCGGGTGGTGTTATAGTACGAAAAGTATAAAGGGGTGCTCTCATTGTGTGGTTTCGCATTAGAAAGCACTAATACGGACTTGCACCTTCACGTACCTTCGGGTATATTTGGGAGGAAAACTTTAGGTTGCTATCGATCCATAGTGAACCGATTTGGCCACCTTGTAAATTGTGTTACACCGAACACAACATTCGGGGAGATTGCATGTCCGTACTTCTTGGTTCACCAGGAGGTATTCTACAGTTCACAATTTCTTGGTAGAACTTTTGCCTATCATTACCCTTTTATTTTGTTTATTTATTTTTGGTCATAAAATAAATCAGTCACCGCAGAAGAAGAAAATCCCTTTTCTTCGTCGTTCGTGTAGACTTTCATTGAAACCACCTTAACCATTGGAAGTCACTTTTGGTCGGTGAAGGCGATATCGCTCTACCGAAACTAGTACCATCAGTACCTCTGGTGAAGAATCATATTCACATATACCAGAGTCTGTACAAGTTTTTTCTACAAATCCTGGTTCATATACTATTGTCGAGACAGAGTCCTCACAGCTACCTGTGGTCATGATACCTCCAATCATTGAGACCATACCTCATTGAGATCATTGAGACGATGTTTTTGCTATAACATCTTCATCCCGAAGTCGAATTACTAGAAGTTGTTCCTGTATCGGTCACCCCACAATCTATTGTAGACATTGAGTCTCCCATATCGCACAGTCAACCTCCTGAAATATACTTTGGGCCTGACGGCGAAATCCTTCCACCTAGTTTGATTTCGATTGAAGAAATCCCACAAGAGGAGACATATTTAACTCCAACCCATTTTGGGTAGGACCTTTACCTATACGAGTCTTTTCCTCAATCACCACCCTTTGCTTTTGTTGATCCTATTCCTATTCAAATTCCTGTATATTCAAAAGGGTATACATTTGGTCAAGTAACCATGCCTGAACCAACATCTTCGGTTGGACCATCTGTTCCAATTGCATCAACACCTGCTCTCGCTACACCATCGATTTTTACAACTTCAACAAAGTCATATTTTCATGGGGCCCTTTGGTCCCATCAGGTTATAAATATTTATCTGGAATTTTCTCTGGTGCATCTTCAAACACATGTAATTCACCAATGTTATCATCTGATATTCTAACTGGTAAACCTATAGTAAGTATTGAATGACATGATTCATTAAATCCATCATCAAGGCAATATCAAGCTAGTCCATCTGATTCTATTCCATCTAGTACCACCCCAATTGGACTCCATGCATTTGGAGAAAAATATTTTTCGTCTTATTACCCTCCTCATGCTGGGGGGGCAACCTATGGTTACCCGCTTTGAAAGTACTCCATCATTTTTTGGTCAACGAAATGTTGAAATGAATGTTTTTTACTGGCAACCCACTCTACCAATCCAACCACAAACAGTTGTACACTTGTATCAACTAGTTCAACTTGTTGCACCCACATCAATTCCACTTGTTAATACATCTTTCCCCTGGTTATAGACTCAAAATATTGTAAAAAAAGAATTTTAGGTGAGTCCTTCCACTAAATACCCTCAAGTATTGGGTCCTCAGACTCCAACTCCTTCAGCCAATTTACAACAACGACCTATACCTGGAATCATTTATTCACAAGCTGGATCGCCATATTATGGCATGTCACAACCACAACCGGGTTATACTTATCCTCAACCGAATCCAAGTTATCCTAATTTAGGTTATTACATTGCTGGATAGACCCCTCGGCAGCCTCAGGCACAAATTCCTCAACCTTCTTTTCAAAAATTATCGTACCCAAGTTATGGTCAATAGAATCCTCAAGCATTTGCATATCAAAAAAACCCCTATCTGGGTTACCAGCAGCAGATTCCTTATGTTGGGGCCCAAAGGCCTGTTGCCCAAGCAATTCCATCATACCCTGGCTATGCTCAACCTGAACTTAATCTAAAATTTCCTTTTGTTGCAACTTTAGAGTTACCAGATTTAAATTGGCTCACCAATGATCCAATCAACTATGCTCCTTGGTGGCCGATGATACCCCATAAATTACCCTTGGATATTCCTACGTTCAATGGAAACTCTGGGAAGAACCGTCAACTCATGTTATGACTTATCATTTGTGGTGTTCATCAAACTCCCTGAATGATGAATCTGTTCGGCTACGTCTTTTCCAGTGTACACTCACTGGCTCAGTTGAAAAATGGTACATTGAGTTACCTAAAGCTTCTTTCGATAATTTCACTACCCTAGCTACTATATTTTTGACTCATTTCCATATACCCATACGATATGAAACTGGAATGAAACTCTTTACTAATTCTAAGAAGACTAATGCTATTAAAATTTCTAATCATATTCATGAGTGGAATCGTCATCGTATAATTGTTAAAACCTTTGTTCCTGATCAGCTCCTTCCTGATTGGTTCACTAAGTCCCTGTTACCATATATAACCGAGGATGTGGCTAAAGGTGGCATCGTCACTAAAGAGCAGTTCATTGCTCATGCCCAATATTTAGAGTTGATTTATAATCAGTCTAGCATGCTCTACGAAACAATTCCTAACGCATTGCGATCTAATTTTATTGTTCCTCCTCCATCAAAGGACTCTCATGCCGGAGGCGGTATGATCGGTATTGAAATCACACATCATACTACTCAATTTTATCCTACACCTTCTTCTTAAATCAATGTTGTGTCATTTGACAAAGGAAAAAGTGACAAGCAACCCGGAAGTAAGAAAAAAGGGAAATCAAGGAAAAAGAAAACTTCTAACCCGCAGGAAAGATCATCTAGTCAATCGTCTAGAAATAGGAAACCTCGTGATCCATGCATAATCTGTAATGAGGAACACTTTGTTCAGGATTGTCCTCACCACACTGAAGTCTCAAAATGGTTAAGACTTCACATGCATAAGCTGTTTTGACAGATCTGTTTCCGAATCTAGACACAAATTCGGTTGCTATGGATCCAGTTTCTAGTTCCCAAGTGCTTATGCTATCTGTCACAAAGGAATCAACAAATATTTTGGTGTCAACCATAGATACATCTATGGAATCGATACTGCCTACTACTATACCTGAATTAACAATAAAGACACCGAAGGGAGTCGTTCATAAATTTCCATATAATCCTCGAGCAAGAGCTGCTCAAAATTATAATATAGTTGAATATTTGGCTCAATCCCCTTCAGCTATGTCAACTCTTGAGGTATTATAAAATTTTCCCTCCCAAAAGCAAGTTTTATTGTCAACTATTGTTGCAATTGATTTGACTGATTCTAATCTCATAGTATTTAATCACAGGGGCTATGTGCCACAATTACCAGCAGAATCGGCATTGTCCATCCAAGTAAATGTTCTCAATCACCTTGTTCATCGTACTATTATTTATGAGGGAGCATCTATGTGCATTATGTCTCTAAACTATTGGAAGTCACTTGGCGCGTCACACCTATATCAATCATCAACGACGTTGAAGGCTTTTGACGAACGTAAATATAATCCTTGCAGTATTATCAATAACCTACATGTAGAACTATGGGGAAAAAAGTGAATGTTGATGTCTAGGTCGTTGATAGACCCATTGACTGTAATATTCTACTTGGAAGGCCATGGGTATATGCTATGGCTGAAATTGTTTCTACATATTTTAGAATGATCGCCTTTCCATATAAAGGTGCCATCATAGTCATCAATCAACTATCCTTCTTTGCCTCTAATTCAGAGGTAAATGGAAGTGTTCCATTCATTCACGTGCCCTAACTCACACTCAGAACATTGGTGTAGGATTCTTAAAGGATTCCACTCTCATGGGAACCTTTTCATTACCACCGCCTGCGACATCAGCATAATTTGCAAGTATAGAGACCTACTAGATGATCTCTTCCACTCCATCTAGCTCAAGGAAGAGTACGGGTGATTCTAAAATTGTTACATTGGATGAGTTTCCACCACCCAACCCTATTGAGCTAGCATATAAATCAACCTATCTCACTTGGGAGGTGAATCTGAAATCATCATCGCTAGTTGTTTGGGTTGATCGTTCCTTAAATTTTGGTACTCCATCTGATCTTTTATCCTCAACTTTCTCGACAGATGAGAATATTTTGGAAACCATGATATCAGAAGGAGAACCATGGGAAGATTATCATCAATGTTCCCATCTTCATGATTATGAAGAAAGTAATATTAGTGAACTATATCACCCATCAATCACAAATTTATTTTCGAATTATTTACCTAGTATTGCAATCAATCCTGAGGGAAACCTATCAAATATTTAAGAAACCATTTCTATCGATATTTCAACCAAGCCTGGAGTTATAGAAAATATTCATGTTGGCGTATCTTATTCTCCATCAGAACTCAAAACATATCCCTCTCTCTTTCGTGAATTCCGTGATGTATTTGCTTGGTATTACGAGGAAATGCCAGGCATAGATACTAGTAACATTGAACAAACTATTAATTTGTACCCTGATGTCAAACTGGTACATCAACACCTTCATCCTATTCATCTAAAGAAGGTTGCTGCCATTAAATAAGAAGAAAAACTTTTGTGTGTTGGTTTCATTTACTCTGTTCCGCTAACTGAGTGGGTTTCCAACATCATTATTGTCATGAAAAAACAAGGAACCATTAGAGTGTGCATTGATTACCGGGATGTCAATCTTGCTTGTCCAAAAGACAACTATCCTACTCCCTTTATTGACCAGATTATTAACGATTATGCTGGATGCCAAATTTTTTCGTTCATGGATGAATTTTTTGGATACAATTAAATCAATATCCGCCCAGAGGATCAATATAAGACAACATTAATTTTCCTTTGGGGCACATTCTATTATAGGAAACTACCGTTTGGTTTAGATAACGTTGGGGAAAATTTTCAGAGAGAAATGGATTATGCTTTCAATGAAATCAAGCACATTGTTTAACCATATCTAGACGATTTACCTGCGCATTCACGAAATCAGACTGATTACTTGATGCATTTGAGAGCCATATTCTTACGCTACCAACACTACAAAATATGCCTCAATCCACATAAATGTGTGTTTTTTGTTGTTTCTGGTCATTTTCTTAGATTCATCATCTCCAAAGAAGGAATTAGAATCGACCCATTGAAGGTCTAGGCCATTCTTGATTTTCCTGTGGCATCAAATTTACTTCAGATACAAAAAATTCAAGGAAAGGCTAACTTCCTAAGGAGGTTCATACCCAACTACACTGAAATGGCTAAAGTATTTACTTGAGTCTTGAAAAAGGGGGTTACCTTCTATTGGGACCAAGTTGTGCAAACTTATTTTGATGTTGTTAAGGATACTCTTGTCCGGGCGTCATTAATGTATCCCCCCAATTATCAGAGTGATTATTTCTTATATATCGTCACGACTGATATGACCGTTGGTATGGTATTGGTCCAAGTATAAAATGGGATAGAACATTCAATCTATTATTTGAGTCGTAATCTCAATGATACAGAAGTAAAGTATTCATATGTAGAAAAGCTTTCCTTGGAAGTTGTTCAAGCAGTCCAAATATTTCACCACTATATCTTGTTCCGAAAGACCATTGTCATTTTGGATTGCAACCCCATGAATTATATCTTATCACGTCAATTTCTGGGGGGCAAGTAGTCAAAATGGATTTTCATTTTGCAGGAATTTGATTTGGAATTCATCAAATCCAAGTCAAAGAAGTTTTTAGTTTTGGCTGAGCTTCTCTATGACCTTTCCTCTGTTAGTCCTACTACTACGTTGAAACCATCTATTCCTGACGAGTCTCTATTTTTTATTAGATCATATAATCCTTGGTATGGGTATTTTATCATTTATCTCCATACCCAGACTTTTTGGCCTGATACCTCTCGCTCTGACTAGCGACGTATTCGATACCAAACCAAATATTATATGATCGTCGGCAATACATTTTATCATCGTGGTGTCGATACAATTTTAATAAGGCGCCTCACTCATGAGGAGGCTGAAAAGGTTTTAAATGATTGTCATGCTGGGGTTGTGGTGGATACTTGTCTAGATACACTACTGTGTATAAGATACTTTGCGCAAGTTATTTTTGGCCTACCATATTTCATGACTGCATCCTCGTGGTTTGAAATTGTCATGCATGCCAAATATTTTATTGTAAAATCTACAAACTACCAGAACCGATGCATCTTGTTGTCTTTATGAGACCATTTTTAAAATTGGGTATTGACTTCATGACCTGTAGCCCTCGTTCGTCCGGGGGGCATGGTTATATTACTTTTGTAGTAGACTAATTTACCAAATGGGTCGATGAGATGCCTAGATTCAACAACACGAGACAAACAGTTGCATTGTTTTTCTTTAATCATGTTATTGCAAGGTTTGGAGTCCCACAGGCTATAGTTATAGATCATGGGAAGCATTTTCACAACCACATGATGACCGAATTGACCGCCAAGTTAGGATTGTCACATGATAATTCCACTCCTTATTATCTACAATCAAATTGACAAGTTGAAGCTATCAACAAGATTCTTAAACATATGCTTCAACGAATGATAGGATTTCATAAAAGAAACTGGAATTTGATCCTGTACTCGGCCTTGTGGTCATACCGAACCTTGGTGAGAAACGCAACCGGATTTACTCCCTTTCAATTGGTGTATGGTCTGGAAGTTATCTTGCCAATCCAATGTGAAATACTGTCGTTAAAACTCATAATCGACTTGTTACCTGACACCTCAGAATAAGAAGCACATCTTTTTAACCTCATCCATCTTGATGAAACGCATCATGAAGCCCAATTGGCCAACAAAGTGGATAAGAGACATATAAAGCTGCTATACGACAAAAATTTCCAGCCTCACATTTTCTTAGAGGGTGACTTGGTCCTTCTTTATGATCAAGAAGCTGATGTAATAGGGACAGATAAATTTGGGCCATTATGGCATGGCCCCTATATTGTCAAAAGGGTTCTTGCTAAGGGTGCCTATGATTTGGTGGATTATGATGGAATTCTATTGGAGCAGCCCTGAAATGGGTTGTATCTAAAACGTTACTATGCTTAATCATGAGCATAGCAATTTTCTGTATTATATTGTATATATATGCTATTGATTTGCATTCACTGTCTTAGTTTGTCATTTATATTTTTATTGACGTTAGTAATCCACTTTAAATTTCATCACAGATGTTTGAATATTTGGAACCATTTGCTGGATATGTGGATGGTGCTAGTCGTAGTACGCAGAATCTATCCTCTGCAGCATGGGCCATTTTTGCTCCAAACGACGAGTTAGTGAGTTTCAATGGATTTGTATCGGTAGATCGACAAAAAATATCGCTATTTATAGCGCATTGATCAAATTTCTCTTTGATGCCATTTCATTTGGTATTAACTGCATCATCATAAGGTTAGACTCACAACTTGTGGTATTACAACTTACTAGTGTTTACACTGTTAGAAATCCAACACTACATCGTTTGTTCCTAAGAGTTAGACTTTTGGTAAGACACTTTTATTTTATCCAATATCAAAATATTTCCAGAAAATGGAACACATTGACTGATTCTTTAGCTAATCATGTTTTAGACAGACATTTGCAACACATGTAAGGATACATTCACATAATTGAATAGGATTACATAATAAACATAGGAAAACACTGAAATCAAATAGATAAACAGTTATAGGTTCTTACAAAAATTTGTGCCCAAGGCACATTGGTCATCTTACCTCAAAATGTATGCAACTTTTCAAAATTAAACAAGTGATGCTCATGGTAACATTCTATAGATATAGCTATCCTATGTAGTAACCGCATCCAACGGTTAGGAATTCCTATAGTGTGGTGTTGAAGTCGCATGGGTAACTCTTCGATCTGAAAATCTGGAATCCCGAAGGTCAACCCCTATATGCGCTATCAAATCTCAGACGGATTCAGAACGATGTATAAATCCTAAAGGAATGCTCTCCCAATAGCTCCCTTTGTAGGCTCATCCTCTCCATGCTCTGGTTCCTCCACTGGTTGAACTCAACCAACATCTGCATTACATTAAAAATTTAGTTTAGTATTGGGGAAACAAAAAAATACAAAAAAAAATTATAAACCTTAGAAAAATCAAAAACATGGTCAAAACATTCTTGCCTATTGCACCCCACTGAGTGCCTTCCGGTAAAGATAAATCTAGATCTCCTCGGAAATCGATGCCTACATATGCATACTCATCGATGGCGACAACCTATCGCCTAAACCATGTAAATAATGTAGTCGAGAACACAATGGACAATTGGCCTCCATACCTAGCCATTAGTTCTACCCATCTCTGCATCCTCGGATCTCTAGGGTTAGACACACCCAGTGTCACATGTTGAGGTTGCATCAGTGGAATCCGCTCTAAGGAAAATGAAATGAGGATAGAACCATAATTGAAGTTTTTCTTCCTTCCTCCATTTTCCTTATTTAGTTGTTCTTTTATCTTAGAAAGCACAACTTCATACCAGTTAAATACTTTTGGCTCCTTGCACTCTAGCGTATACTACATATATGATTTATTCACTACAGGTAGTGTAACTGTGTTGGCAAGTTTTACGATCATGAAAATAATGGTTATCAAAGAAAAATCTCGAACGTCACGATGTTTATTTTCCCATCCTTGGTTGGCTCTGCCCGTGGATAGAAATATCTCAAAACGTAGTCTCTTGCTATCTCTCCTCCAAGAGAAAACCCTAAGAGAGAAATAGGCAAGCCTCTCCTCGACAAGCCTGAAAATACACATCCTCCATTGTAACAGGAACCAATTTGTTCCTAATATGAAATGCATCAATAGCCAAATCCCATGCTCGCACTAAGAACTCCAAGAGTTCTATTTGTTGTGTCATCCCTGACAAGTAGAAGTACATTAATACTCTATTACTACAACTCTCTTAAGGCTCTTATTGTAATCGGATCATTTAGGGAAACCATATTTTGTTCTTCATGCTCTCTTTCTCTCCAAGTAATAAGACTCATTACACTCCTTTTAATGCAAAAAATTAGACAAATTTTAGGTACAATGCAAGAATCAAGAATCTAAATTGCGCCCAATGCAGTCTTGAACAAGGGAAAATGCATTGCATTTGCACCTAGGCTTCAATTTAGGTGCTCCACAATGCAGTTTTCGATGCTCAAGGGTGCGTTGCCCTCTTTGGAAAAATAATTTACCCTAAGGGGCCCAAATATTTAAAAATTTGCAATGAAAGGAAATGAATTGACTACTGAAAGAAAGAGAGGGTTTATGGCACCAACCTAGATCAAACAATGATGAAAACCGTCCACAGAATCATTCACAATTAACAACTGAAGTTTGGGGGAAAAAACAAGTTCAAAGCTCCAAAATGAAAATGGTAACTTTCAAATGGTAGAAACGAATAGTAAAACTATTTTATTAGTCATTTGATTATTTGCAAATCATACATATTGTTGTGACTATGGTTTTATTCTATTTTTATCATGAAACAGGTATTTTTAATCCATTTGATGTTGTTCTAAATAGGTTTTACAACTGATGAACAGATTAGTCGTGAAGATTTATTTCAAGAATGATTTGACCACAAAGAATACTTTTATCCTTATTTTTTGAGCTTTTTTAAAAATGAAAAAGGACTTGAAGCACACTTTTATATCTTTTTTCGAGCTTCGATAACAGTGAAAAATGAACCCTTGGAGTCTTCTTTTAGCTCTTTTTAGACTCCAATAATGTGAAAATATTTTCTAGAACTTGTCTTTTCCAGCTCGTAAAAGTAAATGAATTGACATCTAATCTGTATAAGTTTAACCCTTTTCCAGACTAAGATAGATTATTTACGAAAAATGAATGCCTTAGTCGAACATGGCTAGGAGGTTCTATCAGATATTATTTTACGCTTTTTCAGATTTGAGCAACAACTTTATGAAAAAGTACTTATGCATTTTTCTTTCGTCATCTTTTTCAAACTCTCTAAATATGAAAAAGGACCAGGATGTCACCGTCGTTAGGCTTGTTAAAACATAAAATATCGACGATCTTGTCGGTCATAGCAAGAATCGAGTTTCATTCATTGCTAGACTCGTTAAATTATTAAATAGTGGTACATTATTCGCCTGAAGGGTTGAATTATATATTAAGCATATGTTATCCTCCTCAATCTTGTTGAAAAATAAAGAGGTACTGGTCGACAAATGACTAGGAAAAAGTTGGGATAGTGAATAGAAATTTTTATGGTAGCAGGTCACTCTTGAACATGACACTTCACTCCATCATTGTGACTGTTTGGGTTGGGTAATATTATTGATGGTTTATTCATACTTATGGTTCATCATACCTTCACTTTGATTTTGGGTCAATGTTGCTAACTCATCTCAGTGTCGCTAATATGTTCAAGAGAAGTCATCCAGTGACTACTCATCCTTCTACAAAACTCATAAACCTTCATTCTCATGACAACCATGCCTGAAAATTATTATATCAAGTAATATTTTGTCTCTAAGATCAGTAAATCCCATTTCGCAGTAAAGTGACTTCCCATCAATGTCAAATCATAATCCAGGAAATTCACTTAGAAACATCATCTTCTAGTACCATGAGGCTTGTTATAGCATCGACAAGATCCTTACTTCCAGACTCTTGACTGAAATATTTCTTTTGGCGTTCGACATAAAATCACCTATTCATGCCTTACAAAATGTACTATAGTACCTTGAGGGCCATTAACATTAATGGTGGCTCTCTCCTATTTGTTAACAACTCACATCATTAGCTGGTAATCAAACGATGTCTTACCATGTTCGACTACAAATAATATATTCACATGGCTAGACTTGTACCCGAACGATCGAGTGAATGAGATAAGAAGATCCTAGATCTAGTTTCAGACATCCGAGCTGTGATTTCATGATTTTTGTACACATCATCTGTATGGTGACATTACATACAGATCATCATCCGAACATGGGCTTATATATGTAGGCATGTATGTATTGGGAAACATTCCAATGTAGATGACTTTCTGCATTATGTACATGTTATTAGATAATTTATGTGATGAGCGTGGGATTCCTTTCCTCATCAATTCATGATCAAGAGGATATATCATGATGTAATGTATTTTAAGATTGATGTAGGTCGCCACTCCACTTCAGCTCCAACCCAGCACAGTGTAAAGCATCTCCTTCAAAAAATATTGTTATTATTATTCTGACTTCATGCTTTAGGGGGAAATCTGTTATAGGTCAATTTGGGCACCATTCCCAAATGACCTGATTAAACTGGACAACATCACCAGAACCAATGAATAAGTTCTATCATCCCCTATCATTTTAGTTGATACATGCCCTAAGACAAAGAACAAGAACAAATCATTCATGACTTCCATTGAAAGGTTTCGAATATTTGAAGTACATTTTATATCACCTATGAGCACACCAATGCAATCTCTCAAGGGACTAACTATTTTTCATATGCAGTCACCTCCATTCAAGGGTGATCTGCAAAGAAATTCCCGACACTTAATGGTGCGTTGGTCAATTGGGAGAGAAACTCTCATTGTTCTGAAATCTCCACATGGCCAGTGCCTTCTAGAAGAGTGCATATGTAATATTCCTAAATTAGCACACAACTAATTGGAATATTAAATTTTTATTTTTCTCTTAGATAGAGGAATAAGAGGGTATGGAGACCCATAAATCTCCTTAGTAGGAATAAAAGACACTCCTCGTGTGAATGGAGGTTATCTAAAAATCTGGATTGAAGACCCTTAGGTGTGAAAAGGGCTGGAGAATGAAGACTGGGTCAACTTTGACCAAATCAACAACGTTGTTATGGAGGAGTGGCATTCATGGTGGGACATCGTAGTTTTGGAGGGAGATTGAATGCATGGAAGTAGTGACCTAATTGAGTGGGGCCAAGGGTGAGGAAGCTCTTCACTTATATAAGGAAGAGGATGGCAGCCATAGGAGATATGTTTTAGATTATTATTTTGTATATGGTTTGTTTAGACTTGTGCTCTCTTCAGTTGTTTAGCTAAGATTGCAGTGTTGTTTATCATAAAATGTTCCCAGTTGGGAATCCCACCTCTTTCCTTGAGAGGCCTCTTGGGAGAGTATTTCCCTACATTTTCCACTATCCAACATCAGACCAAGCTCCATATTTTTTCTACAATGCAATTTCTGCAGGAATTTTTGTTGTGTTGCAGGGTGCAGAAGTGGAGGGTTGAGAAACCCTACTTCTAATCTTGTTTTCTAGTGGAGGGAGTAGCCCTTCATCTGGGAGGGTTGTAAGGGAGATTATTGAGCCTCATTTCATCATCAAGAAATAGGCTAATGGACTTCTATTAGTTACATTGCATTTTTCTAAATAAATTGCATTATTTCAGTGTGCAGTTGCAGTAGAGGGTTTGGAGCCCTAGTTGGGGGAGATAGATTTTCAGTGAGGGGATCAGTCTCTCATTTGGAGAATCTATAGGAGGATTTTCCCCAAATTTCCATATCAGATCAGAAACCTCCTATAATCTATCCAGTTGCAAATATTATTCATCCCTAAGGCCATATTTGCATTTTCTGCATTTTGTGTATTTCAGGAAACCCTTCCCACGTTATCTTGGAAATGTGCCTGGGAGATTAGATATCTACTTCCTGCATTATTTGAGCCATATAAATTCATATCTATGTATTTAAATTATTCAAAAACATTTATATGTAATAAAATTGTGCTGTCATAGCCTTGGGTATTTGTTATGTAGCTGTTCTATTCATATTTCATGTACACATTCTCTTGAAGCTTGTTTTTCCAACTTGAGTGAGTATTTCCTCAAGACCTTGTATAAATTTTTCTACTATGATCTTAATATGATTGCTATATGATATTCTTACATTTCATGTGTTTATTTATCACTGCTATTTCCATTTTTATGCATTATATTCTTTCTTTTCACATTTGGTAATATTACAACATATGTGTCACACTTCGAATCCATGTGTCCATTCAACACCTTTGAGCTTGGGCACATGTATTGCCTATTATTAGAAAGTCATTGATTGTGAAACTACCTTTAGCTCATTTATAAATTGAGCACAGATCCTAGTGCTTGACAAGGAATAAATTTGGTAGAGAAACGTTGTTCGATTCTAAATTAAGTGTTTGATTTGACTGATATGCTATTGGAGAGATGTTCATTGTGATGAGGATGGGATGATGCTAGAGTTGGTGACATCAAATCAATTTCTGGTTGTAACATCCCCTTCTATCCATTAATAAATATTCATGCTTAGTTTCCCACATATGTATCTATATAAGCTTCTATCTTTCATATTATGCACTCTTAGCTAATGTGTATGTTTCATGTTTCATTTATTTAACTGATTAAGGTAAATAGCCATCTGTATATTGCAATCTCTTTTCTGTTTACTGTTTATAATTACAGGAACTAGTCTGGCGATCAAAGTTGGATTGGAAGCTACAAAAAAAGCGACATAAGGAGAATAGGAAGTGCTTGGACCCCAAGTAGGTTTCTCCATCTTTCTGTATGTCTATTTACTCTTAGGAAAAGTGTCTGCAAAGTCTTTAATTTGTTGTTCTAAATGCACAGCACCACATTTAGGGAATGTGTTTTATCCATAATCCATAATTCTGCATAACACTATCTAATTGCATAATTTGTACTGTAGATTTTTTAGGAACAATATTTAACTTCAAACAAATAGAATATGGCATACAATTTGAAGAAGCTCCAAATTCTATTAGAAAATTGTGCACATTCTTGTTAAAAACTTCAAAAGTAAAAAGAAAAGGAGGAGTATGCGAATTAGATCTATCTCTAATTAGAATAACATCAGTTGTGTCAAATTTTTTAGATGAATTAGTGGGAGGTTTGTCTACTCCTTTTGAGGTTTTGGAAGTAACTGGCGCAGGTAAGGGTGAAGCAGGGTCTGCATTCAGTGCTTTGAGTAAATTTTTTTCCTATTGTTTTAATATATTCACCTCATACATGGAGATATTTACCTTATATTTCTTCATATCTTCCACTATATTATACTCAATGGTATCTGAGACAACTAAGGTCTTTTATGTAAATGGAATGGTAGAAGAAGTTGGGCTTGATTGAGGAGAAGGAGTGTTTTTGTTAACAAATTTATATTTAACAACAGGGGATGAAGATTTCTACTTTTGAGGAGACTAAGGGAAATCAGTATAATTTTTACTTCTAGTGTTAACTGGTAGTGCCTCATGTTCATCTTCATTATCGGATGTAGGAAGAATAAAGTCCCATAATCCATGAACTTTGACTAATTCTTCATCATGTGATTCATCTGCGGATAATATCGTTTCATCCTCATCTTCTTCTTGATCAAATTCAACATTTGAGATTACATTTGTAGGTTGAGAATTTGAAGCTTGAGTTTTCTTAAAATATCTGAAAGGTTTTTTGGAGGCAGATTCAACTACTTGTTTTTTTTATTTCAACCATGTTATTTGACATAGTTTTGAGAACCTTTTGTAATCCCTCAAGATTGTAAGGATCCTTAGATGTTTTATATTTTGGTTCATCTTTGAACGAGGCCTTTTTAGCTTTTTAATCCTCTTGTGCAATTTTATTTTCTAAGGCAATAACTATCTTTTCTATAGAAAGATAATCTTTCATGTTTTTTACCAAAGTAGCCTTATTGTCTCTATCTAAAAAAATTTCTATATTAGAAGGAAGAGAGGATATTATATACCATTCAATTTGTACATCTACACCATGTTTAGATGTATCTAGAATTTTTTTGATCATTTTGTTAAATATGGAATTAAAATATTTAATATTTCACTTGAATTTGCTCCAATATTTAAAAGATCATTGATAAGAGTAGCAGTAGTATGGTCATCGCCAAATTTAGTCAGAAATTGTTCCTCAAATATGTCCAAACTAGTAAACGTTACTAGTGGTAATGAAAAGTACCATGATCAAGATGATCCTTGAAAAGTATAGGGAAACAATGTTAATACACAATCTTCTTCAGAGTCATCATTTAGATTCATAGACAACATGAAATTATGGAGATGTTCTTCTGTAGGAATACTTTCATTTGGATTATACATAGGAATCCATCTCTATGGATGCTTAGGTAAAGGATGAAGAGGAATTAGTCGTTGAAAAACTCCAAGATTTTTCCAAGGTAGATTTTCCATTGTGTGAATTAGAGGGTTGATTTTTCCTTAAGAAGGATTTGGAGTGGAAGAAGTAGTTCTAGTAGTGGATGCAGGTGAAGAGGAAACAACCAAAAAACTAGTATTTCTTGAAGAATCACTTGTAGTCTGAGAAGAAGAAATATGAATTAATGAATAAATTGGTTACGAGGATATAAAAGGAGGGATAAATGATGGATTTTGAGGGGGAGGAGATGAAATAATTTCACTAGTGGATGTTTGTGCCTCATATATTAGATATTTCATACACTAGGAATGAAGAGGAAACTAAAATGGGATTATTCCGAGTTTTTCACTCTTAGAACGAGTCAATACACCAGTGCCTTGTAATATTCAAGTAACACTTCATTCATACGCTTCATAAATCACATGCTTTTCTGCCAAAATAGAAATTTATTCTAATTTCTTTTTTAAGGTCTGTACTTTAGGTGATTTTGGGGAATAATCAGGGGAGAGTTATTTGGGAATTGAACTAGGAGACTTGGGAGAAGACTGAACAACTTATGATCTATAGATAGGGGATTCTAAGTGAGAACTAGAAATTGTAGGGGATTTGGAGGGGGATTGACTCTTTTGACGATATTCTTTTTTATTATTCATTGGTGCCATTCATATTCTAGTGGCCCTCCTTCTAGCACCAAAAATGTTGATGCCCTGAAAATCGGTGCAACAACATTGAGGAAAACCACCCGGTCAGAGACCTAGAAATCTTCCCTCATCCGTTTGTGATAGTGACTTTGACTGGATTTATGGGACCAATTTCCCAATGAAAAATAATTTGGTGGATAGGTGATATTTTAACTCACTGTGACTTGATAAATGGGAGTGATAAAAATCTTAAAGAATATATATATATATATATATATACTTATCTCTATCCCAGAACAAATTATCTTTCTACTATATGTGATTTAAAGAGATGGTCCTTCAGTGAATGAAAATAATGATTTAACAACAATTTAAATATTTAAGATGTAGAACAATTTAAGATAATTTATTCGATTAAATATTTAATCAAATCAATTGAATAAGCATATATCACATCTATTTATTTCATATATTGAATATGTATAAAAAATGGCACTCAAACATGTTCAAAAGTGAATTTGAATGCTAGATTCTATTGAAAGAGATACATATAACAAAACATCATAAAGAAGATCAACTATTTCTAAATTGAAACATAATATCAACATAACGATAAAAGTACCATATATATATGCTAACTCTGCTCTTTTGAAAAATAGTTTCTAGTCCAGCCTTTTCTATTAAGAAAAAATTTAAGGCTAGAAAAGTGAAACTTCTGTAAAGTCTTATTTTCAAAATTTCAGGTCCCCTTCTTCAAACAGATGAAGGGGTTTATATAATAAAATAAGGAGTAAAAAAATAGCAATTAGATAAAGGGTTGAGGAGGTGTAAAAAACTATCCTTAAATGAAGTGAAATTAAAATAGAAACATAATTTGGTGGGATGACTCGGTTCAGGATTGCATCGCTACCTCTTTTTCCATTCATTCCTTCAATTGAAGGATGTTGATCATAGGCTAAACCTCAAGAGGTTGGCTTTGCCTGATGCACAACTGTCCTATATAGAACACATCTTATAATGGAGGCATCATGTAAGAGGAAGTGTTTGTTAGACAACACAACATTAGCCATTGGCTATATGGTTTGACGAAGAACCTCCAATACTTTTCCCAGTGTAGCTTCTCCAGTTTTTTTATGCTTTATTTTACCTTGGAAATTTCTTTCCAGTATATTATTAAATATTTTACAATAGGTAGAGATCCAGGAGGGAATCTATCAATCAGATTAGCAGTAATGAGATTCTGCCTAACTTTTTCAAAAATTTTGTTAGCAACATCTCTGGCTCTGCAAATTTTCCTTTCATCTTGTTTTAACTGTATGTCCCAATCATTAAATAGGATATATTTTTTGGAATCTTCAATCCTGGGAAGATTGGCCTTTCGACCTTCAACAATATCTTTCCAGGTGATATATTGGGATACTTTTTCTTCGATTTCATCAAAATTGATCCTCTGGCCAGCTACTTGATTCATTAATGAATCGTTGTTCTCACATAGTTCAATAATACTAGATAATTTTTAGCAGAAAACAACTTGTTGTTGGGCCAACAGGGAATTTAGTTCCAAAGCTTCCTTCTTGAATTTATCAAATTTAGGATTGTATTTGAACTGCTCAATAGTGAATTGCAGTTGATGTATCTGAGTATCTTTAGCACCATTTTCATATTGGTGATGTAACATTAATTGATCTAGGCTCTGTTGTAGCTGTGATACTTGTGCTTGTAATTTTTTATTAACACTCTTCTTATGTGCTAGAAATTTCTGTTCCAATTGAAGGATCATTCCATCCTTTTCTTTGACTAATTGCTGAACATTAATAGCTTTGTCTATGGTGGTGGATGCATATGCTCCTGCAAACTGAGTCAAACATGTTAAATCATGAAGCAAATATACTTGTGAGTCTTTCCAAACTACTTCCATAGGGACATATATGGGAACAAGGATTTGAGACTGTCCTATTCTCCTCCTTTTTCTCTACCTTCTCATGACAACTTTATGCCTGGGACTATAAAATATATTTAAATGAGGTATTTATTCAATTTTCAGTGCAATTTATGATGTAGGGTAGGCTGAGATAAATCCTACTTTCTCTATTCTAACTGATTTTTCAGTTGACCAAGTAGTAAACGGGTTCTAAATTTTACTATGAGGTGTTTCCATTTTTTTTTTATGATCAGTGATCATCACTTTTTGATATCCTTGAAGTTGTTGATTAAACTCCTTCTAGACATCATTTAAGTCACTTGTAAACTGTGGATCTTTGGTTTGAACATAAATAGACTTATCCTCTTCTTTTTTGCTAAGGAATTCAGTATCCTTAGGTGGTTTCTCCTTTTCCTGCTCTTTCTATTGTTGTTCCCTCTTTGAGATAGGTTGGGATACCTCTTGTAGATTTAAAGGAATCCACTCTAATATTTTATTTCTGTCATGCTTAAAATTTGAAATATGTTGCGGATTTAAGTGTGATGTTGCTAATTTTTGTACTATAGAAGAAGTATCAACTGACTCAAACAAATCATCAAGATCATCATCCTCATGCACAAACAATTTTATTTTCACTTGAGTTGTGAAATCAAAGGAAATTTGGTTTGGGCCATATTTCCTGTTTGAAAATGTAAACAATTTCAAGCATTGGATTTGATTGACCTCTAGCCCTGCATGCTTGTAATTTTATAACGCACATACACCACAAAGAATAGGAAAAGAGGGCCACGAGGCGTTCTTTTCTTCTTTCCATTACCGATAGTATGATAAGTGATTTATCTTGCAAGAGGTTTATCTTGAACATAGAATTGTAAGACATGTGGTCAGGCTAGGCTCCCAGAAACTATGACATAGGTAAACAATTCTTCACCAAACCATTTTCCAATGGAGGTGAAGTATGCTTGAGCTTCTTTGGATAATTTTGGGGCGTTTTCATCAAAAAAAACTTGAAATAATGGGAGCATAACTCCATGGCATATCTTGTAGAAATTAGTTTGATATTTTTATTCCCATAGAATACTATGAAGACATGAATGGGAATAAAGTCTTGGGTAGCCCATTTCCAACACATGGTTGGAAAATATGAGGTAAAACATACAAAATCCATAATGTAGGCACTCATGTAAAATGGGGGAAAGATTTTAGATGATATGGAACGATTCTTTGTATATTCAAGAATCTAGGTGGCAATATTATTTGACAAAATGGTTCCCTAGTCCATGATATAAGAATCCGTAACTCCATCCATAAGGGAAACCCATTCAACTAAGAATTTAGTGGTAGTGGGTTGGTCATAGAGTCTATACATCATTGCAGAAATATAACAATAGGGAGCAGCAAGTGAATTAGTGGAATACATACATGTATCATCATGTTTATGCTTGTTAGGATTTCTCCTCCATTTCTTTATGGGGTTTGAATTTGGTTCATTCTCCTTGGAGAATTGTGCTAGAAAATCTTTATCGTATACCTTCTCTGAGTCTAGAATGTGGTATATTTTATTCAAATATTAAGCTCTGAAATATTCTATTGTTGTACCTATGCTCATCAGGAAAGTTATGTCTCCAATGTTGAGATTGTCGATAATCGATTTTACCATATTTGTATATGGTAAAATATTGGGGAATTTAGCAATTCGATGTAGAAAAGAGTTGGAGACCTTTGCTATAGTTTTTTCTGAAGAATTAGAAGCATCTGCAGTAGCTTCTCTCTGAACCCTATGGGGTTTCTCATCTGCAAATAATATTTATATTTCTTCCCAACAGGAAGAAACAATCTCTGATGCGCGTGTCATATCTATGAATGAAGGGGGCATCTCTGTTACTTCACTAGCAGAAGTTATAGGATTAGTGGGAGCCATGGGTTTTTTGGATTTCTTTTCAGCCTTATGCATTTCTAAGGAGCTCTTCTTTTTTGCACTTGCCTATGAAAAATCAAGAACAATAAGTAAAAAGGGGAAATATTGATACAATAGGAAATTATTGTAATAATGGAAATAATGGGCGAATAAAACTTGGCACACTGATAATCGAAAAATTTAATACTCTTGTGGTCAAATCATTTTTGGAGGCTCCATCTGTTAAACCATTTAAGTTATGAAATTCATGCAAAGCATGGGTTCACGTATCCACATAATCATTTAATTTAAATGATATATTTTTACATTGCAGATCTATTCGTGTATGGACTTCTTAGAACGTCGATTAGCTAGATTTTTCCGATTGTGATATCGCAATCCCAATTTTAGCAAAATTGGATAGTGCACAAAAGTGGAAATTTAGTGAGAGTGTGATGCGATGGAATACATTTCATCGAGGAAATTTAAATGATGGATCGAATTTTGGCATGAGGCAAAAATGTGATATGAGATTGATTACGTGGCAGTGGTGAGTCTCTTGATTTTCTTCTCGTGGAATATCATTAAGATAAAATAATTTTTCCTTTATTAAAGTACTTTAATTTTTTTGAATCACAAATCATTTAAAGTGGCTTGTAAAAAGTCATATTTCGCCCATGCAATTTTGTGATTTTGATTTACTTGCATGTTTAACTTGTTTTCTCTCCTTAAGTGTCCTTCAAACAAAAAATCTATTTATTTAACCAATTTTACTCATATTTCTATTTGATTTAATGACTTAACGTTTTTATTAATTATTATTCTAAATTTTTTAAAAGGGTCCCCATTATTTTCCTAAGAAAACTATTCTAAAATAATGGGGGTTGTTGAATAGCACAAAAACTCCTTATATATTCCTGGAAGCTTCTATAATTGACCAAAAACTCTTGAGACACGTCCTTCAAACACTAACCTATTTGATTCCTTGAAGCAACACCGGACGACTAGAGCCTCTGACTGCCAACCGTAGAAAGAAACCATTGTATTTGGACTCATTCTTATTTTTGTTTCTTATATATTTTTGGTTCACATTAACCAATACTCACATAATTTGATCTCATTTACAACCTTCAACGAACCTTACCAAATAAGACTATCTAATAACATTCCTTACAAATACCTAACCTATTTGGAGATTCATATCCATTTAATTAGTTTAATATAATTTAAATTCATTTAATTTGATTAAATTTTAATATAATTAAAGTTCCATTAAACTTTAATCTACATACCTATTACTAAATTTAGTGTGGAACCAAATTAAATGGTTTAATATAATTGTAGAAAATATGTTGTATTTGCAACTTCTCATGAAGTTTTAATCAAAATTACCAGACACAAACCTAATCTGCTGATCTCCAGACATTAATTCACAATTTAGAATAAAAGTTACAGACATGCAATAATAAATCACACACATGAAACAAGTATATTTTTTTTTTTGCAGAAATCAATCTACTAAAAACCCTAATTCCTCTTGCATTAATAATATGAAATGGAGATGTATTACAATTTCTTTGCTCAACTGAGCTCACGTTGAAAGTGCATAACCTATATGTTTTCTCAATGAAGGCCTTTGGTCTTGACGTCATCAATTTATACCTTAGCTTGAGCTCCTATTTCCTTGCACTGTTCCTTGAGGAATTAGGCCCATATTATTTAGGGAATTCCTCAAATTGATTGTGAAATTCCTTTAGGTTGATCATCTGACTGCATGCAACAACTGTACACTTAGAAATAGTATACAACTGATGTGACACTGCCTTGGAATCACCATACAAACTGGGTAACTCAAATTCTCTTCATGAATTATCTATTTTGGGCCGATTGATCAGTTAATTGGATGATCATTGAGTTTTATTTAATTCCCACTGCACAACTTGACCCTGAACTAGTTCTTCCAACAACTAGAACTAGTTTAACTGAGAAAAATATAAGACAACTGACCTTGATTGTTGCAAATTAGAAGTCACACATGCTTAACTAAACTCTAAATCCTCCAACTCAAATTTATTGAGTAAACCAGTGACACAAGTCATTTCACTCAAGTTAAAATTATCCAAGCAGTCTACTGATGTGGAAATTCAAATTTTCTCAATTTAATCATGGAAAAATCAAATTAAGAATTTCTTGCTGCATTTTTTAACACTCACTCTTAGCAAGAAAGGGATTATCAACCACCCTTGCCCTGCACTTGTGGAACTTGAAATTCCCTCTTCACAAGGCCTTTTTCAAAATTTCAGCATCTTATTCCTCTATCGGAATTCACTGCAACAACATTATCCACGTTTTCACATAGTCCCATAAATGGTGATACTAGATATCTATATGCTTGGATTGATTGTGAAAAATAGGGTTCTCAGAGAGCTTGATGAAACTCTAATTATCATAGTAGATCACAGTTGGATCCAACAAGTATATTTATTATACATATCGCCTCACATGATTTTTGACTTGCAACCATGTATTATGTTTCTACAGAGCTGAGTGTTGTAGATATTTACTTCTTTTTGTACCAAGTAACTGCTACGGATCCAACATTAAAAATTAAACCTAATGTACTCTTTCGGTCTGATGGTATCCCTACCCAATTTTCTTCTGTGAATTCATGAAACTTCACTCCCTCTATCCGTCTGTACCATAGTCCAAACTGGGTAGTGCCTCTGAGGTACCATAGAACATGCTTAGCTTCCCTCCAAAATGATTTGGTTGGTTGAACCATAACTTGGATAAAATTTTTAATTAAATATAACATATATGGTCATGTGTTCACAAGATACATGATTGAACCCACCAACTGTCGATAAATAGTAGCATCCACTTCCTCACTTGAAGTGGTATCTTCATTCCTCCATTTGGTACCTATAGGAGTCTCCATGGGTTTGTATTTGTCCATGCAGAACCTCTGAAGTATCATGTTGGCATACTTTCCTTGATAGAAAAACATTTCCTCATCTCCTTTCCACCCTTCCAAGCCGAGGAAGTAGTGCATGATACCCATGTCCTTCATTTCAAACTCTCTTGCAAGGTCCTCCTTACAATATCTAATCAATTGTTCATTGATAGTTAAAATAAAGTCATCAACATATAAGACAATAATAAAAAATTTACCTTATACCAAAATATGACAGAGGTTTGCATCCTCTTCACGTTTGGTGAAGCCAAAATCGGTGAGAGAACAATCTATCCTGGTGTACCAAGCATGGGGTGCTTTCTTGACACCATATAATGCTCACTTGAGTCTGCATACAGGAGACTCTTGATAAAACTTCTTGAATCCTTCTGGTTGATTGATGTACACATCCTCCTAAATAAATCCATCAAGGAATGATATTTTCTACATCCATCTAGTGGAAATTCCACCCCATATATGCAACTAGATCAAGAATTGATCTAATAGATGAGTACATTGCTACAGAAGAAAAAGTATCCTCATAGTCAGTCCCTTCAACCTGAGAGTACCCCTTGGCCACAAATCTAGCCTTGTACATTTCTATTCTTCTGTATGCTACACTATTTACCTTGAAGATACATCTCAAACACAAAAATGACTTATCTGTTGGTCTGGGGACCACTTCCAAAACAATTTTCTTCACAATGGATTCATACTCCTACATCATTTCATCAACCCATATAGGTTACTCTACTTCTTACTGAAAAGAGGATGGCTCAGTCTCTACAATCTCAGACATTAGATCCATGTAGCCAGTGTACTGATCTGGTGACCTTCTCTGCTTGCATTGATTTGAATGATCACCCACATTCTCCCTCGTATCCTTCACAAGTCTCTCGTCTTCCCTGGTCCTTCTTGAGTGGTTGTCTCCACTCTCTTCTCCTTAATTTATGGTTGATCTACATCTTTCTGAGGCTCCTCCTTTGGAGCTAAAATATCCTTTGTTGGTGGGATCTAAAGCTCCCTCTCAAGAGATCACCAAATCACTTTCTCCTCATCAAATTTCACATCCCTTCGCACAAATAGCATTCTAAGGGATGGTAAGTACACTTGTTAATTTTGGGGAGTTACTGTGTAACCCAAAAATATCCCCAACTCTACATTTAACTCTAGCTTCTTCCTTGCACCTTTTGGGACATGGAAGTAGCGAGAGGCTCCAAATATACTGAAGTGCAACACATATGGCTTCCTCCCTGATAAATCCTCCTTTGGTGTAATCATGCCCAAAATCTGATGAGGACTTTATTTATGCAAATAGACTATTGTGCTGGATGCTTCATCCCACAAGTTCAGAGGTGGGCCTTAGTCATGCAACATCTCCCTTGTTTCTCCCACAATGCTACAAATATTTCTCTCAGCCACCCCATTCTGCTTTGGGTTTTGGGGTGTTGTCAAGTCTCTTTGAATGCCTTCTTTTTCACAAAAAATTTTAAACTAATTCGACATGTACTCACCTCCATTATCACTCCTGAGAGCCTTCACCTTATTTCCTGTTTATTTCTCCAGCATTTCCTCTAACTCTAAAAACTTGGAGAATATCTCCTCCTTCCTTTGCATCAAGAAGATACAACAATTCCGTGAGAATTCATCGATAAAAATAACAAAATATTTATTCCTGGAAGTGGAGGATGTTGATAAAGGTCCACATACATCAGAGTGGATCCTTTCTAGGACTGCATGCACCTTTTTGTCCTGATCATGGAAAGTGGAATTTGTGTAATTTCCAAAAGTACATCTTTTGCATACATCATGTTGCTCAAGTTCCCCTTTGGAGAGGCATGTAATTATCCATTGCATGATCTTAAAAGTGCAATAATGAAAATTTCTAAGTCTTATATGACAAATTTCACTGACATCGCGTCTGTGCACCTTCTCCACCTTTGTGCGAAATGCAACACAATACTCCACATCTAGCTTGTATAGGTTCTTCACATGAAACCTGATCTCCTTCACCTATCCCAAGACTTCAACAAAGATGATATTTTTCTTTAGGCCTGACACGAACATGGCATCCTTGAACCTGAAGGGGAGCTCGAATCTCTCTGAAATGTGACTATACTAACCTCGATCGTGTTGTAGCTTCCTTCATCCCTCATATCAATATGAATATGTAAGTAATTCTCCTCCAGGTCACTAGAAAAATCTATATTCTCTGTCATGTGGAACAATGCACCTGAGTCCAAGTACGACATGCTCCCCATAATTGTGTTTCACATGCATGAAATGAGAGTAAAGTCAATCTCAAAATGTGAAGCTAAAGCCTGACCTGCTCCTCCTCCTAAGGTCTTCTTGGTTTCCTTCTTGTGTGGACACTTCATGGCATAATGCCTAAATTAATGACAATGGAAGAATTTAATTCTTGACAAATCTTTCCTATTTCCCCCTTGACTAGATTATGGTTTGGATTGGTATTTATTCCCTTTTCCCCTCTTTTCCTTTCTGGCTAATGAAATTTTTTCGTCATTCTTGCCCTAGGATGAAGTCCCATCTCTTGTTTTCTGCCTTATTTCCTCCTATACCAAATCAAACCATAAGAGCTCCCAATTTGGTAGTTTCTCTCTACCATTCACTGAATCTTCATAGTTGTGCTAGCTCTTGGGAAGGCCTAGAAGGGATAGGATTAACAAGTCTTCTTCAGGGAATTTTACACCAACCCCACAAATTTCATAATGACGTTATGTGAGCCTGCTCAGATACTTTAGATTTGTGTCATTCTTCTACATCTTGATACTTCAAAGCTTATCCTTAAGTGATAGCTTCCTATGGTAACTATTATTCTTGAAAAATTATGGTAGTGCTTTCCACATCGCAAACAAAGTTTCTTTTCCATGGATATTTAAAAAAATATGATCCAATACTCCCTCCAACATGATTATCCTCACTTTAGCCACATATTTATTCCACTAAGAAAGGTTTTGGGCATCATTTTCTTGTGGTTTTACAACATCTTATTTGACGTATTCTATCAATCCAATGTAAGCCAATACCACCTCCTTGTGATCCTTCCATGCAAAAAAATTATTGGTTTATTCCAAGGCATACTCTAGCCTTAGTCCATTAGCCATCTTCTTAGTTCTAAAGAAAAACTGCAACACTGATCTCCAAATTCGAACCTCCGAGAAACAATTTCGAATTTATACTCTACTGTTAATCCAACTCAGATACCATGTAGAAATTATATTTTATATTTGCAACTTCTCATGAAGTTTTAATCAAATAAAAATATGTGAACCTCCTCTATTTCTCTACAGACATTAATTATAATTTAGAACACAAATTTTAGATATGAAATAAGAAATCACACACATGCAACAATTATTTTTATTTGGGATTCAAAGAAATTTTTAAAACCCCAAATGCCTCTTCCATTAATCTGATGAAATGGAGATGTATTAAAATTTCTTTGCTCAACTAATCTCACCCTGCAAGTACACAACCTATCTCTCTACTCATTGAAGGCTTCTAACCCAGACTTAGTCAATTTCTACCTTGAATTGAGCTCCTATTTCCTTGCATTGTTCCTTGAGGAATTAGGCCCCTATTATTTAGGAAATTCCTCAAATTGATTACACAATTCCTTTAGGTTGATAATCTTACTGCATGCAACACTTGCACACTCAGAACTAGTCTACAACTCATGTTACACTTGCTTGGAATATCCATCTCAAATCGGTAACTCAAATTCTATGCATGAATTAGCTATTTTGGGATGATTGATCAATTAATTGGATGATCACTGAGTTGGAATGAAGTCCCATTCCATAATTTAACCCTCCACTAGATCGTCCAAAAGTTGGAACTAGTTTAACTGAAAAAAACCTTAGATAACTTGCCTTGATTACTACAAATTATAAATCACACATGCTTAACTGAACTCTAACTCCTCCAACTCAAATTCAATGATTAAACTGGGTAACACAAGTCATGTCACTCAAATTGAGAATTTTTTGTTGCATTTTTCAATAATAATTGAAGTTCCCTGACTTTGTTAAGCCTCATTCTATGGATCCATTGATCCTCTATCTTATCTTTGTTTTGTAAAATTATCAACATACCCATGTGCCATTTTTCTTATTTCTACTTTAAATCCCTATCCTTCAACCCTATGAGTCCATTTTTTGATTTTTTATTTTCTCCTCCTTAATGAAAATTTCCTTTCTTTATTTATTTATGATTTTTTTCTTTTTAATTCATTTCAATAGCATAATTTTATATGGCTTATTTTGCATGGGATCTATGTATAATTTTATCATTTTTCTACTATGTTTTCTATCAAGGCCAAGTTTGTATAAATATGTGGGGATTTATATGTGATTTTCTTACTATAAAATATAAATGTTTCATGTGAATTTATAGGAAACATATCGTTATAACAATTATGTTATGTTGAGAGAAAAATGTTATAACTTTTTGTATGATAAAATGCACGAGGGTTCAAAAGGTATACAATATAAAAAAAATTATCATCCCTTCCAAGATAAAGAGGATGAAATACAATACTAACGTTTTACTTCCATTTATTCACTCCTAGAAGAGCGTTGTTTTATAAATCCATCACATAGACATACATAAGAAAATTAAAAACAATTTTTGTTTGATTTCTTGGGCCCATTATTTCTTATGACTTTTGTAGGATTGTGTGAGGGGATGGGGCTCAAGGAGTAGGCTATTTTATTTACATGGAGTTTTGGCTCTTTCGAAGTCATAAATTTATGGTATATTTGGATTACAGGTTGTTGTATTTACTCTTGGTTTTATAGTGGAAACCACTAGGTATGATCTTGAGCCTTGCCATATTGCTCCAACAATTACAAATTCATCATGGTTAAAACAAAAAAATAGAGGTAGTAAATGTCTATAGGCATCAATTCATAAAAAGCATCAAAACAAAAAAGAGATGTAGTAAATATCTATAGACATCAATTCATAATAAGCATAAAAATAATTATTTCATAATACATGTCACACCACTAAAACTAAAAAATCATGAAAGCTAAGTAAATTATAAATTTATTTTAAATTATTATTATTATAAAAGAAAATTAATATCTAAGTTAAACATATATACATTTGAAAAAAATTGAACAAAACTCTTATCGATGGAGATTTGTTCCTAAATTATAACTTTATTCTAAACCAACCTAGATACATCTTAATAGGCTTCATTCATTGGGAAAACTTTTTCTAAATTGAAAATAGATCTGATCCCTCTTGAAGCTTGGTAGATATAGAGTTAAGATGAATATAGGATGGTATTCCCCCCTTTAAAGAGTCTTTTCCCCTTCAAATGGGCTACATTCCATGTGAATACCATCGGTAAATACATTATTATGCCTTTCCCCCTTAAAATACGCTACATTCAATGTGAATACCATGGGTAAATACATCATTGGGAAACCTTTTTCTAGAGTGAAAATAAATCTAATCCCTCTTGAAGCTTGGTATATACTGAGCTAACATGAATATAGGATGGTATTCCCCCCTTTAAATAGACTTTCCCCCTTAAAATAGGCTACATTCCATGTGAATACCATGGATCAATATATTATGGGGTCAGAGAGATGCTCTACAATGGGGTAGATCTCATGTAAACACATAAAAATATAAACTAATGTAAATGTAATGTTTAACATTTAACAATTTTAATCTAATGCAGACCTTCTTTAAAAATCAATCTAGTTATTATTATGTATAAACACAATATAAATTTAAAATATAAAGAGGTTAATGAACACTCAAAGAATAAGTATGGTAAATAAATAAAACATATTTTTATAATTACTCCCTAAACCTCTTTATATTTACCAAAAAGAAAGGTCAAATACCATTTTAATACCATGGGCTAAATACCATGGGAAAAATACCATATTTATAAAATAGGTATGGTAAATAAATAAAATATAAATAAACTAGAGGTATGGTAAATAAATAAAACCTCTTTTTATATTTACTCCATAATCCTCTTGATATTTACGAACACTAAAAAAAGGGTGGTTTTATTTAGGTGAAGCCTACGGGCCAAATAACTATTAATCAATGCAAAAAATATTATTCACCTTAATATTAATATTATTATTAAATATAATATTAATATTAATATCATTAAATTTAATAAATTTGGAGTAATACAATATTTTTTTATATATTATAATATATATTAATATATCATGATATATATATATTAGCTCTATATATATATGGGAGGGAAGAGCAAAGACATATAGTGATATAGGTGGAGAGATAGGGGAGGTCACAAGGGAGAGATGGAGATAAACCAAAGGAGAGGGGAGAGAGGGAATGAAGAGAGGGAGAGGGAGAGGAGCTATAGAGTTAAACAAGGGTAAGAGAGGGAGAGGGATACACAAAGATGGAAGGGGGGGAGATAGAAGGACAGAGGAAGGGAGATAATGATAGGATTTGAGGGTAGAGAGAGAGAGAGAGAGAGAGAGAGAGAGAGAGAGAGAGGTAGGAGAGAAATTGAGAGAGAGGAAGGATGAGAGAGAGAACTTGAGAGAGAGGAGGAGAGAGGGAGGGAAGAAGAAATACATAGGGAGTGAGAAGTGGAGAGAGAGAATGAGTGACAAGGGAGATATGGAGAGAGTGTCTGTGTGTGTTTACGGGTGAGATAAAGAGACAAATAAGGAGAGGTGGAGGAATATGGGGGAGAGAAGGAGAGAGGGAGGGATATAGTAACATATTTTGAGAGAGAGAGATACAGAGACAGAGACAGAGAGAGGATTGGAGGGAAAATAATGAGAGAGAGTGATGGGGGAAGAGAGAGGGAGATAGGAGAGAAAGGGAGAGAGAGGAAGGATCATAGATAAGACTTGAGAGAGAGGAGGAGAGTGATGGGGGAAGAGAGAGAGAGAGAGAGAGAGAGAGAGAGAGAGAGAGAAATGGACAGAGAGGAAGGATGAGAGGGAGGTCTTTAGAGAGAGGAGGAGGGAGAGACGGAGAGAGGAGGAGAGAGGGAGAGAGGAGGATAGCGGGAGGGAAGAATAAATACATAGAGAGTGAGGAGTGGAGAGAGAGACTGAGTGACAAGGGAGAGAGAGAGAGAGAAAGTATATGTTTTGGGGGTGATATAGAGAGACATGTGGAGGTATAGATATTAATGGAAGGTGAAGAGAAGGAAGAAGAGATAGATGGATAGATGGAGGGAGGGACAAAGAGATTGATATATATGAAGTGAGAGAGCATGTGTGTTTTGGGGGGTGAGATAGAAAAGTAAAGAAGGAGAGATTGAGGGATATATAGATATATATGGAGGGGCAAGAGAGAGAATAATATTTTTTGCACTAGACGCATTGATTTCAGTGTAGAGAGACAATGTATGATGTTTATTACAACAACCCCAGATAAAGATTTAAATGGTCTACAATTTCAACTATCATTTTCATATAATCGATATGAGAATATGAAAAAACTAACAAGGGTGACAATAAGAATAGTAAAAATATATTTTAAGATTGATCATAATGAAGACTATTTGCAATTGACTACATTATTACTAAAGAATTGTTTTGTCATTCAACACTATTACATTGTGACTTTGCATTCATAAATTTTATTTCATCATTTTTCATCATTAAAGTTATTAATAATATTTATCATCTCAGAAAACTAAGGTAACTAAGAAAATTTAAAATTAAAATGATCAGATTCATCTATTTAGCATATTTTAAAAAATTATTTTAATATTAGATTTATTTGCACATTATTTAAAAAATTTATCATATCTTCAATAGATTTTCTTTGGTTTCACACTAAGGAAAATAACCTAGATCCATATTAACTCTAGATCTATCAAGCCCCAAGAGGGATCAAATTTGTGGAGGTGAAAACCTTGCACTCAAAAAATAGGTTTTCACCTCGATAGATTTGATCCCTCTCTATGCTTGATAGATGAGTTAAGATGGATCTAGGCTGGTTATTATTTTAACTTATGGTTATTTTGTATTGTTATTATTTTATTATTTTGTTGATAGGGCAATACAAGACAATACAACATATCTTCCACACTGGGGTAGAGACATGATAGGACAAGACAAGACAATACAACATGTCTTCCACACTGGGGTGGAGAGGGCCTCCCACCATAATTATTGTTATTGTTAAACACATATGCATTTCAAAAAACTTGGAACATGATTATCATCATTGGAGATTTGCTCCTACTTTACCATGGAGATTCTTAATGTGTACCATGGCTTATCAATACTGCTTACCCAAAAACTCTAACTCACTTCACACTTGTTCATATGAAGATTTTTTTTTTATTTAATGAATTTAATCAAAAAGGAAACAATGGTATAACTACTTTGGAGATAAATCTCAACCAGATTTGTGTATACTGCTATGAACATTCTAGAATATTCCATGAATATTCAATCTCTATCATCCACCTAATAATTATTGATAATTAAATTAAAATTGGAGAAGCACTAGAATTTTAATTTAATTATCAAAATTATTACGTGGATGGTAGAAATTTAATCTCGATGGAATATTCTAGAATATTCATAGTTGCACCTAGAGGCACTCTCCAGCCCATTATGGAAGAGATGTTGTAAGGAAATTTTATGCTATGGGATATTATATTATGTAAATATTTTGACAAGGTAAAATTACATAACAATAAAATCAAAATTAAAATAAAACTAAAAAACAAATAAAATATAAAATATAAAACAAATATAAAATAATAAAATTAATAATTATGATTATCAATTATTAATAATTAACTAGTCTATATCCATCTATGGAAAATTTTAGTTTTCAAATTTGGCAAATGGATTATGAAAGAGATGATGTAAGGTTATATTATGTGATGTTATGTTATGTAAATATTTTGACGGGGTAAAACTACATAACAATAAAAATAAACTATTAAGAAAATTCCTCGAAAAAATCACATTAGATATTTGATGTTTCAAACTACCAAGTGTAATTCATCATCAAGAAATAATAAAAAATTACAAGTGAACGTTAGGTTTATGTTAAAAATAATTACTAAAATATAGTATAATATAATTTTTTAATTAGAAAATTATTAATTTGAAAGACAATTAACTAAAAATAAATTAATAATTTAAACCAGAAAATAAAAGTAATACATAAATTAATAAAAATAAATATTAAAATAAAAATAAAACAATAAACATAATATAGATAAGCAATATTTTTATTGTTTTTTTTAATATCTTTTGTTTTATTCGTTTATGTACCATTTTTATTCATTTGTTTAAATAATTAATTTATTTTTAGATGGTTAGTTATTAATTTTAATTTAATTTATTTTTTCTTAGTTTAATAACTAATTAAGTTTCATTTTCTAATTAAAAAATTATATTATACTATATTTTATTAAATATTTTTAACATAAAATTAATGTTCACTTGTTATATATGAATTATTATGATCAACACATTCATCAAATTTCATGATGATGAATTACACTTAGTAGTTCTAAATTTCCATCCCCAAATATCTAATGTGATTCACGTGAAGAATTTTCTTAATAATTTACTATGAAATACATAAATTTACATTTTCAAACAAAAATAAAATACAATTAAAAAAGTAAATAAAATATAAAAATAAAAATAAATATAAAATAATAAAATTAATAATTAACCAGCCTAGATTTTTCTATGGAAACAAATATTCTCCAATTTGGTTAAAAATTTACCTATTTTTTACATATATATATAATTAAATGGATGATATTGGAAAAACATTATCAAATTTAATAGTAAATTACATGTTTTTATTGAATATTCACCTACATTCTATATGAATTAATTTTCAAAAAATAATAATCACCTACAATACTATATATAAGAAAAATATTAAATCCTTAAAAAATACCCTGGATCTATCTTAACTCTGAATCCTCTCCGTGTTTGGTAGATCTAGAGCAAAGATGGATCTAGGATGGTAGTATACAAAAATAAATGGTTGTGATTTATCTCCAAATTAGTTCTGCTCTTCTTACTCTTTTAATTAAACAGATTAATTAAAAAACATGCAATATGAATTGAGTAATAGTTTTTGAGGTATATGGTATTGATTAGCCCAACACCTGTATTATAAATAGATTAAGAATCTCCATAGTAAATGGGGGTAAATCTACATGGTTAAGAATCTTGTTCCATGTTTTTTTAAATGTATATATGATTAATTTATATATTAGTTATTTTTTATAATTATAATAATTTAAATAAATAAAGTTATAATTTAATTAGTTTTTATGATTTTTTAGGCTGTAAGCCGTCACTATTTGAAAAAAACTCCCCTAGCTACCACTGTGTCCATGTTTGAGTCATTGGATCAAATGTTAGATGATTGAAATGTTTTAGGCCATTAGATCAAGTAAATATTTTTATATATGTTTTTTATAATGTTAGTTTTTTTCCTTTTAATAAGTTAGATTAAATTTAGGTTTGGTGATGATACAAAGGCTGTAATGTAATCTTTAACATTTTGACTATGTCAAATTACATAAAAATAAAAATAAAAGTAAATTAAATAAAAATATTGACTTAATGTAATGAAAATTTCAAGAAAGTCAAAATACAATAAAAATTAAAAATAATGAAATAAAAATAATGATAAACTATAAATACAACCCATGGTATTGACCCATTGTCCATTCATACAACTACCACATACTATCAATAGGAAAAAGGGTTTTCTATGAAGCGGTCTATGCATCTTTGTCATGCAAATTGAATCTCAACACTAAGGAGTCATCCTAAGATAAAAGGTCATCATTGTAATTTTGATGTTCCAAAACCATCAATCATTTAATTATATTTCTCTAAATATCAACAATTGGACAACAATCACAATATGGTAACGCTTGGGATAATGTGTATCCATATCATAGTATAACTGTATATACAACAACTTATCCAAATGATATAAAAAATATTTCATAAGTAATGCAACTGTTAAATGAATTACTCACAATACTTAATGATATACTCCATGTTCTTCCACAATACTAATAAAGTTTCTAAAGAATCCATCATCACTCAGTCACCATATAGGTAACAAGAGGGAAATGTGTTATAATTGTACATACAATAGCTTATACAGAGGATATAAAAATCTATTATAAGTAATGCAATTGCTACATCAACTACTCACCATATAGCTAATGTCTCGAGGAAATGTGTTAGAACTGTATATACAATAGCTTATACAAAGGATATCAAAATATGTTATAAGCAATGCAACTGCTACATGAACTACTTACAGTCCTTAATGATATAATCAAATTTATTTCACAATACTAATCAAGTGTCTAAATAAGCCACGATCACTTCCAAAATCACATATTTAAACATACAAGTTGTAAAAAATGATTTTGTTTCATAAATTTTAATAGAATCACGTGCTCAGATCTAAGATGTAGTTCTTAAACTTTGAAACCTCCGATCACTTCCAAAATCACATATTTAAACATACAAGTTGTAAAAAATGATTTTGTTTCATAAATTTTAATAGAATCACGTGCTCAGATCTAAGATGTAGTTCTTAAACTTTGAAACCTCTTCTTGATTGAAATCATACTAAACTGATAAGATATAGCTAAAGAGAAATAATTAAAAAACTTCTTGGCACAATCGTTGCATAATAATCTGATGCTCAACTTGTATGGAAATAAATATCTGCTTGCAACACGTCCAAATAAAACAATTGAAATAAATACTATCAATTGGTTTTCAATACATTTATGTAATTAAAATAGAGCTAGTAAATTTCGAAGAATAATTCATTGAAAATTAGAAGCATTTCCATGTCTGGTTTTCCAAGCTGGTAGTGAATACCTCTCTAGATCCTTATAGCATTAGATATATTTTGTGAGCTAATGTGATGTTTTTTGTCACAATGATTTAAAAATCAGTTCTTATACCACAATATTGACTTTCTCATTGTCTGTTTTGTTTATGAACCCTTTAAAAAGACCAAAGGAACATTTGATTTTACACCATGAGCTTACTAATATGGGTGGGGGTTTCAAAAATTGGAGAGTATTATAAATTGTTGTATAAGATGGGAAATTTGGATGTTTTGTAGACAATATGGATATCATAATAGATATATATTTTAAATTTTTTAGTGTCTCTCGCCACCATGCATCTAATATGATCGATTTAAAATGAGAAATTCAATATCTATTTTGAATTTTTTAGTGTCTCTGTCCACCATGCATCTAATAGGATCGATTTCAGGTAGGAACTTCAATAAATCACTATTTGAATGATAACTTGTGACATCCCTAGCCATTTTATTTGACTGTGGATCAGGTTACAAACTAATAACTTGTAAAATCCCTAGCCATTTTCTTTCATTGTGGATCAGGTTATAAACTAGAATACACTCTCTCTTCATAATACTCTACAATATATATTGGATTGAGGGAAATGCTATGATAGATGATCAATGAGTTGGAATGAAGTCCCATTGCATAATTTGACGCTCCACTAGTTCTTCCAACAGTTGGAACTAGTTTAACTAAAAACAACCTTAGATAACTTGCCTTGATTACTAAAAATTAGAAATCACACATGCTTAACTGAACTCTAACTCCTCCAACTCAAATTTAATGATTAAACTAGATAACACAAGCCATGTCACTCAAATTCAATTTTTTTTTTTTGCATTTTTTAACAATAATTGAAGTTCCCTGACTTTGTTAAGCCTCATTCTATGGATTCATTAATCCTCTATCTTATCTTTGTTTTGTAAAATTATCAACCATGTGCCATTTTTCTTATTTCTACTTTAAATCCCTATCCTTCAACCCTATGAGTCCTTTTTCTCCTTTTTTATTTCCTCCCGCTTAATGAAAATTCCCTTTCTTTATTTATTTATGATTTTTTTCTTTTCAATTCATTTCAATAGCATAATTTTATATGGCTTATTTTGCATGGGATCTATGCATAATTTTATCATTTTTCTACTATGTTTTCTATCAAGGCCAAGTTTGTATAAATATGTGGGGATTTATATGTGATTTTTTTACTATAAAATATAAATGTTTCATGTGCATTTATAGGAAAAATATCGTTATAACAATTATGTTACGTTGACAGAAAAATGTTATAACTTTTTTTATGATAAAATGCAAGAGGGTTCAAAAGGTATACAATATAAAAAACAATGATCATCCCTTCCAAGATAAAGAGGATCAAATACAATACTAACGTTTTACTTCCATTTATTCACACCTAGAAGAGCGTTGTTTTATAAATCCATCACATCGACATACATAAGAAAATTACAAACCATTTTTGTTTGAATTCTTGGGCTCATTATTTCTTATGACTTTTGTAGGATTGTAGGATTGTGTGAGGGGATGGGGCTTAAGGAGTAGGTTATTTTATTCACATAGAGCCTTTGTTCTTTCCAAGTCATAAATTTATGGTATATTTGGATTACAGACTGGATGTTGTATTTACTCTTGGCTTTATAGTGGCATGGCCCAAATTACTATTAATATCATGCAAAAAAATATTATTCACCCTAATATTAATATTAATATTATTAAATTTAATAAATTTGGAGTAATACAATATTAAATTTTTTTTATTATAATATATATTAATATATCATGATATATATTAGCTCTAGATATATATGGGAGGGAAGAGAAAAGACATAGAGTGATATAGGTGGAGAGATATGGGGAGTCACAAGGGAGAGATGGAGATAAACCAAAGGAGAGGGAATAGAGGGAAGGAAGAGAGGGAGAGGGAGAGGGATATACAAGATGGAAGGGGGGGAGATAGAAGGAAAGAGGAAGGGAGATAATGATAGGATTTGAGGGTAGAAAGATAGAGAGACATAGAGAGAGAGAGAGATGGGGGAAGAGAGAGGGAGGTAGGAGAGAAAGGGAGAGAGAGGAAGGATGAGAGAGAGGACTTGAGGGAGAGGAGGAGAGAGGGAGGGAGAGAGGAGTAGAGAGGGAGGGAAGGAGAAATACATAGGGAGTGAGAAGTGGAGAGAGAGAATGATTGAAAAGGGAGATATGGAGAGATTGTGTGTGTGTGTTTAGGGGTAAGATAAAGAGACAAATAAGGAGAGATGGAGGAATGGGGGGGAGATAAGGAAAGAGGGAGGGATATAGTAACATATTTTGAGAGAGAGAGAGAGAGGATTGGAGGGAAAATAAATAGAAAGAGTGATGGGGGAAGAGAGAGGGAGCTAGGAGAGAAAGGGAGAGAGAGGAAGGATCATATATAAGACTTGAGAGACAGGAGGAGAGTGATGGGGGAAGAGAGAGAGAGAGAGGGAGAGAGAGAGAGAGAGAGGCGGGAGAGAAATGGAGAGAGAGGAAGGGTGAGAGAGAGGACTTGAGAGAGAGGAGGAGGGAGAGAGGAGGATAGAGGGAGCGAAGAATAAATAAATAGAGAGTGAGGAGTGGAGAGAGAGACTGAGTGACAAGGGAGAGAGAGAGAGAGAGAGAGAGAGAGAGAGAGAGTATATGTTTTGGGGGTGATATAGAGAGACAGGTGGAGGGGTAGATATTAATGGAAGGTGAAAAGAAGGAGGAAGAGATAGATGGATAGAGGGAGGGAGGGACAAAGAGATTGATATATATGAAGTGAGAGAGCATGTGTGTTTGGGGGGGTGAGATAAAAAAATAAAGAAGGAGAGATTGAGGGAGATATAGATATATATGGAGGGGACAAAGAGGGAATAATATTTTTTGCACTAGATGCAATGATTTTAGTGTAGAGAGACAAGGTATGATGTTTATTACAACAGCCCAAGATAAAGATTTAAATGTTTTACGACTTCAAATATCCTTTGCATATAACAAATATGAGAATATGAATGACCTAACAAGGGTGAGAATAAGTATAGTAGAAAAATATATTTTGAGATTGATCACAATGAAGACTATTTGTAATTGACTAAATTATTATTATTCAAATTTTTTGTCATTCAACACTATTACATTGTCATTTTGCATTCAAAAAGTTTATTTCATCATTTTTCATCATTAAAGTTATTAATAATATTTATCATCTCAACAAACTAAGGTAACTAAGAAAATTTAAAATTAAAATGATCAGATTCTTCTATTTATGATATTTAAAAAAATTGTGTTAATATTAGATTTATTTACACATTATTTAAAAAATTAATCATATCTTCAATAGATTTTCTTTGGTTTCACACCAAGGAAAACAACCTAGATCCATCTTAACTCCAGATCTATCAAGCCCCAAGAGGGATCAAATTTGTGGAGGTGAAAACCTTGCACTCAAAAAATAGGTTTTCACCTCGATAGATTTGATCCCTCTCTATGCTTGATAGATGAGCTAAGATGGATCTAGTTTGGTTATTATTTTACCTTATGGTTATTTTGTATTTTTATTATTTTATTATTTTTTTAACGTAGAGAAATGATAGGACAATACAAGAGACATCATAGGACAATACAAGATAATACAACATCTCTTCCACACTGGTGTAGAGACATGATAGGACAAGACAAGACAATACAACATCTCTTCCACACTCGGGTGGAGAGTGCCTCTCACCATAATTATTGTTATTATTAAACACATATGCATTTCAAAAAACTTGGAACATGATTATCATCATTGGAGTTTTTCTCCTACTTTACCATGGAGATTCTTAATGTGTACCATGGCTTATCAATACTGCATACCTGAAAAATCTAACTCATATCATCCTTTTTCATATGAAGATTTTTTTTTAATTAATGAATTTAATCAAAAAGGAAAAAATGGTATAACTACTTTGGAGATAAATCTCAACCACTCATTTGTGTATACTGCTATGAACATTCTAGAGTATTCCATGAATATTAAATCTCTATCATCCTCTTAATAATAATTGATAATTAAATCAAAATTGAGGAAGCACTAGAATTTTAATTTAATTATCAAAATTATTAGGTGGATGGTAGAAATTTAAACTCCATGGAATATTCTAGAATATTCATAGTTGCACCTAGAGGCACTCTCTAGCCCATTATGGAAGAGATGTTGTAAGGAAATTTTATGTTATGTGATATTCTATTATGTAAATATTTTGACAAGGTAAAATTACATAACAATAAAATCAAAATTAAAATAAAACTAAAAAACAAATAAAATATAAAATATAAAATAAATATAAAATAATAAAATTAATAATTATGATTATCAATTATTAATAATTAACTAGCCTAGATCCATCTATGTAAAATGTTAGTCGCCAAATTTGGCAAATGGGTTATGGAAGAGAAGATGTAAGGTTATGTTATGTGATGTTATGTTATGTAAATATTTTGACTCGGTAGAACTACATAACAATAAAAATAAACTATTAAGAAAATTCCTCGAGAAAATCACATTAGATATTTGATGTTTCAAACTACCAAGTGTAATTCATCATCAAAAAATAATAAAAAATTACAAGTGAACGTTAGGTTTATGTTAAAAATAATTACTAAAATATAATATAATATAATTTTTTAATTAGAAAATGATTAATTTGAAAAACATCTAGCTAAAAGTAAATTAATAATTGAAACAAGTAAATAAAAGTAATACATAAATTAATAAAAATAAATAATAAAATAAAAATAAAACAATAAACATAACATAAATAAGCAATATGTTTATTGTTTTTTTTTTAATATCTTTTGTTTTATTCATTTATGTACGATTTTCATTCATTTGTTTAAATAATTAATCTATTTTTGGATTGTTAGTTATTAATTTTAATTTAATTTATTCTTTCTTAGTTTAATAACTAATTAAGTTTCATTCTCTAATTAAAAAATTATATTATACTATATTTTCTTAAATATTTTTAATATAAATTTAATGTTCATTTGTTATATGTGAATTATTATGATCATCATATTCATCAAATTTCATGATGATGAATTACACTTAGTAGTTCTTAATTATCGATCCTCAAATATCTAATGTGATTCACATGAAGAATTTTCTTAATAATTTGCTATAAATTACATAAATTTATATTCTCAAACAAAAATTAAATACAATTAAAAAATTAAATAAAATATAAACATACAAATAAATATAAAATAATAAAATTAATATATTTTTTACACACACAGATATATATATATATATATATATATAAATGGATGATATTGGCAAAAAGTTATCAAATTTAATAGTAAATTACATGATTTTATTGAATATTCACATACATTCTATATGAATTAATTTTCAAGAATAATCACCTACAATAATATATATAGGAAAAATATTAAATCCTTAAAAAATACCCTGGATCTATCTTAACTCTGAATCCTCTCCCTGTCTGTAGATCTAGAAAAAACATGGATCTAGGCTGATAGTATACAAAAATTAATGGTTGTGATTTATCTCCAAATTAGTTCGGCTCTTCTTACTCTTTTAATTAAACAAATTAATTAAAAAACATGCCATATGATTGCGTAATAGTTTTTGGGGCATATGGTATTGATTAGCCCAACACATGTATTATAAAAGGATTAAAAATGTCCATAGTAAATGGGGGTAAATCTACATGGTTAAGAATCTTGTTCCATGTTTTTTTAAATGTATATATGATTAATTTATATATTAGTTATCTTTTATAATTATAATAATTTAAATAAATAAAGTTATAATTTAGTTAGCTTTTATGATTTCTATTTGAAAACAGCTCCCCTAGCTACCACTGTGTCCATGTTTGAGTCATTGGATCAAATGTTATATGATTGAAATGTTTTAGGCCATTAGATCAAGTAAATATTTTTATATATGTTTTTTATAATTTTTCTTTTTTTCTTTTTAATATGTTAAATTGAAATTAGGTTTGGTGATGATAGAAAGGTTGTAATGTCATGTTTAACATTTTGACTATGTCAAATTAGAGAAAAATAAAAATAAAAGTAAATTAAATAGAAAGATTGACTTAATGTAATGAACATTTTAACAAAGTCAAAATACAATAAAAATTAAGAATAATAAAATATAAATAATGATAAAATATAAATACAACCCATGGTATTGACCCATTGTCCATTCATACAACTACCACATACTATCAATAGGAAAAAGATTTTTCCTGTGAAGCGATCTATGCATTTTTTCATGCAAATTGAATCTCAACGCTAAGGAGTCATCATAAGATAAAAGGTCATCATAGTAATTTTGATGTTCCAAAACTATCAATCATTTAATTATATTTCTCTAAATATCAACAATTGGACATCAATCACAATATGGTAATGCTTGGGGGAATGTGTATCCATATCATAGTATAGCTGTATATACAACAACTTATCCAAATGATATAAAAATATTTCATAAGCAATGCAGCTATTACATGAATTACTCACAATCCTTAATGATATACTCCATGTTCTTCCACAATACTAATAAAGTTTCTAAAGAATCCATCATCACTCAGTCACCATATAGGTAACACATGGGGGGGAATGTGTTAGAATTGTAGATACAATAGCTTATACAGAGGATATAAAAATCTGTTATAAGTAATGCAATTGCTACATCAACTACTCACCATATAGCTAATGTCTCAGGGAAACGTGTTAGAACTGTATATACAATAGCTTATACAAAACATATGAAAATATGTTATAAGCAATGCAACTGCTACATGAACTACTTACATTCCTTAATGATATAATCAAAGTTCTTCCACAATACTAATAAAGTGTCTAAATAAGCCACCATCACTTCCAAAATCACATATTTAAACATAGAAGCTGTAAAAAATGAATTTGTTTCATAAATTTTAATACAGTCACATGCTCAGATCTAAGATATAGTTCTTAAACTCTGAAGCCTCTTCTTGATTGAAATCATACTAAACTGATAAGATATAGCTAAAGAGCAATAATTTAAAAAAAAATTGGCACAATCGTTACATAATAATTTGATGCTCAACTTGTATAGCAATAAATATCATCTTGCAACAAGTCCAAATAAAACAACTGAAGTAAGTACTATCAGTTGGTTTTCAATACATTTATGTTATTAAAATAGAGCTAGTAACTTTTGAAGACTACTTCATTGAAAATTAGAAGCATTTTCATGCCCGGTTTTCCAAGCTAGAAGTGAATACCTCTCTAGATCCTTATAGCATTAGATATGTTTTGTGAGCTAATGTGATGTTTTTTTGTCACAATGATTTAAAAATCAGTTATTATACCACAATATTGACTTTCTCATTGTCTGTTTTTTTTGTGAACCCTTTAAAAAGACCAAAGGAACATTTGATTTTACATCGTCATCTACCTAACATGGGTGGGGGTTTCAAAAAATGGAGAGTAAATTGAGCGGTTATTGTTAGAAATTTTTGTATAAAATGGGAAATTTTGGATTTTTTGTAGAAAATATGGATATCATAATAGATATATATTTTAAATGTTTTAGTGTCTCTGGCCACCATCCATCTAATATGATCCATTTAAAATGAGAATTCAATATCTATTTTTAATTTTTTAGTGTCTTTGTCTACCATGCATCTAATAGGATCCATTTCAGCTAGGAACTTCAATAAATCACATTTTCAATGATAACTTGTGACATCCCTAGCCATTTTCTTTAACTGTGGATCAGGTTACAAACTAATAACTTGTAAAATCCCTAGCCATTTTCTTTCATTGTGGATCAGGTTATAAACTAGAATACACTCTCTCTTCATAATAATCTATAATATATATTCGATTGAGGGAGATGTTATGATAGATGATCACTAAGTTGGAATGAAGTCCCATTGCATAATTTGACCCTCCACTAGTTCTTTCAATAGTTGGAACTAGTTTAACTCAAAACAGCCTTAAATAACTTGCCTTGATTACTAAAAATTATAAATCATACATGCTTAACTGAACTCTAACTCCTCCAACTCAAATTTAATGATTAAACTAGATAACACAAGCCATGTCACTCAAATTGAGAATTTTTTATTGCATTTTTCAACAATAATTGAAGTTCCCTGACTTTGTTAAGCCTCATTCTATGGATCCATTGATCCTCTATCTTATCTTTGTTTTGTAAAATTATCAATATACCCATGTGCCATTTTTCTTATTTCTACTTTAAATCCCTATCCTTCAACCCTATGAGTCCTTTTTCTCCTTTTTTATTTTCTCCCCCTTATGAAAATTTCCTTTCTTTATTTATTTATGATTTTTTTTCATTTCAATTCATTTCAATTGCATAGTTTTATATCGCTTATTTTGCATGGGATATATGCATAATTTTATCATTTTTCTACCATGTTTTCTATCAAGGCCAAGTTTGTATAAATATGTGGAGATTTATATGTGATTTTTTTACTATAAAATATAAATGTTTCATGTGAATTTATAGGAAAAATATCGTTATAACAATTATGTTATGTTGAGAGAAAAATGTTATAACTTTTTGTGTGATAAAATGCAAGAGGGTTCAAAAGGTATACAATATAAAAAACAATGATCATCCCTTCCAAGATAAAGAGGATCAAATACAATACTAACGGTTTTACTTTCATTTATTCACACCTAGAAGAGCGTTGTTTTATAAATCCATCACATCGACATACATAAGAAAATTACAAACCAATTTTGTTTGAATTCTTGGGCTCATTATTTCTGATGCCTTTTGTAGGATTGTGTGAGGGGGATGGGGCTCAAGGAGTAGGCTATTTTATTCACATGGAGCCTTCATTCTTTCCAAGTCATAAATTTATGGTATATTTGGATTACAAGCTGGCTGTTGTATTTACTCTTGGCTTTATAGTGGCAACCACTAGGTATGATCTTGGGCCATTCCATATTACTCCAACAGTTAGAAATTCATCATGGTTAAAACAAAAAAATAGAGGTAGTAAATGTCTATAGGCATCAATTCATAAAAAGCATAAAAAAAAGAGATGTAGTAAATATCTATAGACATCAATTCATAATAAGCATAAACATAATTATTTCATAATACATGTCACACCACTAAAACTAAAAATTCGTGATAGCTAAATTATAAATTTATTTTAAATTATTATTATTATAAAAAAAATTAATATCTAAGTTAAACATATATACATTTGAAAAAAATGGAACACAACTCTTATCCATGGATATTTGTTCCTAAATTATAAATTTATTCTAAACCAACCTAGATCCATCTTAATAGCCTACATTCCATGTTAATACCATCGGTCAATACATTATTGGAAAAAAAAATTCTAAAGTGAAAATAGATCTGATCCCTCTTGAAGCTTGGTAGATATAGAGTTAAGATGAATATAGGATGGTATTCCCCCCTTTAAAGAGTATTTTCCCCTTCAAATAGGCTATATTCCATGTGAATACCATGGGTAAATACATTATTATGCCTTTCCCCCTTCAAATAGGCTACATTCAATGTGAATACCATGGGTAAATACATTATTGGGAAAACTTTTTCTAGAGTGAAAATAAATCTTATCCCTCTTGAAGCTTGGTAGATATAGAGCTAACATGAATATAGGATGGTATTCCCCCCTTTAAAGAGACTTTCCCCCTTCAAATAGGCTACATTCCATGTGAATACTATGGGTCAATACATTATGGGGTCGAGAGACGCTCTACAATAGGGTAGATCTCACGTAAACACATAAAAATATAAACTAACGTAAATGTAATGTTTAACATTTAACAATTTTAATCTAATGCAGACCTTATTTAAAAATAAATATAGTTATTATTATGTATAAACACAATATAAATTTAAAATATAAAGAGGTTAATGAACACTCAAAGAATAAGTATGGTAAATAAATAAAACATCTTTTTATATTTACTCCCTAAACCTCTTTATATTTACCAAAAAGAAAGGTCAAATACCATTTTAATACCATGGGCTAAATACCATGGGAAAATTACCATATTCATAAAAGAGGTATGGTAAATAAATAAAACCTCTTTTTATATTTACTCCATAATCCTCTTGATATTTATGAACACTAAAAAAATGTGGTTTTATTTAGGTGAAGCCTATGAGCTAAATACCATGGGCCAAATTACTATTAATACCATGCAAAAAATATTATTCACCCTAATATTAATATTATTATTATTATTAAATATAATATTAATATTAATATTATTAAATTTAATAAATTTGGAGTAATACAATATTAATTTTTTTATGTTATAATATATATTAATATATCATGATATATATTAGCTCTAGATATATGTGGGAGGGAAGAGAAAAGACATATAGTGATATAAGTGGAGAGATAGGGGGATTCACAAGGGAGGGATGGAGATAAACCAAAGGATAGAGGAGAGAGGGAATGAAGAGAGGGAGAGGGAGAGGAGTTAGAGAGTTAAACAAGGGTAAGAGAGGGAGAGGGATACACAAAGATGGAATGGGGGGAGATAGAAGGAGAGAGGAAGGGAGATAATGATAGGATTTGAGGGTATAAAGGGAGAGAGAGATGGGGAGAGAGAGAGGGAGGTAGGAGAGAAAGGGAGAGAGAGGAAGGACGAGAGAGAGGAGGAGAGAGGGAGGGAGAGAGGAGGTGAGAGGGAGGGAGGAAGAAATACACAGGGAGTGAAAAGTGGAGAGAGAGAATGAGTGACAAGGGAGATACAGAGAGAGAGTGTGTGTGTTTAGGGGTGAGATAAAGAGACAAATAAGGAGAGATGGAGGAATGGGGGGTAGAGAAGGAGAGAGGGAGGGATATAGTAACATATTTTGAGAGAGAGGGAGAGGATTGGAGTGAAAATAAAGAGAGAGAGTGATGGGTGAAGAGAGAGGGAGCTAGGAGAGAAAGGGAGAGAGAGGAAGGATCAGAGATAAGACTTGAGAGAGAGGAGGAGAGTGATCGGTGAAGAGAGAGAATGTGAGAGAGAGAGAGAGAGAGAGAGAGAGAGAGAGAGAGAGAGAGAGAGAGGTAGGAGAGAAATCGAGAGAAAGGAAGAATGAGAGAGAGGACTTGAGAGAGAGGAGGATAGAGGGAGGGAAGAATAAATACATAGAGAGTGAGGAGTGGAGAGAGACACTGAGTGAAAAGGGAGAGAGAGAGAGAGAGAGAGAGAGAGAGAGAGATTGGAGAAAAAGAGTATATGTTTTGGGGGTGATATAGAGAGACAGGTGGAGGTATAGATATTAATGGAAGGTGAAGAGAATGAAGAAGATATAGATGGATAGAGGGAGGGAGGGACAAAGAGATTTATATATATGAAGTGAGAGAGCATGTGTGTTTGGGTGGGTGAGATAGAAAAATAAATAAGGAGAGATTGAGGGATATATATATATATATATATATATACAAGTCAAAGAGGAAATAATATGTTTTGCACTAGATGCATTGATTTCAGTGTAGAGAGACAAGGTATTATGTTTATTACAACAACACGAGATAAAGATTTAAATGGTTTACAATTTTAACTATCATTTTCATAAAATCGATATGAGAATATGAAAAAAATAACAAGGGTGACAATAAGAATAGTAGAAAAATATGTTTTGAGATTGATCACAATGAAGACTATTTGTAATTGACTACATTATTATCATTCAAATTTTTTGTCATTCAACACTATTACATTATCACTTTTCATTTAAAAATTTTATTTCATCCTTTTTCATCATTAAAGTTCTTAATAATATTTATCAACTCAACAAACTAAGGTAACTAAGAAAATTTAAAATTAAAATGATCAGATTCATCTATTTAGCATATTTAAAAAAAATATGTTAATATTAGATTTATTTATGCATTATTTAAAAAACTAATCATATCTTCAATAGATTTTCTTTGGTTTTACACCAAGGAAAACAACCTAGATCCATCTTAACTCCAGATCTATCAAGCCCCACCAGGGATCGAATTTGTTGAGGTGAAAACCTTGCTCTCAAAAAACAGGTTTTCACTTGGATAGATTTGATCCCTCTCTATGCTTGATAGATGAGTTAAGATGGATCTAGGCTGGTCATTATTTTAACTTATGGCTATTTTGTATTTTTATTATTTTATTATTTTGTTGATGTAGAGACATGATATGACAGTACAAGACAATACAACATATCTTCCACACTAGGGTAGAGACATGATAGGACAAGACAAGAAAATACAACATGTCTTCCACACTGGGGTGGAGAGCGCCTCTCACCATAATTATTGTTATTTTTAAACACATATTTATTTCAATAAACATGGAACATGATTATCATTATTGGATATTTCCTCCTACTTTACAATGGAGATTCTTAATGTGTACCATGGCTTATCAATACTGCATACCCAAAAACTCTAACTCACTTCACACTTGTTCATATGGAGATTTTTTTTTAATTAATGAATTTAATCAAAAGGGAAAAAATGGTATAACTACTTTGGAGATAAATCTCAACCACTGATTTGTGTATACTTTTATGAACATTCTAGAATATTCCATGAATATTAAATCTCTATCATCCACCTAATAATTATTGATAATTAAATTAAAATTGGGGAAGCACTATAATTTTAATTTAATTATCAAAATTATTAGGTGGATGGTAGAAATTTAATCTCCATGGAATATTCTAGAATATTCATAGTTGCACCTAGAGGCACTCTCCAGCCCATTATGGAACAGATGTTGTAAGTGATAAAAAACTGAATATAATTAAATGGCTCTCTAGGTGAGAACCCAGAGAGTGTAGAAACACTCACACAATCAAATACATTCAATCAAGAGAACAACCTAGTACATATAGGCTTTCTCACAATCAGGTGGTTTGAACCACTCCCTGAATATTAGGATCTGAGATCTAGAATTAGAATCTCAATCCTATCCTAACTGAAATTTCTCCATTAATTCTAACACCCCCTTAATGGAGAAAGGGTACTAAAAAAAAAATATGCCTGCTGGTCTATTCTCAGCTAGGCTTACAATGGTAAAAGACATAAAAAACTTGGTAACAGAGTTTTCATCTTAGTCTTCTTTGCTTGAGATCCATGCTTGTTCATTTGTGGATGAGGCTTCATCTTCACTTTCTTCGTCATGAGATTGTGATGTATATTATATAGAAATTATATAACTTATGTGTTATATGTCCAAGATTCTCATGATCTCACACTATTTTATCTTCATGCAAAATACAGAATCTATTCCACCATTGATCATATGTAGAAATTAAATCAATATTGCAATGCACACATGAAACAATAAAAATTCACACACATTAACACAGTTGTTTAATGGAAAAGCATGAAGCTGAAAACCCTAACTATATGTATATAATATATATGTCATAGATATCATGTAACAATCCTCATACAAAGCTGATCATATCAAGCTCTCAGTACAATACAATCGCTACACACTAATCAAGCATGATATTGCAAATCCATGCACCAATCTTTGTCACCTGCTAGTCTGCCTCTACTACACAATCTCTGCTAAAGAATGGATCTGAATGAGTTCAAATTTCTCCAGCCTTTCTCACGCAATCCTCATTAGCATCTCCACTAAGTGTTGGATTCAATATATGCATCATTATAGTCACAACTCATAGTCACACTTGCCCTTTCACCTATCTCTCCATTGGTCTCCACTGAAACTGCCATGAACTGTAGTTAACTGATGTATTCTTCAGTTGATTAATGATTTATTATTTAGTGAATTAATTAACTAATTAATTCACTCCACTCTCACTAATGTATCAATTAGTTAGACTAGATACAACTAGCTCAACTGAGTCTAACTGAGTTAAACTAAATACAACTCCATAACTATTTCTTCCAACTGTGTCATAACTCTGCCACTTGAGTTGTAATTGAGTCCTCCATGCAATAGCTCTAGTAAACCCTCAGGAATAGTGTAATTCCTTCTGTCAGCTTTTGTGCCACATCTATGCACTGAACTAAAGTGCTCTAAGAGAATAAGTTGATGTTTAGAGTCCAAATATTATTAAGAGCTAATAATATTCGACATATCTATTTTTTAGACTAGAAGTCTAAAAATAGACTTCGCCCAAAATGTCTAAAAGTAGAAGTCCATCTATTTTTCCAACTTGACCAACCATCCACAAATAGCATCTTGCAACTCTAGGAATATGATCGACATAGTCTAAAAATAGACTTTGCGCCAAAATTAGCTTGTTGGCCCAATTAGCGAAGGTGACTCTTTTCACTAAGCTCATCATCTTGTTGAATCTCAACACTCCCTCTCAAAAAGATAGGGATTATCTACCACCCTGATCTTGTCTCTATGGTATTCAAATTTGCTCCTGGTGAGTGCCTTCATCAGAATATCTACATCCTTACCCTCCATAGGAATGTAAGAAAGCAACATGATCTTCTGCTGCACACAATCTCTGATATGATGGTACCAGATGTGAATATGTTTAGATCTATCATGAAATACTGGATTAATCAATAGTTTAATGAAACTCTGATTATCACAATATATCACTGTAGGATCTAAATGATAATTGAACAAACCAACCAGGATCTTCCTCATCCATATAGCCTCGCATGTAGCCAGACTTGCTGCCATGTACTCGGCCTCTGCTGAACTAAGTGCCATGGATCTTTGTTTCTTGTTATTCCAAGAAAATTTTGTAGATCCGATACTAAAAATCCCTCCAGATGTGCTCTTTCTGTCCATTGGGCTTCCTGCCCAATCTGCATCCGTGAAGCCATGCAGCTTCACCTCATCTGACTGTATGTACCACAATCCATACTCAGATGTGCTCCTGAGATACCTCAGGACATGCTTGCCTTCCTTCCAAAAGAGCTTGGTAGGCTTAACCATCGCTTGTGAAAGCTGGTTCACAGCATAGCATATTTCTGGTCGTGTATTGACTAAATACATGAGCGAACCAACCAACTGTCGATAAACAGTGTCATTCACTACCTCTGTCGATGTAGCATCCTCTTTCCTCCATCCACCAGGAAGAGGAGTGTCGATAGGCTTGCAACCTTGCATGTGAAACTTCTCCAGTATCTCCTAGGCATACTTTCCTTGAGACACAAATAGTTCACCTTTCCACTGCGAGATTTCCAATCCCAGGAAATAATGAAGGAGGCCCAAGTCCTTCATATTGAACTCCTTTTCAAGATCTTCCTTGCATGAGTGTATCAATAGTTTATCACCCATTAGAATTAAATCATCTACATAAAGCACAATGATCAAAAGCTTACCCTCCACCACAATCTGGTATAGGTTTGGATTCGCCTCACTCTTGGTGAAACCAAGTCCAGTGAAATAACTGTTTGTCCGTGTATACCAAGCACGAGGTGCTTGTTTCAGCCCATACAATGCACTTTTGAGCCTACACACGTGCAACTTGCTGCTGAAGATTTAGAATCCTTCAGGATGCTCAATGTACACCTCCTCCTCAATGATTCCATTGAGGAACGCAATCTTCACATCCATTTGATGAATGTGCCAACCCATCTGCGCTGAGAGAGCAAGGATGGTCCGTATGGAAGAATACCTTGCGACAGGTGCAAAGGTTTCTTCATAGTTGATCCCCTCAATCTGTGAGAAGCCCCGGGCAACAAATATTGCCTTATACTTCTTGACGCTCCCATCAGCAGCTTGCTTCACTTTGTAGATCCATCTCTAACCTACCACTGATTTCCCTTCCGGCCTTGGGACAATCTCCCATGCACTATTTCTGACAATCGAATCATACTCTTCCACCATGGCATATACCCATGCAGGATCCTCCACAACTTCCTTGAAAGAGGATGGCTCCATCATGATACACATGCTCATCAGAGCCATGTATCCAGTAAATCGGTTAGGTGACTGTCTTTGTCTATGCTGTGATGTAGGAACTCCTACATTCTACACTGCATCAAGATTCATTCGCTCATCTTTTGTAGTGTGCTTCCGCCCTCTGATGTTTGGCGCTACATGAGTGGTTTCTTCCACTCCATGAACCTTCTCTTATGGCTGATACACATCTTCAGGCTCATCTTTAGGAACAAGTAGCTCCTCCTTTGCATGCAAGTGTAGCTCCCTCTCAAGCGACAACTTCATGGCTTTCTCCTCATGAAATTTGATATCCTGTCGCACGACAGTCATCTGACCTTCTGGAAAATACACATGATAATTGTGGGGTGTTTCTATATACCCCACAAATATCCCAACCTCTACGGTTGGCTTCAGCTTCTTGCTAGCATCCTTCGTCACATGAATGTAAATAGGTGAGCCAAAAATCTTCAAATGAGAAATATCAAGCTTCTTACTAGAAAACGCCTCTTCGGGTGTACTCATGCCAAGTACTCTATGAGGACAATGGTTTTGCACATAAACCGCAGTGTTGCATGACTTAGCCCACAAGTGTATGGGAAGGCCCTGATCATGCAACATCACCCATGCAGCACCCACAATCATTCTGTTCTTCCTCCGCGACCCCATTCTGCTGTGGGTTATGAGGCGTTATGAGTTCTCTTCGAATTCCTTCTTTACTACAGAAGTCTTTGAATTCGCCACAGATGTATTGACCACCATTATCACTCCTTAGAGCTTTCACCTGTTGCCCCAAGTCTTTCTCAACTAGTGCCTTGAACTCATATAACTTTGAGTACGTCTCGCTCTTCTTTTGCATGAAGAAGATCCAGCACTTATGAGAAAATTCATGAACAAATATCACATAATACCTGTGCTTTTCTGTTGAAGAAACTGAGAAAGGTCCACACACATCTATGTGAATTCTCTCAAGGATCTTCGAAGCATGACTATCCTTCTCATAAAAGGCGGTCTTCAAAAATTTTCCCAAAGTACATCCCTTGCACTGATCTGATTGTGCAAGTGTACCTTTGGGAAGCCTGGTAGAAGTCTACTGCAAAATTTTCAAAGCGCCATGGTGAATATGGCCCAATCTCCTGTGCCACAATTCGCCCTCATCTCGGTTCATCACTCCTTCTACTTTTCTTGCCATTGCAGCGTAGACATCTACCTACAATTGATAAATATTCTTAACTCGAATCCCTATCCTCCTAGTTTGACAAGTTGTTCTATGTCGAAGGAAGGCTTTTCCCTCACTGAAAACAACATCATAACCCTTGTTTTCCGGCATCACCATGGAGATCAGATTCTTCTTCAATCCTGGAACATGCATGACATCCTTCAAGATGAAAGGTTTACCGGACTCCCTCTCAAATGAAATGGTCTCGATACCAGTCGCATTGTATCTACCATCATCGCCCATATCGATGTGCACTCCAAGATCCTATTCCTTCAAATCACTAAACAAATCTTTGTATCCGGTCATATGGAAAGACGCACCACTGTCGAGAAACCACACCGATCCCATCACACTTGAAACCAAGCATGTGATCAAAGAAAATCCAGCTCAAAATGCGAGGCTAGGGCCTCTCCAGCTGTATATCTAAAAACCTGCTTATTCTTCTTCTTATGTGGAAAATTAGTGGCGAAATTCCCATTCGAGTGACAGTGAAAACACTTCACCTTGGACAAATCCTGCTTCGAAATGCCCATTCCAGTGACAGTGAAAACACTTCACCTTGGACAAATCCTTCTTCTTGCCTTTAGCACCGGATTGAGAAGTATTTTTCTTCCCCTTCCCTTTCCTTGCTTTGGAAGCCAAAGCATAATTTTCTTCATCTTCATTCTTTGATGAAGATCCATCACTGGTACCCCACCTTATCTCCTCCTGCACAAGATCTGACCAAAGTCGCTCCCATCCTAGCAGTTTCTCCCGTCCATTGACAAAGTCTTCGTAGCTATGCCAACTCTTAGAAATCCCAAGGAGAGACAATATCACCAAATATTCTTCATCAATAGTAACCCCCACACTTCCCAGCTCATCCTTGCAGTGGACAAACTTTGTGAGGTATTTTGGTATACTGTCGCCTTTCTCCATTTTTATTTTTCTGAGCTTGTTTTTAAGTGCCAACTTCCTCTGGTCACTTCTGCTTTGGAACAAATTTTTCAAATCCTTCCAAATTAAGAATGGAGTGGATTTCCCATGAAGTTTGGACACAATTTGGTCCTTCACACCTTCCAACAGAATCCTTCGACACTTTGCTACCTTCCTTTTCCATGCGTCAAGTGTGACTGCATCGCTAGATCTCGGCTTAGGAACATCGCTATCGATGAACTCCTTCAGCCCATTATCATCCAGCACCACCTCGATCCTGTCCTTCCATGCTATTTAATTTGAGCTCCCATAAAGGGCATACTCCAATTTCAATCCGTTCAAATAAATTTCAATGAATGCACAACTTCGACACCAAGAAAACACTGCAGCAAATTCGAATTCCACCAGCACAAAAATCAACCACTTCAATAATTGCAATCTCCTCCAAGGATCAATACTACTCCGATACCATGTAGAAATTATATAACTTATGTGTTATATGTCCAAGATTCTCCTGATCTCACACTGTTTTATCTTCATCAAAAGTACATAATCTATTCCACCATTGATCATCTGCGTAAATTAAATCAAGGTTGCAATGCCCACATGAAACAATAAAAATTCACACACATTAACACAGTTGTTTAACAGGAAAGCCTGAAGCTAAAAAACCAAAAATATCTGTATATAATATATTTCATAGAGATCATGTAACAATCCTCATACAGAGCTGATCATATCAAGCTCTCAGTACAATACAATCACTACACACTAATCAGGCCTGATCTTGCAAATCCATGCACCGATATTTGCCACCTACTTGCCTGCCTCAACTACGCAATCCACGCTGAATAATCGCTCTGAATGATTTCTAATTGCTGCAGCCTTTCTCACGCAATCCTCATTGGCATCTCCACTGAGTGTTGGATGCAATCAATGCATCACTATAGTCACAAATGATAGTCACACTTTCCCTTTCACCTATCTCTCCACTGGTCTCCACTGAAACTGCCATGCATTGTAGTTAACTGATGTATTCTTCAGTTGATTAATTAGTTATTATTTAGTGAATTAATTACAGTTGATTAATGAGTTATTATTTAGTGAATTAATTAACTAATTAACTCACTCCATTGTCACTAGTGTATCAATCAGTTAGACTAGATACAACTAGCTCAACTGAGTCTAATTGAGTTAAATTAAATACAACTCCATAACTAATTCTTCCAACTGTGTCATAACTCTACCACTTGAGTTCTAACTGATTCCTCCATGAAATAGCTCTAGTAAACCCTTAGGAATAGCATAATTCCCTCTGTCAGCTATTGTGCCACATATGTGCACTAAACTGAAGTGCTCCAAGAGAATAAGTTGATGTTTAGAGTCCAAATATTATTAAGAGCTAATAATATTTGACATATATATTTTTAGACTGGCAGTCTAAAAATATACTCTGCCAAAAATGTCTAAAAATAGAAGTCCATATATTTTTCCAACTTGACCAACCATCCACAAATAGCATCCTACAACTCATAGAATATGATCGACATGTCTAAAACTAGACATAGTCTAAAAATAGACTTTGCGCCAAAAATACCCTGCACGCCCACTTAGTGAAGGTGACTCTTTTCACTAAGCTCATCATCTTGTTGAATCTCAACATCTTCGCCTCATTTCCTCCCCTATGAGGGAAACCTCGAATTCTTGTTCTCATCCTTCTCACAATTATGGTAGGCTTAATAGGAGAATGTTCCTTCTCACTATTTCCGGTGTCAATCATCTGAACATCAGCGATGATATCTTCACCATTGATTACTACAATTTCTGTGTTAATTTCATAAAAACATGGTGTTTCAAGCCATGCTTCAAGAAAATTCAATTCTTCTTCAAAATTCATTGATGTGTCCTCCCTACCAGTATTTGCACATAAAACAATGTTATATTTATAAAGATGACCACAATTAATTTCATCTTCCTGCTCCTTCAGGAGAGCTTTCATTTCACCATCCCTTCCTACTTCATCCGTTTCTACTGAAATAATTATGCCTTCATCCAGTTCTGTTGCTGCAAGCATGTTCTGCATTTGATCTGTATGTGAAGATATGCCTTCCTTCTCACCAAACAGTAATTCGTCAATAAGATGTTTTTCAATCATCAGATTGATCCACTCATCATGAGATATATAAGTCTCATCAAAATTGATTTATGCATTAGGAAAAATTTTAGGTTCTACATCAGGAAAACTTTCAGGTTCTACAATAAAGGATGCGTTTTCATCATTACAAGTTTCAATTACAGATACACATGCATCACCCATCATTGCATCTTCAGTTTCACAATCAAATATGGGATCATTATCAAGAGCAATATCTTCAACATCATTTCCCTCATTCAAACAGTATTTCATCTCTAAAACATCCCATAAAAGCTTTGTACTAGGAATGTCTCCATATTCATATATTATGCTGAATATGATGTTTCCATCTGCAAGAGATGTTATAAGACTTAATACTATTGTATCTCCACTATCATTAATAACATATTTAACATAATCCAGTAGACTTAACTTCCATAGTACTATTTTTATTTCATTTACCCAGCTTTCATAATTAATACCTGAAAAATATGTAAATATGGCATTAGCCATTTAATAATCTCACCAAATTCCAAATCTGCACCTTGATCAGCAGCTGGTCCATCACCGTCAACCTGAAAAAAATCAAAAAATTCTGAAACATAATATTTTTCACTTCTCCGTTGATGCTTTCTCCTGAATTTTCTTCAAGAATCTTTCAATTTACTTTGACGACCCATTTTCTCCTTCTAATTTTATCCTTTGCAAGAACACTTCTTCCACTATAGCGTTAACCCACACAGGCACCACGACTCCTCACGCTCCTCCTGTCTAAGGACTGAGACAACACAGCCTCCACGCAGGCTTATAATGCAAATAGTTCTACGGCCTATTCAACTAGTGCATCCTAATCCACGTTGCTCAGCACGCCTTGACCACACCACGCAAGTCAAACGACCTCCTACCACGGCCTCTGCACAGTTTCAATCTCAAAAGAATCGATTTGCTTTAACAGAGTTGTAGCTTCTCAGACAGCCATTTCTGCTGCATTGTCGATTAAAGTCTGCACTTCAATGCAATCGATCAACACCATGATCCGTGCAATTGAGCCCAGCTTCCACTGCAGTTGACAAATCCGACCACCTATCTCAGATCAAGTTGGTCCACCCACGCCAACTCGGCGCTCCTCATGGAGCTGGTTGTTGGGTCTGCACACAGCTGCTGGCACTCCTTATGCAGTCATGTCTCTCCAACAAAGTGAGCTTACAGACAGCTTGACCTATGGGTAGCAGTATCACTATAGGCGGCCTCCTGCAAAGCTAAAACATCGTGACTCTGGAAATGCAAATCCGTCTTGAAATCATGCGCAATTTCTCGAACCAATCTCTGGAAAGGTAGCTTGCCCTTCACTTCCGTCTTCTTTAGAAAATAGATGAAGGCAGCGCTCCTCCAATCTGGTAAAATTGGCATCAAATTTCATCGATGCAATGGAGGCATCAAGCAAATTTATTTTGATCGGAAGAAAGCCACAATGTATCTTCCTCCAATTAATGTCTCAGACTATACAGAGTTACCCTTCGGTAACTTAACCGCTCTTGAGCTATGCCACGCCTTTGGAGATAATTACATTTGGTGCTACTTGTGTTTGAACAACAACTTAATCAACACAGAAATAAAAAATTAGCACTACTCATAAATAGCGGAATCGTTAAAAACTACATTGGGATTGACGCAGAGGTTGCCAAGCTCTTCAATGTCTGTCCAGGGGAATCACCATGCCCCTTTCTACAAAAGTCACACCATAATTCAGTATCTTAGAGCTCTCTTTATCATTTTCTCTCTCTTCAGTTTTATCTTCATCGGTGGTCTCTTTGTCTGGCGGTGGGCAGATGGAAAAGAGGTAGTGGCGAGAATTGAGTTTGAGCGTTGGCTCGTCCTTCATCAGAGGCCAATGCACATCTTCCACGACTTTAATAAAAAATGGTTATTCCTGTATTTCCCTGAACCAGTCTCACAATGGAAAAAAAAAAATTTGCCGCTTCCCAACTGCATGCTGTCACTAACTTCCTCTCTGGCCTCCACCAAATTCACCACTGCTTTTCTTGGAATCCTCACCAGCGTTTCTTCAGTAGAATCCCCTCCACCCTCCTGATCGGAATCTTGCAATTGCTGCTCAATTCAGCAATCTGTGACAGCAATCAAGGGTCGATATGCTCAGACTCTCCACGGTCTCTCTCACTCCACCATCTTTCAAACAATATGTAGCACACTCATTCCTTGGCCGGATCAGCTGCAATATTCACCAATGAGCCTGATCCACACACCAATGAGCATTAACGATTGAAGGCTCGGCCTTGAATCGCAGGCTCTCGACCTCAACTCCAACCTTACAGCTCACACACACACAGAGTAGATGACTAAACAAAAAAAACACAGCATATGCTTATGCATTCCAGGTTGTTCCAACACGCCACGGAATTTGCCTTCACGGCCTCCACTCCACGGAATTCCGATAAACTTAATCTGCTACAAACTGAGCTGTGTTGCCAACTATGCTGCAAAACATCCACAGGCCACACAAATCTGCAAACAATTTTTTAATCAGCGATCTGGTCTCTTTGCTCACTGAACAAGCTCACTCAGCTTCCACCTCAAGCTCTGATACCATGATAAAAAGCTGAATATAATTAAATGGCTCTCCAAGTGAGAACGTGGATAGTGTAGAAACACTCACACAATCTAATACATTCAATCAAGAGAACAACCTAGTACATATAGGGTTTCTCACAATCGGGTGGTTTGAACCACTCCTTGAATATTAGAATCTGAGATCTAGAATTAGAATCTGAATCCTATCCTAACTTAACTTTCTCCATTAATTCTAACAGTAAGGAAATTTTATGTTATGCAATTTTATATTATGTAAATATTTTGACTAGGTAAAATTACATAACAATAAAATCAAAATTAAAATAAAACTAAAAAACAAATAAAATATAAAATATAGAATAAATATAAAATTAATAAAATTAATAATTATGATTATCAATTATTAATAATTAACTAGCCTAGATCCATCTATGGAAAATTTTAGTGGTCAAATTTGGCAAATGGGTTGTGGAAGAGATGATGTAAGGTTATGTTATGTGATGTTATGCTATGTTATGTGATGTTATGTTATGTAAATATTTTCACTCGGTAAAACTACATAACAATAAAAATAAACTATTAAGAAAAGTCCTCAAGAAAATCACATTAGATATTTGATGTTTCAAACTACGAAATGTAATTTATCATCAAGAAATAATAAAAAATTACAAGTGAACATTAAATTTATATTAAAAATAATTACTAAAAATATAGTATAATATAATTTTTTAATTACAAAATATTTAATTTGAAAAACATTTAACTAAAAGTAAATTAATAATTTAAACAAGTAAATAAAAGTAATACATAAATTAATAAAAATAAATATTAAAATAAAAATAAAACAATAAACATAACATAGATAAGCAATCTGTTTATTTATTTTTAAATATCTTTTGTTTTATTCATTTATGTACGATTTTTATTCATTTGTTTAAATAGTTAATCTATTTTAAGGTTGTTAGTTATTAATTTTAATTTAATTTGTTCTTTCTTAGTTGAATAACTAATAAAGTTTCATTTTCTAATTATAAAATTATATTATACTATATTTTATTAAATATTTTAACATAAATGTAATGTTCACTTGTTATATATGAATTATTATGATCAACACATTCATCCAATTTCATGATGATGAATTACATTTAGTAGTTCTAAATAGTCGATCCTCAAATATCTAATGTGATTCACGTGAAGAATTTTTTTAATAATTTGCTATGAATTACATAAAATTACATTCTCAAACAAAAATAAAATATAATTAAAAAAGTAAATAAAATATAAACATAAAATAATAAAATTAATAATTAACCAGCCTAGATCTTTCTATGGAAAATTTTATGGGAAAAATTTGGAAAATGGGTTATTTTTTCAACATTTTTGGAAACAAATATTCTCCAATTTGGTTAAAAAATTACCTATTTTTTACATATATATATAATTAAATGGATGATATTGGAAAAAAGTTCTCAAATTTAATAGTAAATTACATGTTTTTATTGAATATTCACCTACATTCTATATGCATTAATTTTCAAAAAGAATAATCACATACAATACTATATATAGGAAAAATATTAAATCCTTAAAAAATACCCTGGATCTATCTTAACTCTGAATCCTCTCCATGTTTGGTAGATCCATAGAAAAGATGGATCTAGGCTGGTAGTATACAAAACTCAATGGTTGTGATTTATCTCCAAATTAGTTCGGCTCTTCTTACTCTTTTTATTAAACAGATTAATTAAAAAACTTGGTATATGAATTGAGTAATAGTTTTTGGGGCATATGGTATTGATTAGCCAAACAAGTGTATTATAAATAGATTAAGAATCTCCATAGTAAATGGGGGTAAATCTACATGGTTAAGAATCTTGTTCCATGTTTTTTTAAATGTATATATATGATTAATTTATATATTAGTTATTTTTTATAATTACAATAATTTAAATAAATAAAGTTATAATTTAGTTAGTTTTTATGATTTTTTACACTGTAAGGTGTCATTATTTGAAAACAACTCCCCTAGCTACCACTGTGTCTATGTTTGAGTCATTGGATCAAATGTTAGATTATTGAAATGTTTTAGGCCATTAGATCAAGTAAATATTTTTATATATGTTTTTTATAATGCTAGTTTTTTTCTTTTTAATAAGTTCGATTGAATTTAGGCTTGGTGATGATAGAAAGGTTGTAATGTCATGTTAAACATTTTGACTATTTCAAATTATAGAAAAATTAAAATAAAAGTAAATTAAATAAAAAGATTAACTTAATGTAATGAACATTTTAACAAAGTCAAAATACAATAAAAATTAAAAATAATAAAATAAAAATAATGATAAACTATAAATACAACCCATCGTATTGACCCATTGTCCATTCATACAACTACCACATACTATCAATAGGAAAAAGGGTACTATGGGTTGTTTTTATAGTTTATTGTTATTTTATTTTATTACCTAAATTCAATTTAATTTATTAAAAAAAAAAAACAAATGGTATAAAAAAACCTATATAAAACTATTTACATTTTCATATAAAAATATAACAAACTTTTAATAACAACATTTTAACTTAAAAGTCACCAAAACCTTGAGCTTAATCTATTGTTAATCACACAGTGTCAACTTTTTAAAACTATAATTTACAGTAAGGATTGTTTTAAAACTATAATCTACAGTAAGGACTCACTGGGTTTTTTCTTTTGTAAGTTTTGTTTGGAATTGAAAAATAAAAAAATTATAAAAGCTAAAATTATGTAGTCAAAAACTTTGTTTAAAATTTCAGAATAAAAAGTTGAGTAAGTTTGACATCATATAATGAGAAATTAGTTTATGATTATAAAGTAAAAAACATGTAAGTTTTTTAACCACAATTAGGTAATTAAAGATATGTATATAGTTTTTTTTTAACAAAAAAAATTCGATATTCATTAACAAAAAAAAATTGAAAGAGTATGTATGTAGTTACAAACTATTAGTATTTATGTAGTTACAAACTATTAATTAAGATTGATCTAGGCCATCTTAATTTCCCCCTTTAAATAAATTGTATTCCACATGAATACCATCGGTCAAAACCATGGGTTGTTTTTATAGTTTATTGTTATTTTATTTTATTACCTAAATTCAATTTAACTTATTAAAAAGAAAAAAATGAATACGAAAAAAAACATATATAAAACTATTTACATTTATATATAAAAATACAAAAAAAATTAATAACAACATTTTGACTTAAAAATCACGAAAACCTAAATTTAATCTAACTTAAAAAAAAAAAGAAAAAAACTAACATTATAAAAAATATATATATAACTATTTACCTGTGAATCTAATGGCCTAAAACATTTCAATCGTCTAACATTTTATCCAATGCCTTAGACATGGACACACTGGCAGCTAGGGGAGTTGTTTTCAAATAGGAATGCCTTACAGCATAAAAATAAATTATTAATGATTTTTTTTAAATATGTGATCTTTTTTAAATTTCCAAATTATTTCGTAGCATATAATTTATTTTGAGAAATAATGATGAATGTTATTTGAAAACAACTCTCGTAGTCCATGTTTGAGCCATTGGACAATTGAAATGTTTTAGGCCATTAGATCAATTAAATATTTATATATATGTTTTTTATAATGTTATTTTTTTCTTTTTAATAAGTTAGATTGAATTTAGGTTTTGTTGACTTTTAAGTTAAAATGTTGTTATTAAAAATTTGCTATATTTTAACTTAAATTTTTTTAATAAAATTTAAATTAATAACTTAATAAAACTATATTTAACATAAATTAGTTTAATGAATAAAAAAAATTATAATTAGTTTATGCTATGGAGGACCAAATAGCATAATTAAAAAAAAAGGACTCTTCAGAAGATGGGTTACTCAAGGATTTTGGAATCCATATCAGCTACATTATCTCACTGATTCAAGCAAGCACTAAAAAAGAGACAAACAATAGTGATATAGAGACAATTTATTCATAAAAAAGAGAAAGCTGGAATTATAACTTGAGATAGAGTTATGGGAAGAGAAACATTCAAATTGTAAAGAGGACTGAGAAAATACTAGACAAAAGACACTTACCTATATTGAAAAAAAAGGTATCTGTAAAGGGTCACTTGGGGAGGAATCTATTATGTATCTATAAAGAGTCACTTGGGAGGAATCTATTTTTTAAAAGATCAGGAAAATAATTTCATTTCAAAACAAGAATGTACTATCACTGGGGAAGGGAGTTATTACATTTAAAATTTGTTCCCATTGTTGTCACTACAAAATTTTATTGATGCTTTTTATTTGATGGGAAAATAAATGATCTATAAAAGACACTAAAGTCTTGACTTATGATCCTTAAAGAAGTCGCTAGATTTCCTGAATATCAGCTGATTTTTTCTTCTTACTTTTGGGTCTTCTTGATGTTTTTTATTCTGACTGAGGCAAAAATTTCCAAAGAAGTGGAATATTGGTCATTCAAAGAGGAACTATGGAAATATGATTGTAGATAATTTATTAATATAAATTATCTGAACTGAGATTAATTAATCATCCCCGAGGGTTAAAAAGGGCCCAAATGTCTCTTATCCACAAAATTTATGATTAATATAACTCTATGCTATATGTTCAAATCACATGTGAAGGTGGATTTACCATACTTAAGCTTCTTAGTAGTCTCTTATTAAGTACACCATGTCATAGTGATAAGTTTTTATTCCATTAAATAATTCTAGCTGTAGAGTAGAGTCAGAGTTCTAGGAGTAGTATCAGAGGAATTCAACATTGCGAATGTGATAGAAGAAAATAATTTCGTAGAAGGGTGAAATATGCCCAACTTCGTCATAATAGCCAAGTGCATCCTTCATGTGGAAATAAAAATAAACATGCAGATTTCGCATATAGAGGTCTTGAGTACTTTGGCTAAAATTTCTCATCCATTATGAAAAAACACATCTTACATGAAATTAATAACAAATAAGTCCACATCAATTACTCAATATGAATATTTTGATTTGAGGTCCAATAAACATAATTCTCCACCCCTTATTCTGGAGGATCAGTTGGAGCCTAGAAAGTTCCTACTACCTCTTCTTTCTTGTATGCCATTCTTTCATATAAGATAACCCTATGGCGTTTCCTTTGCAACATGTGGTGAAATTTATAGTTTTATTTTTATTTTAGCAACATGGTATGTATCATAAAATAAGTATTTTAATGTTTTTTTTCATAAAATGATTATCATTTATATTATCAAAATTTGTATTCATGGCCAAAACCATTTATATTTTTTAGTCTTTTTAGTGGCTTATTTGTTCCTATATATCTACAACATATTTTTCTGATCTCTACAGGCTCTTATTACTACCACTCTACACTGGTATTTATCCTAAATTCTACAAAATAAAAGAAGAAGAATAAGAATAAGAAGAAGAAAGAGCAAAATTGCAATACGTAGATTAAAAAACTGCAATTTAAAATCCACTAAAAGGTCCAACACCTTTGGTGTTATCATCTGTCATGGAATTTATTTCTCCTCATGTTGTTGTAACTCCAAACATGGAGGAACCTTCACCTTAGGTTGCTACAACTAAAAAATAAGGAATTTGTAGTACTTCACCTGCTTCCAATCCTTCAAGCTTCACCTCGGGCACACCAACCAACAGGGATCCATCCGATTAACTTTCATTTTTAGAGTCAATAATTCAACCCCCAAGATCTCCACCTTTTGGTCTAGCTTACTATAAATTATTCACACCTCATCTCCAACAACTTAAACCTTTCCTCCTTTTTTTCCTCCAACTCCAACCTTCTATTGAAAATATCCATCAACCCCACTATAACCTTGGATAAATTTTCAACATTCTTGCACCAACATTACTATTCACTCCCCACTGATTTCATTCATGAGTACTCGAATATTTTCCTTTCTGATTCATTCTTCCGGAGCGTAGGAATAGCCACATCCCAATTGATTATGACAGAATGCTCCCGGAAGGTTTTTTTATAAATATTGGCAGGGGATAACTCCATAAGCTACAACACCACCTTGAAGATTTACTTTCCATATCCTCTTGAATCCAAAGACCTAAAAGGATGTCCAATCCAGCCATGGAATTTATGGCTCGGCCACAAAGGAAAAGCAATGCATTAGCAACAAAAAAATTGGCGCATTACTCAAAGTTACATTCAACTTAAACCTTACAAATGTAACACCTAGATTAAGTTTCTATGCTATTTTAATTGATACATTTGACTTGTTTTAAGTTAAACATGCTTAACAAGTATGTTAAGAAAACTATGAAAAAAAATTATTTCCTTTTTGAATAAATATTAATTATAGTGTGGTTTCCATAAACTGATGGTAAAAGTTTCCAAGGTACCAGAGTAGTTAGATTAAAACAGTTATTTGACAGTTACCTTTTCATCTGGGAATAAAAAGGAAATTCTGCAGAGGAAAAGGGGTTTTGTGCAAAAATATAAGGAACAAATAGAGGGGTCAAAGGTGAGAGTGTCCATATCTGGCAAGAACGAGTGGAGCTCTACAACCTAACAATTGGAGGAGAGGCTGGATAGAGGTCTTCAGGTATACCTCTAGAAGAACTGTTATTTCATCCTACTCTAGTGCAGAGCATGGGGGAAGCTGAGGATTTAATTTCCTCTCTCATGGTTGGGAGGATGCCATCAACCATACATATCTGAGATAAGTATTACAAACCCAGAATGGATTCGAATAAAGAGTTATTATTATGCATTTATAAATATGTTAATCTCTGTAATTAAATTTATGTACACTATGAAAGTTGAATACAAAAAATTAGAAATTATTCTTTTCATTGAATGTTTGAATAGATATTTAATTCAGGTTTAAATAATCAAATCCCAATGTCTGTAAAAATATCCCTAGTATAAGTATGAAGTATACTAGTCCAGGAAAAGTACATCTTTATGTGCATAAATAAATCTTAAATATTTAAGTATAACTAACATTTCGAGTAGAAGTAGAAATAGTTTGAGTTTCTGTAGAAAATAAATTAATGGATGGGAAGGTTAGTCCATCCAGGGAAGAATCCCTATACAGGACAATCTGACTTGTAAAAATATTAGGAAAATCTTACGCGGACTAAGGGTTGAGGAATAAACCCTTTTTAAATGATGGTCTAGACATTTGAGAAAAACTTATTTCAAAGGAAGAAAATACTGAACTTAAATTAAATTAAATTAAATTTTCTGAATAGAAACATTATAGTGAACAAGTGGTTCTGTGTAGAACATCATACTTAAGAAAATAAGAGATACTTTCTTTTAAAAAAACAGGAAACCCTCGTGAAGAGGTAAAACTTTTTTTTGAGATAGCATAAGAATAAATTGGAAAGAAATCCCATCGTACAGAACTATACTATAATTCACAAATGCTAGAAGGAAATATTGCATGTATATAACCAAATGTAAACATTACCCAAAAACCTAATAATGGAGCGAAGAACCCAGAACGAGATTGCAAATTGTGCACAACCAACAAGGAAGTGGAAACTGAAACAATATTCATAGCAAAAATGTGAGGCGTTATGGCCATAAATAACATACAAATATAAATAAACTCATGGAATTGTCTATACAATAGAATTATGACAATTGGTAACAAAGTTAGAATGGAATGTTCCCTTTTAATACAAGCCATTGGAAAAAAGAGAGAGTCGAATTTTATTTAAATGTAGTCCATTTTCACAAAATAGAAGTGCTATTCACTGAACGCTTAGACTCAGAACTAAAACCTCAACCAAAAAAAACCAAAATTTATCAATATATAGATTACATAGAGGCCTCAAAGGGCTATACACTTCCACAGTAATTTAAGAGTGATACAGCTTGTATACAAAGACTAATTTCTCTATTTTAAACTAACAAGTGAGCATGTCTAAATTAAGGATGGGGACAGAAATATCTTGGAAGAGACAACTCGGGGATGTCGTGGTACCTGGAGACAAATGGATGAGTAATTACCATATGGAAGACCACATGCAAGCCAAAGTTGTAGATGAGTTAGGGTTTGAAAGAAATACCTGCAAAAATAAATGGAAGCCAAACCATGAGGATTTAACAGACAAATCCCCCAAATTGTTTTAAAAAAATTAAAGGAATTTTTACAAGCATGAATTTGAACTAAAAATTACCTCTCAGAAGAAAAGGGTTCTGAATGAAATCTTGGAAAGAAAACCAATTCAAATTTTTGAGGTCGAGAATACATTGAAAACTTAAACTTACCTAAAACACAGTGGAGAAAGGAAAAATATTACTATGTTGGCCTTGCCGAAGTTGGGAAGCCATCATTGGATGAAGAAAAGTCAGATACTTTCGAATAAAAAACATGTAGTACATTCATGGAAGCTGATGCACAACCTCTACCAAGCAACGTAGGTTGGAACTAGCAGGAAACCCACATTCATCACTAAAAAGAAGCATTGTGTGAGAACAGTAATCAACAAGTAATTGATGGCAGGTAATGCCAGAAGAAATGGTGGAGTCAAGACAAGTAATACCTTCATTCTTAGACCAAAAACAAAAATCAAAGAAGTAAAAACACCAAACAAAGTTACAAAACTCGGCGGAACGCGGTGATAAAAAATGTGGAAGTGGTTAGGGTTCATGGGGGGTAGGGTATTACCCTAATTGTCCCAACCTCCATTACAGACGTTAGATCATCAAATCTACCAAGGGCAGAGATCAACCCAGGTGTCCAGCTTTAGAAATATTTCCTTATCCGATGATACAAAGGATCAAGCCAAGGGTTAATAAATCCATAAAACATAAATAAAAATATCACCCAAATCTCATGCCATGGGTTAAGAGTTGCAGCCAGTGGGCTAGTGATCAACCCAACAATCAAATATAATAATTCTGAACCACAACTTAAGGAATAAAATATAAGGAATCATGAAACGAATTATTGCAATGTGGCAGAGTGCTATATTGTTTAAATTTTTATTTATATGCTATGCAATCATGTATTAATACTATGATTAATAGATGTCATAACGGTAATTTCATGCTATGCATATGCTTTGAAACCAATAATTTGAGACTATGATTAATAGATGACATAGTGGTAATTTCAGGCTTAGCAAATTTTAAATGTTACATGGTAAATATAACTTCTTCTTTTTTTATCTTTATATTTTCATTGGTAAGTTTCAATGTTTTACTTGGTAAAATGTTACATGTGGTATCAAAGCAGCGTTCATACGTTGGGCCCCAAATGGGTCACCTAAATAACATTTTGTGTGTGTAAATTGTGCATAGAAATAGGAAGAAGGGATTGATAGAGCACAATGAGGAGGGGTTTGGCATATCATGATCCCAAGACTATAGGGGAAGATCACCCCCAATCTAACCCAGAAATGAATCCAGAAATTTGGGTGCAGCTGAGCGTGGACTAGCATCAACAAACCAACAACTTACTTAAGGAACAAAAAAGGAAACCCAGTATACTTTTGTATATTGTGCAATAATGACAAGAATGAATGGTTCAAGTGAGAAATGATAATCAGAAATTGATGTGGGAACAAGAGAGATTCTTAAAAGCCTCTCAGATAGACAAAATCAAGGGACAACTCAACCAAGCCCAGAAAGAGACACATGAGAAGAGGGTGAACAATGACAACAAGATAATGATAAGAAGGAAATTATTCATACCCAACGGAGCGATAAGAAAAGTACTTATAATGAAGCAGAGTCAGGAAATGTCTCAGACTAGCAAGAGATGAAAAACATAAATTGGAGTTATAAGGTGAATTCTAGAAATCAAACCTCCTACATTTGATGGAGAGGCTGAAGAGGTAGTATAAGCATGGATAATTAACATGAAAAAATACTTTCAAGTCTAATAATACAACAACAAATTGAAAGCTTGATTGGGTATTCATCAATTGCGGGAAAAAGCCACATTATGGTGGGAGGAAGAAAAAATGTGCAAGGAATAGAGGACCAGAATGTGACTTGGGATGAGTTCCAATAATATTTTAAATACAAATACTTAACCTAGTGATTTTTCCATGAACATTCTCAAGAGTTTAATGATTTGATATTGGCAGCTAACAATGGACAAAGTAATAACCAAATTTACCTCCTTATTAAGGTATGTACTGTATTAAGAGATGAAAAGGAAAAAATAAAACGATTCTTGAGTAGCCTACCTACTCATATGAAGGATAGGATCGAATTTGTAAATACAAAGACCGTGGATGAGGTGATACGAAAAGCACGTATGTGCTATCAATAGTCCAAGGTAAAAGGAGAAGCTGGTAGGAATTGGCCACCAAAGAAGGGGCATAAAAGTATTTCAAATTTTAAAGGTAGTAGATCCGGAAATTATAAGAATTTTATAATAATGCTGCCATAAATACAACAAATAAACAATAGGGAAGTAACCAACATAAAACCAAGTGGCTAGCAAAAGAACGACCCATTGAAGCATCCAGTAGACTAGATCATGGGAAAATCCAGAAACTGCCACTACATTGTTGGGGATGCGATGAGGCACATTATTCTAAGAACTATCATCACCATGGGAGAAATGAAACTGTAGCTAATCTGCAAGAGGAATCAATGGTGGGGGACGTGGCATGAAGCATACCAAGAATCAAGATGACACTTTAGGATTGGCAAGTGGATTAACAACCGACCATGATATAACTGGAAGGTAAGTTGTATTCCCAAACTATTTTTATTTTAGTTGATCGTGGTGCCAGTTTAAGCTATGTAAATCCCTAGATAGTATAAAAATGTGACTTGCAGAGCTAGAGATTTAAAAATCCCTGGCTAGTACAATTGGCCACTGGGGCAAAGAGAAGATTTAATGCTAAAGTTTCCAACTATCCCCTAGAAGTTGGAAACCAGCACACAGACGTTGAATTGAACATTCTACCTTTAGGCTCCTATGATATATTACTAGGAATGAATTGGTTGGAAGTGCATTGTGCATTGATATATTGAAAAGAGAAAAAAAATTTATAATGTAGAAGATAGAACTCGCCAAGAATTATAATGGACTAAGAACCCACTTCAGTTGTGTCCTATTACTGCATCTTAGTTGTGAAAATGCATTAGAAAATTTTGTCAAATTTATGTTATTAAATTGGGATTCACCAATTCTAAAGATAATACCCCTATGATGGAGAATATACCGGTGGTACGAGACTTTATGGATGTGTTTCTGGAAAATATACTGGGACTACCTCCAAACAGAGATATCGATTTCACCATCGAATTAATGCCAGGGGCAACACTGATATCACGTGCATCATATCGAATGAGTGTACCCAAATTAACTGGGTTGAAAATGCAACTATAGGAATTTCTTGACAAGGGATATATTCATCCTAGTGTGTCTCCCTAGGGGGCACTAATGTTGTTCGTGAAAAACAAGGATAGTACGATGCGAATGTGTATGGATTATAGACAGCTTAACAAATTAACTATTAAGAACAAATACTCACTACCACAGATAGATGATATTTTCGATCAGGTAAAAGGGGCGAATATATTCTTGAAAATAGATCTAAGATCTAGGTATCATCAAATACGGATAAAAGATGAGGATATATATAAAAAAACTTTCCATACCCGATATGGGCATTATCAATTTATGGTTTTACCGTTTGGGTTAACCAACGCACCAATGACATTCATGAGTTTAATGCATCGAATTTTTCATTCGTTCTTGGATAAATTTGTTCTAATATTCATTGAAAATATATTAATCTACTCAAAAAACATGGAGGAACATAAGGAAAACTTGCAAACGGTATTAAAAATGTTTAGAGAACATAAACTCTGTGCCAAATTCAGTAAGTGTGATTGATAGAAAGAAAAGATCCAATATTTAGGCCCTGTTATTTCTGTTGAGGGTATAGAAATAGAACTGGAAAAAATAATGACCATTATGGAATGGAAAGTACCCAAAAACGTAGCATACATATGTTATTTTCTGGGATTGTATGGCTATTACCAGTGTTTTATTGAGGGGTTCTCTAAGATTCTTTTCCTATAACCTCATTGCATTGGAGAGGGTGAGTGTTTAAATGGAATAGAGAATTCCAAACCATCTTCAAACAATTAAAACAATTGTTGACTACATCTCATGTATTTAAGGTTACTGATCCAAATAAGGAGTTTGAAATTTACACCGATGCTTGCAAGGAAGGAGTAGGAGCAGTGTTGTCACAAGAAGAAAATGTTGTGGCTTATGAATCTTGGAAGCTAAAAGATCATGACCAATGATATTCAGCATATGATCTAGAGTTGCCTGCAGTAGTGCACATACTCAAGGTATGGAGGTACTACCTATTTGGAAAAAGATTCATGTTAAAAACAGATAACAATAGCTTGACTAGTTATTTTAAACAAGATGAATTGAATGCTCTTCAAGCCAGGTGGAATGCATTCCTAAGCGAATTCGATTTATAAATTCAACATGTTAAAGTAAAATAAAACCGTGTTGCCAATTCCATAAGTAAAAATTTCATTATGTGTATGAACTACTTTAACCGGGTGGAATTTAAGTTCTAGGAACAAGTGAAGGAGGCTGCAGAAAATGATCCTAAATATCAATTTTTATGGTAGAAAACACAAGAAGTAGAAAATCAGAGAAAGAAAACAAATTATAAGATCAACAATGAACATCTATAGAATTTTCAAGGAAATATATACATTCCTAATCGAATAAGTTTAAAGAGTTGATCTTAGATGAATATCACTGAAGCTCTTATTCTAGACATCCTAGTTACTAGAAAATGTCAACAACAATCAGAAAATATTAGTTTTGGCCGGGAATGCGTAAAAATATCACTGAATACTTGAATAAATGTTTGGACTGTCAACAAGTCAAGGTAGAACATCAACACCCAGCAGGTTTTTTACAACCTATTCCCATTCCAGAATGGAAGTGGGAAGTTATATCGTTAGATTTTATTACAGGATTATCAAAAACAAAGCGACACAATGCCTTGATAATGGTGTTAGTTGATTGATTGAGCAAGGCAACTCACTTTATTCTAGTACACTTAAACTATAAAATCATACATATTGTTGACATCTTCATGAGGGAGGTGTTTATATTAAATAGAATTCCGAAAATAGTTATCTCAGACAAAGATGTAAAGTTCACCTCAACTTTTTGGAAGGCATTTTTTACCAGTCTAGGCACACAAATTCAATTTAGTACCGCATATCATCCACAGACAGATGGACAAACTGAAAGGGTGAATAACATTTTGGAGGACATGCTATGGATGTATGTAATGCAACAACCCATGAAGTGGGAATATTATTTGCACCTCGTGTAATTCTCTTACAACAATGGATACCAGGAATTCCTCAAGATAAGTCCCTTTGAAGCATTATGCGGTCGGCAATGAAGAACCCCCATTAATTGGAGTAGCCCAAAAACCAAACCAATGCTTGGACTAGAAATGTTGGCTGAGATGGAACTGGAAGTAAGGAAGATCCATAAAAATCTAAAATTTTCCCAAGATCGGCAGAAATATAAAAGTTGCCCAAGAGAGGGTGAAAATGTGAAGTTGGGTTACACTTTTTGCCCTTTTTTGATAAAAAACTTTCATTTTTTCAGTTCTTCAACTTTCTGCAAACTATAACAATTTCTCTGTTTAGAATTTCATTTTGCGATAAAAATAAAAGTTTTCAGAAATTTTGTTAGCTTTCTATTACTTATTTTTTGAAATTTTTTTATGTAGATTTGATATGTCAACTTAGCATTAATTTGAATGTGTGTTTCTTAACAATCAAAGGATTCATAAGAAGTCGTGTTAATACACAATGTTGTATTCTTTGAAAATCTGTGTTTTTGAGAAAACAAAATGTGTTACAACAATCTAGACAGAGTCTACTTCAGTTTCATCAAATTTACAAAGCCAATGGATGCATATCATAATTATTAGAAATTTTTGAACTGGTACAATATGAAAAAACTGTGTATTCTGGATATGTTTCGCGACGCAACAAATTTCTTAACATATAAGTTATAAACTAAAAATATAAAAGATACCTATTGGAGATGATGAACCAATTTAATGCACCATAATTTTTTTAATTTTTTTTACAATGTATTTTGAGAGATACAAAATTTTGATTTCACTGAATCACAATGACCCTCAGAAATTGTTTACACCCATTTTATTAGAAAATTAATTAAAATTAGTAAATGTTTATGAAGTTCCATAAAATTTATATTTCCTGAAAGTAGATTCAATTCTGAAAATGCTTGTCTTGGTTCCGACAGTTAATTCAGAATGTTTCATGGAGTTTAATCAGTCCAAAGTTGCAGAAACGTCAAGCTACATAACTAGTGACACGTTAGTTCGGCCGAACTTTGATTAAAAAAAAAGTCGAACTATTTTTTGCACCGACGACCTATTAAGTCTAACGACTTAATAGTTCGGTCGAACTCTTAATCAAAGTTTGGCCAAACTTTTAATCAAATTTAGGCTAAACTTTAATCTAATTTTCCATCGGCCGAAAAAATTCGCGGAGCCCCTCCTAAAACACATTTCACGGCAATATAAATTGCCGCGAAATCATTCATAATTTTCGCACATTTCGCACATTTGATCTGATTTTATAAAGGTCTTGGTTTGGATTTAAAGACTTTTCTTGGAGGTTTGGGTTTAAAGGCACTTCTTGGAGGCGGACTAATTTAGCAAAGAATTTTTTTGGGTTTAGAGACTTTTCTTGGAGGACATTTCTTGGAGACGGTTTGATTTTTCAAAAAATTGTTTTGGGTTTAATGAATTTTCTTGGGTGTACATTCAAAGGAAATTTCTTGGAGGTATGTGATACATTTTTTTGGATGTTTTTTGTTCATTTTCTTTTTGAAAGTATGGATTTGTGCTTAATTTCGAATTCTTGGAGACGGTCTAATTTTGCAAAGAATTGTTTTGGGTTTAAGGAATTTTCTTGGACGTACATTCAAAGGACATTTCTTGAAGGTATGTAATACATTTTTTTGGATGTTTTTTGTGCTTCATTTTTTTAAAAGTATGGAGTTAGGCTTAATTTCGAAAAGACATTTTCTAGAAGTATTTTTTGAAGTATTTTTTAAAGTGACGTTTTTTTTTTTCAAGTTGGAGGCATTTTTTGAAGTGACATTTTTTTAGAGTACGTGTTTTGAGTTGAAGTAAATATTTTTAGCTTCGTTTCATTTTTATAAGACATTTTTTTCTCGAATTTTTTAAAGTAAGTGTTTTGGATTGGAGTATGTATTTTTTGCAAAAAAATTAAAATGACTTTTTTTTAACCATTTTTATTTTTTTATTGATTTATTAAATTAATTTTTGAAGAAATGGAATTGTCTTTATTACTGAAATCTGGAAGACTTCAAGTAAGAAAGAGATCAAAAGACCCTCCTGAGAATGTAGAAGAGACGCAGACACCTGCAGACATAAAGAGTTCTCTCAAGAATAGGGAGAAGAACTCTCAAAGAAAATGACAGTATAACAAATGTTAAGGATCTTATTGATAATAAATTCTCTGGAAAATGTAGTTTTGTCTTTATTTGATGAATCATTAAAAGATTATTAGTCAAACAGTCAGAGAGCCTCAAACATTAAGAGATAGAGTTAGCAAATTTTGAGAAAGTAAGATGTTATTGAACTAATGTTGTAAGATATAAAATACTAGAAAGAATTCAAACAATAAATTGAATCAAGCAAGCACACACACACACACACACACACACACACACGTATATATATTGAACACATGCACGTATTATTGAAATTATACATATATTTATTAATTTAGTTATTTATTGTTCATATGTAAACTTATTATGTACTATTTTTTCGAATATGTACAGATGAAATCAGTGTCGATGATGAGATGTTAGAAAATGTTGACACTCACACATATGGAGATAAAAAACCTGACCATGTTATATGATATCGTGTTAACTGCATTTTTGAAAAGTATTTCTTAAATGAGCAGGTGACAGTTCAAGATCAAATGTTGAAAGGTCTCTTATCATTAAGGAAATTAAAATAAGCTATGACACTACTGCGTATTTGAAAATCAACCAAAGATAAAAAAAAAAATGAAGGAAGATGTGATACAAAATATAAGTAGTGCTATAAATTCAATTAGGAGATCTAGAGAGAAAAATGTTTCAATTGTACGTAGAGGAATACATATGGCAATGGTTTCATCAAGTACTAAAGAGAATCGTTTGGTAACATCTATGGCACGAGCATTAGGAACCTCGCGAAAAACTTTGCACAAACATCAGAAATTTCGGCTGCAAGTAGATGTAAATGATGAACTCGCTTGTTGGAGAGCTATTTGTAGGCAACCATACAAAGATAGACTTGGAGAAAATGTTAAAAAAATAATATATGAATATTGGAAGAACAATTCGCATGCTTCGCCAACTGCAAGGCATGTGATGCGAAGAAGAATAGCACGAAATCAGTATGAAGAACATGAAAAATATTTCTTGGAAACCGCTTAGATAGAGTTATTCAACAAGTTCAAAGAAGAGAATCATCAAATTCATGTTTCAATCAGTGCTTTTGTTCAACAAAACCATGGTATGTAAAACATATCACCCTACGTAACACTTGTTGTTTCCATTATCATGTGGAATTTGAGTTATATTATGACACATTCCTTGATTTTGGTAGAACATTATGGAAGGATTCACCTCCTCCTTCCACTATCCGTGATTTCATATCTCAAATTCTATGTGAAAGAGAAAGCGATGAACTATTTTACAAAAAGAAATGTGTTGGTAGTAAAAAATGCAATGATTGTGGAAATTTGACTAAATTTCAAAACAAATTTCTTACTGATATAAATTATCAATCATTTTCCAACATGAAAGTGAAATGGAAGAGATATGAATATATCGATACATCGATTCAAGGTGCAAGTAGTGTTAAAAGAATTGAATTACTAGAAGACAAAATTTGTGTGATAGACTTTTTGAGAAAGTTTGAGGCAAAAATTTGAAAATACACCAAGCATTTCCATAGATCTCAATGGCAATACTTGCAATTCAAAAAATCTCATGAAGTTTTTCCACCAGGGACCATTTTGCTAGTGATTGATTTTGCAAAAAACTACACATTTGTTCCACAAAAAGAAATTCAGAGTGAATAATATCATTCTGACCAAGTCTCCATACTCATCCATATTTTATATATACATGTTGAACAAAATGTCGATCATATAGAAATCACGAGTGAAAATCAACATATCATTAAAGAATATCACTTTTATATCAGTGACGATCATACACATGATACATATTTTGTACAACATTGTTTTGGAAAAATTTATGATTCATTGAAAAATCGTGGAATAGCATTCAATGAACATTGGATATGGTCAGACGGATGCGCAGGTCAAGTCAAATCTGCACGATCATTCTTTTGGTTGTGTTTTATTCATAAGAAAACTTGCATTAAACATTGTTGGAATTTCTTTGAGACTGGCCATGGAAAAGAAGAACATGACGGTGCAGGAGCATGCATAAAACGAGCACTTCGAGTATATCAAATGAACCCCTCAGCAAGCCGACTTGTGAAAGCTAAAGAAGTTTTTCAATGGTGCATCGCTACTCTAAGCCATGAGACTAACCCATCAAGGGAAGTGCGAAGGTACATTCAGTTTATTTTTTATTGGAAATCTAATTTTAAACATTGTACATTTATCATGCAATGATTACCTTTGATTGTATTTTGATATCATATTTACAAATTCTTCTTTTAATTTTCCATATAAAGGTTTTTCTGGCATATTGGGATCGAAGACGTAGATAAATCAATTGGAAATGATGTTGAAACAATAAAAGGGACTCGAAAATTGCATTCAATTAAAATAAAGTCGTCTAGAAATGTGTTTGCATTGGATAAAAGAAAATATTCTTGTTTTTGTGATGTTTGCATAGACAACACAAAATCCAATGACATTTGTGAAAATAAAATGTATGTAAAATATTGGAAACATACAGAGCTAAATACAAAGGGAAAAATGTCTATTGCAATGTTTGAAGAAATGCAATCAGAGGAAACTACAATATCATCTGATGGTGATCGAGTTTATGATCTTGTTAGAGAAGGTAACATTTGAATTTCTTTCTAATGATTTAAAGATCTAGAAATAAATTTAAATATGTATAATTTTGTTAAGTTTGTTTTATTGTGCAGGAGATGTTTTTGTTGTAATTGCACCTATTGACAACGATGAAAATGTTAAGTATTATTTGATGCGTTGCACTAAACGAAAAATGAAATTATTAGAAAACTATAATGATCACGGATTTCAATATGACAGAGGATCTATTATACTGAAAGGTTATTTTTTCAGACAAACTAATCAAAGTGGGGACTTTGTTTACTTTGAAGACTATGAACCTGATTCCATAAGTTGTCAATATAGTCACTTGGTGTGTGCAACATGCATAAAGTTGATAGAGGTTCAATCAAAGAAAAAAACGAAAATTAAGAAATGGAAAATGTCAAAATCCGATCATGAACGGATTATTGAAGATGGCATTCCATTGGAATTTTTTTGATTGAATTGCCCAACAATTTATTCTCTTTGGATTAAATATATTTTAGAACTTCTAGTACGCTCAACTAAAAATTTAGCTGCTTATGTTATTTGTGCAAGTGTTTGCACATGTACAAATTGTTTTGGTACATATGCACGTGCTCTAGTATCAACTAAAAGTATCAAGGATATATACATGTGCATTGATGAAAGATGTTACATGTATCAAGGATATATATATATATATATATATATATATATATATATATATATTCTAGAATGCAATTAATTTTTCAAGTAGTTTTATTATGTGCATTGATGAAAAATGATTCACGTACTCAATATATATGTTCTAGAATGCAATTAACTGGAACTAGTTTTTCTTATGTGCATTGATGAAAAACTAGTTGGATTTTCTGGTAAAAAGTATCCACAATGTAAATAAATCGTCTGCAGTATAGTTTTGTATGAAGATTCCTTTCAGACAAGAGACTCGGAGCACTTCTTCGACTTTTGGTGGGATTTGACCCACATCTCTATTCCTGATTGAAAATCTAGTACAAAATTTGTTTGTCCAATGGTCAGATATGTTCAATGTGCGTTGATGAAAAATGTTACTTACATATTGGATATATATGTTCTAGAATGAAATTAATTGTTCAAGTAGTTTTACTATGTGCATTGATGAAAAATGATTTAAATGTACTCAATATATATGTTCTAGAATGCAATTTTAACTAAAAGTAGTTTTTCTATGTGCATTGATGAAAAATCGTATTGGATATATACATGAACTGAATGTGCCCAATTTTTCTTGTGAGATTTTCTAGTAAAAAGTATTTGTGCAATGTAAATAAATCATCCAGAGTATATTTTTTTAGGAAGATTCCTTTCAGACAAGAGACTCGGAGCACTTCTCTGACTTTTGGTGGGATTTGACCCACATCTCTATTCCTGATTGACAATCTAGTACAAAATTTGTCTGTACAATGGTCGGATATGTTCTATGTTCTAGAATGCAATTAACTGAATGTCATCAATTTACCAAATTATAAATCAACAAGGCTACCTATTTGAGTGCATTAATGACATTGACCCAAATTCAACAAACATATGTGTACTTCTTATATTTCCAATCAAAATTAAAGGGATAATTTACATATATCTACTTCTTTAAACTCTTTTTTCAATTAGAGCTCAATTGATACATGGTTAGTTGCATTGAAAAGCTATGTTCTTCCTATTGGACATTTTTTCACTCAAACAAGACTATGTAGAGATCAAAAGCAATCTTAAGATGCCAAATGTACTTCAACCATCCAAAACTTGAGTTTTAAAAACTTTTTGATTAAATCAAAACAATACAAGTCACATAGGAGTCTTCTATCTAAGCCAAATGTAGATTGAAACCATCCAAAACTTAGATCAAAAAATTTAACATTATATCAAAACATTTAACATTTAACATTAAATCAAAATTAAAGGGATTTTACATATAGCTACTTCTTTACTCTTTTTGACTAAATCAAAACAATACTTCACATGGGAGTCTTCCATCTAGGCAAAATGTAAATTGAAACCATCAAAAAATTAAATCAAAACATTTAACATGTTATATCTTGAAACATTTAACATTTAACATTAAATCAAAATTAAAGGGATTTACATATAACTACTTTAATCTTTTTGAATATATCAAAACAATACTTCAAATAGGAGTATCTTCCATCTAGGAAAAATGTAAATTGAAACCATCCAAAACATAGATCAAAACATTTAACATTTAAAATTAAATCAAAATTAAAGGGATTTACATATACAACTACTTCTTTACTCTTTTTGATTCAATCAAAACAATACTTCACATGGGAGTCATCCATCTAGGCCAAATGTAGATTGAAACCATCCAAAACTTAGATCAAAAAATTTAACATTATATCAAAACATTTAACATTTAACATTAAATCAAGATTAAAGGATTTACATATATATAACTGTAATGAACATAATGTACATAGCGAGACCCGTCTCCTGGGTTGCTTAACTAGCCAACACCAGAGGGGTTCTGAATCAAAAAAACAAAAAAGGGGCTACCCATAACTGGGAAAAAGCTAAAGAGGACCTAACATCAAGCTAGTTATCGATGTGTGTAGGAGGATTCTCCTCCACAATTGGACAACCGTAGTCCTCCGTATCATCATCTACTCCCTTGGAGTGTTGGGAGGAGTTGTTGCTACTTGTGCCATCACTGTTAGAGCTCGTCGATCCGGATTTGACTGGAAGAGCTGTAGTCTTCTTGGTGTCCTGGAGCTGATGGGTTGGGATGGTGTACTTTCTCCACCGCTTCCTGGAACTAGAAACACCTTCATCTTGCGGCTCCTCCTAAAAATATATGGAAATGGTCGTCGTAATTCGCAGTCTGACCATAGCGCTAGTGAAGTGAAATTGTGCTTCATTACTTGCTGGAGGAGGGTGGCTACCTGTGTCATGGATGGAAAGAGGAGGGCGAGAGCCAACACTCCTGCCCCCTCCATCCCTACCCCCATCTCCCCTTTTGCAACACATCCATTGTCTATGCATGGTGTCTTCCATAGGCCAAATGTAGATTGAAACCATCAAAAACTTAGAACAAAACATTTAACTTTATATCAAAACATTTAAAACATTTAACATTAAATCAAAATTAAAGGGATTTACATTAAATGTAGATTAAAATGGTATCCAATATTTAGTTTTAAAAACTTTTTGATTATATCACAACATTACTTGACATGCCATCCAATTTTAGTTCAATTATCCAATAAAAACATTTAATATTATATCACATGTGCCAAACGTTGATTGAAACCATCCAAAACTTAAGTTTTAAAAAAATTTTGATTATATATCAAGCAACATTACTTCACATGCCATGCCAATTATAGTTCAACTATCCAATAGAAACATTTAACATTATACCACATGTGCCAAATGTAGATTGAAACCATCCAAAACATAAGTTTTAAATTTTTTTTTATTATATATCGTGCAACATTAAAACATTAAATATCACATGCGAAATGTAGATTGAAACCATCCAAAACTTAACTTTTAATTTAACAAAAAATCATAGATCACAACATCACTTCACATGCCAAATGTACTTCAACCATCCAAAACTTAAATTTTAAAAACAAAACAAATTATAACACATCATTACATAACATGCCAAATGTAGTTCAGATGACAACATTAATTTATAGATGACAACATTACTAGTAGTTCAATTATCCAAAACTTAAAAATTTTAAAAACCAAACAAATTATATAACAACATTACTTCACATTCACATGCCAAAAGTACTAAAACCATCCAAAAATTAACTTTTTGGAACAAAACAAATTATATTAACACTATAATAAAATATTTCCAAAAATTGTAGATCTCACAAGTATCAAACTGTATATATATATATATGACAGTGCATCTAGATAATATATAAAAAATATAATTTAAGACTATCTAAATCTTGAAATCAAATCTACAAATCATGTCCATCAAATAGAGATGGATCTAGCGTCTTTCCTATCAGGGTCTCAATCTGCGCACTATCATGTGAAGCATGGGAAACATACATACACAATGCACATGTACTTGAACATTAAAATTTGATGTTTTAAAAATGAGTGAGAAGATATATAGAACTTCATTTAAAAAAAAAATCATGCAATACCTCATGAGGTTCCCTCTCCATTTGATAACCTACAACAAGTTTCGCCCCCATGGGAACATTTGCAACAGTAAACTATACAATATACATGTACAATTAAATATATATATATATATATATATATATATATATATATATATATTAAAAAATTTCAAATGAAAATGCACGTGTACATATATAAACTTATTTTCAATAATATTAAAAAAAAAGTTAGACAACTTGTTCAAATGGTTGAAATGGTGTGAATGTTCCTATCTCCGTCGCTAGAGTCTATGGATTAAAGAAATCTTCTATAGGAACCTAAATTCAAAAAATTTAAAATAACTCAAGATATATATATATCTCAATTTTTAATGGAACTTTTTGAGGTGGAATATATATATGTAACTTAAACATAAATTTTAAAAGTGAAAAATTGTCCATACTTGTGGCTCATCTCCTAAGGAAGTAGAAGGTACATCTCCCAAGGAAGAAGAAGGTACCGCCATCCCAAACACATCGGACGGAATCAGAATCTATTAAAACATTTTATCATTATATATACATACATGTACATGTGTGCACAATTATTTATTTTAAAATATCACTTAAAAAACACTAACATTTTCCAACATATCTTGATGGTGAGACCCATCTGCATTGTTTGAACTAGAGTTCCCGAACGTGATATTAAAATTTTCGTCATTCATCATGCGTGACAACTGCAAATGGTGTTTTAACATATGATGATATATTTTTGTTAGATTAATGTACATACAAATAAATGTATACATGTACATACACATGTATTTATTACAAATTGTACACATGTATACATGTTAAAATAATTGAACCCTGAGGTAATTAACACACACCGTTCCCGCGCCCTCTTCCTCATGAAGAATTAGGTCTTGAAAACCATTGCAAAAAAAATTTTCATATATTTGGAGATCTTCAACATTCATGTTGTCAATCTCTTCATCTGTACAATACACAAAATTGGCATGTGCATTTTCACGTGCTCTTTGTCGATTTAGACAAACATCGACTCTTCCCAATCCGTTGTAACCATTGTCGATCATGACATCCATTGCTTCTCGACTTATTCTAGAAGTCGCATCCATCTCTGACTACAGATTTTCGACCCAAAAATTTTGACTCACCAATGGCGACTCAGGGCGAGGCAACTCCACATCTCGCTTAGCAGCCTTACGTTCATACAATCGACCTTTAATCGGACCAAAAAATTCTGATGGAAGGTCATTGTAGTTGGGTTTCAAATCCAAAAAAAAATCTGCATAAAACAATTGTGAAAAATAAACAGGAACCTCGTCGCTCCATGGGAGCCTTCCATAGGCCGCAAGGTGCCTATCATACAAATAGTGAGCTATATTTGGGTGCTTGAAATATTGCACCTTCAACATTTTTCTTTTTGGCTCTTCCTTGAAATTAAACATTGACTTCACCATATCTTTTGTAACTCTTTGTTTTACATCCTCCCATTTATCTGGACCCATTACTGTTTCCTTTCTCTTTCTCATCACTTCTACAAATGTATTAGTCGTTGGCCCAAGATTTTGGTACACATTTACAATTTCGCCCAATGAATGTGTAACTATTTCTAGGCTTTGTCAACTCTCAACAAGTAGAGTCAAAGCCACGAGATCTCTCCGTAATTTTGCATGAAGTTTTTCACACCTTTGTAAGGTGCATTGTGTCATGTTTGTTTCCCATCGTATATCAGAAATGTCGGCCGGATAAGTTGTGGTGGGTAGACAACCTTCTTCTTGAATGTGGCGTTCTACCCTACGTCTACTTTGACCAATATTTGGAACATTTTTGGCCTCTCCATCAATATTTTTAAAGTTTGTATATTAGAAAAAACACATGTAAAAAAATTTGTACAAATTCAATGAAAAAATATTGAAATTGATGGCAACCTTGACGTGGTTGGTTAGCATCTTCTCCACCATGAAATTGTTGAGACCTAGAATGACCCTGCTGATAACCAGCACCACCAGCCGTTGATTGGCCTTTGGGGGAATAAATATCACCACCTTCACGCAACCTGCTACCACTCATTGATGGCCCTCTAAGGGGATTTGAACCACCACCAACCTCTCGAGATGAGAGAGAAGCTTCATAAATAAATACGAATTTATAATCAATTGAAAAATACATTCATGTGTACATATAAATACATGTACATATTCATTGATTAAATTGCGTGAACCATACCACGGCTGGGTGAACCATGGGCAAGATCCATGGATGGAATAGAGACCCTTCTCTTCTTAGCTTTTAAAAAATAAAAAACGAAACTTATTAACAACTAATTTAACTCACAAAGTTAATAAAAAATCAATTCCATATGTACACACATGTATGGAGATTTAATATTATATTTAAATACCGTGAACATCCCCTGATCCCTGAACCCCCATATGGGATTTTTTTGATCTTTGTCGTTCATCCTCCATGATATATATATCTATAGGTGGACATTTACACAAAATAAATTTCAGAAAATAAATTTGTAATTTAGTGTACACAAATTATGTAGAACACAACTTTCAAAGCAATAATTGATGTGTGAAACTCAATTTAAGAAAAAAATAAATTATAAAAATGATAATTTCACCAAATTGCGCTTTACATGGTGGGAGCACACTTGGTATAAAATTGTAAAAAACACATGGTCATTAAAAAAGAAATGAAACTGCATTTAAACAAACTCCATTTAAACAAAAAATTGTTGAAGTCCCCGCATTTTAATTTTATAAAAATGTGAAGTTCACCACTTGTTGCAAATGTGAAGTTCAACAAGTTGCGCTTTACATGGTGTGGTGGGAGCACACTTGGCATATAATTGAAAAAAACACATGGTCATTAAAAAATACACATTTATAAGTAACACACACATATCCAAGATATGTTACAATGTCCATCAATAAATTTTGAAGGAGAGAGTCTCAACACTAATTCATCTTTGAGAGATGAATCTTGAATTTTTGAAGAAGAGCATCTCAAAACCAATTCATCTTTGAGAGATGAATCTTGCATTGGCATTGCTCTGTATAATTCTAATTCATCTTTGATAGATGAATCATGAATTGGAATTTCCCCATGCAATAGATCAGCAGACATCTTATTCACATTTGTACAATGCCTTATACTAAAAAATTGAAATTGGCTAACAATATTGTTTGCTATTCCATGCAGTTCTTTTAGCCTCTCCTTCTTAACTTGGCACACGCCATTCATCTGGTTGCACACAAGTTCATAATTGTTGAAAAATACAATTCCATTTGATCCATACTCCATCGTTGTTCCCAAGCCTTCTATCAATCCAATATAATATGCCTTATTTTTTGTTGTTCCTCCCGGTATATTCAATTTCCTTTGGACGAATTTTCTAGTCGCAATATTGGAAAGCACATATGTAATCATTGCTTTCCCTGGATTGGGATAGCAAGAAAATTCTATGCATAATTTCCATTTTTCAACCATATTTAATGGTTTTCTTATCCCTGAAAAAAACAAATTCAATAAAAATATATATATTAAATCGACATTTATTGCAAATGCATGGGAGAAATGACACAAGATCATGAGGTAAATGACATGTGCATTGTTTATCTTAAATTTTGACTTAAAAATTTTATGGTAGAGTTCACATATAAAATTAATGGGAGGAAGCCTTTAGTTTGTGGGAGAAATGACACATGTACACATTTTACCTTAAAGTGGTTGTGTTTTATGGATATTAGAGGAAGCCTTTAGTTTGTGGGAGAAATGACACATATACACAGTTTACCTTAAAGTGGTTGTGTTTTATGGATATTAAAATGAAGAACTTCTATTTAGATCCATTCCAGAGATTGACTGTAGGGGAATTTACTATATATGTCACCTTTCATAAAAGATGAGATCCAGAGGCTACCTGGCCCTTTACAGACTATGCCTATAAAAATTGTAGAATTTAACACTACCTATCCCAATTTTACCTTGTGAAGGGTGTAGAGGACCCGTGGAATCACTCAAACTACTTTACGTAGACATAAGCGTGTATAAGAATGTGCATGTGTTTTACACTGACTATTTTAATCTTGTATTTAAATGACATTTGATATATGAATAATATGGAATGAATCATTGTACATTATTATCTTGAATCTAAAAATTAATATGGAATGAATCATTGTACATTATGATAATTACTTCTATATGCACAACTGGGAATGGGTTCCCCAACCCCAAGGACTAGTTCCTATTAAATTAACAATGTTGCATTATTCATCCCACACTATAAGCTTCTATCTTCTTTCTCAATCTTTGGGGCTATGATGTATTGAATTGAGAAATGGAAAAAAATTGTCAAATGTGAGCTATCAGCAACAGACCAGAGAGCAGAAGACGTGCGAAGCAAGAGATGAACAAACAAAAATTTCTATTATATATCAAGGTAAATTTTAAATGGGACTCATTTCATCTGCTACTAATAATTTAACATATTAATAAACCATTCACCAAATTCTAATACAACCAGTTTGTATATTAAGTATACAGGAACATAACCAGAAGTCAAACTGTTACATAGATTCTGTTTTGTAATTACAACAATTTCCAAAATGGTATCAAAAGAAATTTGCATCTAAATCGAAATTAGATACAATCATACAACAGAATAGCATAATCCTGCTATTGCACATTTAAATGAGATGTAGGTTACACCGAGCTTAAGGAGGCACATATATAGTGCTTGTAAGATCAATAGCTAGTTTCATTTAATATAACACAACTGCAGAAAGCTGTTGTTTGACATTGATATAGGATGAGAGAAATATGGTTTCTTTCTCGTAATGCCCTTCCAGGTACTCTATTAACTGTTACATAGATTACAACAACTTCCAAAATGGTATCAAAAGCAATTTTCATCTAAATCGAAATTATATACAATGATACAACAAAATAGAAGAATCCCAATGTTGCACATTTAAATGAGATGTAGACTGCACCGAGCTTAAGGAGGCACATATATAGTGCCTGTAAGATTGAAAGCTAGTTTCATTTAATATAACACAACTGTAGAAAGCTATTGTTTGACATTGATATGAGATGAGAGAAATCTGGTTTCTTTCTCGTAATGCCCTTCCAGGTTCTCTATCAATATTACATAGATTCTATTTTGTAATTACAACAATTTCCAAAATGGTATCAAAATAAATTTGCATCTAAATCTAAATTAGATACAATGATACAACAGAATAGCAGAATACTGTTGTTGCACATTTAAATGAGATGTAGGTTGCACCGAGCTTTAGGAGGCACATATATAGTGCATGTAAGATCGAAAGCTAGTTTCATTTAATATAACACAACTGCAGAAAGTTGTTGTTTGACATTGAAATGAGATGAGAGAAATCCGGTTTCTTTCTCGTAATGCCCTTCCAAGTTCTCTATTAACTGTTACATAGATTCTGTTTTGTAATTACAACAATTTCCAAAATGGTATCAAAACCAATTTGCATCTAAATTAAAATTAGATACAATGATACAACAGAATGTAGTTATAAAAAATTATTCATTTTATTCAGATTGAGAATAAATTAATAAATTTCATAGCTTGCCCGGTATTCTAGTGAGAGTAATAGTATAGAGAGAAAGACACAAATATCATCCCTTGCAATCGATGCTGAGGTTAAAATTACAACAGAATGTCGTTATAAAAATTTATTCATTTTATTTAGATTGAGAAGCAATTAATAAATTTCATAGCTTTCCCGGTATTCTAGTGAGAGTAATAGTCTAGAGAGAAAGATGCAATTCCCATCCCTTGCTCGCTATTCTGGCCATAGTATTATAGGAAAGGGAAAATACACATGGAAAATATATTTGCAATCGATGCTGAGGTTAAAATTAAAATAATTCGATGGGACTTGGAGAAAGCAGTGGAATCCAATGCGTTCTAGTTAGTCATAATTATGATAGAGAGATTTTTTTTTTCAGCATGAAAAAATATAGTTGGTTTATATTCATGTACCAGAGAAAAAAAAAGTTTTCATTTTTCAGTTTTTCATCATCATTTCTAGATTACATTTTGAGAGGGAAAACCTCATACTTGTTCAATAAATAGAATTTTAATAACATAAAACAAACATGAAGCAAATACATAGCATTTTAATCAAGAAAATTTTAACTGTTATCTCTTTTTTCGTCAAAACAGAGCCCTGTGCTCCACCCAGTACAGCTAAAGAGCTTCAACTGCGTATTAAAAAAGCAGAGTTACAGAGTAAAACTTTTAGGCAACATATGATAGAGATATTTAGGTTGGACAAATTTCTATGATGTCTTCTAATGTCGTTAAATTCCTTACCATGGTGATTTGCAGATGGCTCTAAAGGGCAGTTTTTTTTAATTGATAATATTTTGAGCTTAAAAGCTAAGAGGGTAGGGAAATTTCAACAAACATATCTCTAGAAAATTCCACTGACAAAATTTGCATTCGAACTAGTATCTAAGCTAAACAAGTCAAAATCTAATGGTCATGACACTAGGCTCACATGAGTAATTATTGTTTTGTAATTACAACAATTTCCAAAATGTTATCAAAAGCAATTTGCATCTAAATCGAAATTAGATACGATGATACAATAGAATAGCAGAATGTTTGACATTGATATGAGATGAGGGAAATATGGTTTCTTTCTTACCTCGGCAATAGAGAAGTGTGCAGAAGACGTGCGAAGAAAGAGCAGGAGATGCGCCAGCAAGAGACCAGAGAGTAGGAGATGCGCCAGCAACAGACTAGAGAGCAGCAGACGCGTGAAGAAAAAGTGAGCAAGCAAGGACACGGGAAAAGAATGAGGTTCGTGGGCGATATATTTATAATAAATAGTTTGGAAGAACTATGTTAACAGTAAAATTTCGGCCGAACTGTTGTTGCCAGTTTTCCCATCTCCGGCAAAAAAATCTATTTGCCCACGCTGTCAGTGTGTCATCAATCTAAACGGCAGAACGAGTTCGGCTGAACTTTTTCATGAAGTTCGGCCGAACTATTGCCGAAAAAAATTATGCCCCTGATTCTCACAAAATTGTAACCCAACTTCACAATTTAGCCCTCACATGTGGCATTGATTTATTTACTATTCTAGGAGTTTTTATTGTCCTCCTTTACACATTTATTCAAGCAACAAAAAAATGAAACAAAATTGAATATTCCCATTAGCTTGGGCTAACTGGGAATATTACAGTCCTCCACTCCAAAATGTTGCTTGTCCTCAAGAAACTGATAAGGTGAGTGCTGCAACTCTTCTCCTCCTCCATTGGTGACACCATCATCATGTGTTAAACTTCTTCCATAAGCTAAGTGTTCACCAATCCAACCCTCCATGAATTATTCCTCCAAAATTCTTATGAGATGTAAGTAATCCATCCCACAAGGATTCAATAACTCAAATGGAACAAACATGGCTGAACCAATTCTCTCCCTGTAACATGTAGTATAAGGTGCATGGACAACCTCCATCCCATGTTGTACATACATGCCTCCCATCCTCCCTCCATACATTCCCATAAAAAGTACAAGTATACCATCAATGTATGGGAACAATACTACATACATACAAATAGAAATTTGAACATGTGGAGGTGGGTCATAGTCCCACATATGGTACCATTGCAGTGCATCTCCTGCCTACATCAAATCAAGGTATGGTAAGTGGTTTCCCCACCACTTACTTGCTACCCATGTCATCTCACTATGGCTGAAAGTGTGAGATATGTTTGATGCTTTAGGAGAGCACCCATCATGATGGAAAATATCCCTTTATTCATCAAGGGAGTGGCCACATTTAGAAATTTGGGTGGCCCAAAGTTTTCCATAAAATTTACATGATTCATCACTCCTCCTTGGAGCCATGGCATGCATAAACATGGTGAACAAATATGTACAATCATAAAATAAAACATGCTTTACATGATCATATTCTTCACAAACAATACTCATACAAATGGAGTGGTGCATGGATATTTCTCCTCTTCCAGAAGAAGGAAGAGTTGGTTGATATAACCCCTTCATGGAGTCATGTTTCTGCCCCAACTCCACATATTTCATGCATTCTTGAAAATTTTGATGTATTTCTTCTTTGAAGCCTTCCCAATCAAGGCTCCTAATAATGATGTTGTAGATCTTCATGAAGTACATTTGGCTGAAACAGAACTCTTTGTAAGCTCTTTGTAGCAACTTCTTCTTGAACTTGGAGACTCTAGAAAAGAATATCCTACCATGATGATAGATGACTCCTCCTTGGACTAAATAGCCCTCCTCATGTAGTTGGTCATCAAGTATCATACAAGTGTGAAGATCTTTGGAATAATCCACCAACTGTTGGGATTTCCGATATAGATCTAAATTTCTCAACAATGACAACATTGATGATGTATCAACAGAAATGTCTGTCATGTTACTAATCTTCTCCTTGACACATCCCATGCCAAATATGTGCGTTGGAAGGAAATTCCTTCCATTCTTCTCCTCCCAAAACGCAGATCCAGAAATGAGAGTGGGTGATGATGATAAGGGAAGAAGATCTCCCTCCTTCTTAAGCTTACCCAAGTCTCCCAGCATTGTAGCTTTGTCTTCAAGTGCTCCAATCCCTCCTAGATCTAAGCTTGAAGCATCATGTTGTGAGTTCTTCCCCACAAAATCTGAATCATGTGGCCTCCCGGGTCGTTTGCCACTAGATAAGAGCATCCCATGCAGAAATATCATGAATATAATAGATGGGACTGTAAGGTCCTTTCTTCCACTTCACAAATCCATCTCTATTTTCTGTGTGGATGAGTTATATGATGGGTAAGTATGCATGCCTTTGATAATTTGAGATTTACCACTCTTCTTGTCCACCCATTCCATTTGCAAAGCCTCCCAATAAATGGTGACTTTACCCAATATAATCAACCATTAAACATCCAAAATCGCATTGGTGTCCGGTATGTCAACCACAAATAATTGATCAACCAAAGTGTAGGTACCCATGGTGATTGAAAGTGATAGGACATAATACATGCATTGCATTGTTCTACCTCCTGGGACCAGAACAAAGAATCCCTCAAAAGTATCAGTGGGTATTTCCCTCCTTTGCACAAGATGGGCATCAATGAAGTTGTGGGTAGCCCTACTGTCAATCAGTACAGAAACCCTCTGATTCATGATTGAACCTTGAAATCTTAAGGTCAAGTACTTAGGTACTCCTCTCAAAGATGCAAGAGTTCCTCCAATAGGAGAAAATTCTTGATTCCCATCTCCTGATGGTGTTGTATCTCCTTCAACACTATCAGCGTTGTGACCTCTTCTTGGTTCATCATCTTCTTGTTCTTCAAGATCTGTGAATACCTCTATGTAATGTGCTCTTCCAGCAGCACAACTATGTCCAGGTGCCCATGATTCTTGGCAATTGAAACATGGCTTCTTCTTCCTCAGATCTCTCTAGACTTCCTCATCAAGAGGCTTCTTGTATGAGCTCTCCTTTGAAGGAGCAACGTTCTCTTCCTTCCCTTTATAAGGCAAATAGGGCTTGTACTGAAAGTTTTCCTTTGCTTTTGGTAAGGCATCTTGAAGGTCTCTAGCCCTCTCAATGGCATCATGCAAGGTAGTGGGCTTGGTATATTTTACCAACCCATGAAGAGGTTCATCTAGAACATCTATGAACATGTACACCCTTCTTTTCACAGACAAATCAGGAACCATAATAGATAATCTCAAAAATTCATAAATATAAGACTCTTTATTACCTGATTTCTTCAATTTTACAAGGCCCATGAATGGTGCCTCTGGATCTCTTCTGTCAAACCTTTCCACCAGCCTTCTATTGAAATTTGAATAAGAATTCACATTGGCATAACCCAATGTATACAAGCCATGGAACCACCAGTTGTGTGCTTCACCTTCAAAGTGAAACACTGCAATATTGATAGATTCCATCTCTGGGACCTTGTTTAGCTGAAAGTAGATGTCAATTTTTTCTATCCATGCTTTGGCAGAACACTTGGATGATCCATCGAAATTGGGTAAAAATAATCTACCCATAGAGTGATGTCAATCATGATTCTGAGTGAATCCACCATCTCTATTCCGATGCCTTGGTCTTCTCTTGTCCTTTAGGTGACAAAATTGTTGAAAACTCAAGTGATATTTGAAACTATGATTTTGAGACACACATTCTTCAAAGTACTCTTCAAGGGATGCTTTCTCTTGAAACCCTTCATTTCCCATAGCCAAAATGGTAGGCATGGTAGAGTTTTGGTAAGCTTGTGGCTGATGGATTGGTTGATCATTCCAGTGGTGAGAAATGCGAAAGCTTTCTCCAAGATGAAATATCTTAGGAGATTCTTTGATTCTGTCCAATCTCATCTCTTTGATCTCTCTAGTAAGATCTTCCATGGCTCTCAAAAGGATATTTGCAAAGTCCTTTCCTTCTTCATCACTTCCAGATTCAGGGGCTTTACCCTTTTCTCTATCATCATTTGTGTAATAAAAGTTATTCCGTCTTATTTTTAGATACCTCTTCTCTCTATCAGTAAGAGAATCTTCTTCTTCTGAAGACATATTGGCTTCTTACAGGCTGTGCCAAGATTATTGCTCTGATACCACTTTAATATCCCCAAATGGGAATAAGCAGCAATATTAAACAATACTGCAGAGAAATAACGCAGTTCAGCTAAGTAGGAGAGGGAGGCCAATATGGAGCCTCAATATTTACATTTACAACAACAAATCAGATTTATATTGAAGCCCATGAGATGTACAATGGAAAATAGAAGACTTTTACATGAAGAAATCCTCAAAATGAGGTGCTGCAACCATATATTAAGACTAAAAGAGCTTGAAAATGTTATTTTTATTAGTTGTAACTATTTTAGATTACACATCATATCTAGAGCAGATCTGTGTACAAAAATTTAGATCTATATCAGATCTGTACACTAGATAGGCTCCTCTTCAAATGCCCCTTGGGATTTTTAGCAAAAGATGAAGTACAAGGAGTAGATCTGAGATCTAACGCTGCAGAAATGCTACAGAACTCTAGAAATATTCAGAAATACATGAAAATTGAGATATGATATGATATATGCAATATGATGATCCCAACCAATGGATCTCAAATGTGAAGGGCATATCCCCAATCACATGAAAACCAATATTCCAAAAAGTGTGCCAAAACACCCTGCAACTGTACCCTTGCAAATAACGCAGTCTTGGAAGGAAAAATGTATTGTAGGCTCTAGAACATGTTTTTCCTCAAGCTATGATATGAAAATGTAGATCCAATCATCCAATACTCTCTTGCCAATGGGATAGAAGCCTTCCCCACTAAAAATAGGCACTAGATTGGCCTAGATCTGAGTAGATCTAGCCTCCACTTGCTACAGCTTACAAATACAAACAAACCCTCAACAGGATCTGCGTTGTAGTTGGAAGAAGAGCTTGGAAAAATGCCTAATAGTGGACAATAAATGAAAACTCTTACAATAGCTACTCAAGGAAAGAGGTGGGATTCCCAATGAGGAACACCCAATGCTAAACAAGATTTGCAATCTAGGCTAAATAGCCAAAGAAAGCTTGTATGTCTAAACAGACAATACTTCAAAAATATGATATCAATCAACAACCCTTTTCATGTTTTACTCCTCTTCCTTTTATAAGTTTGACAGCTTGCAAAACCCTAAACCATCATAATGAAATAGCTCTTTTCACATGAGCCACCTCCAACTAAAATTGCGTCGTGCCTCAACGAGGATCACTCCTTTTAGACAGTACTATTGATTTGGTCATGGTTGACCCAGTCAAAATATTTAGTCCCTTTTTCACATAAGGGTGTTTGTGTAAATAGCCCAGATTTAGCTTTTTTCACATGTGGCATTCATTTATTTACTGTTCTAGGAGTTTTTATTTTCCTCCTTTACACATTTATTCAAGCAACAGAAAAGTGAAACAAAATTGAATATCCCCATTAGCTTGGGATAATTGGGAATATTACATACCAGTAGCCTATCAGATAGCTTTACTAGGACACGTACAGGTGCAAAATGTGTTCCATGTATCTATATTGAAACGATATGTGCATAATCCAAAGCATGTAATACATTAGCAGAAAATTCAGGTAGGACTGAAATGGATATGAAGAACTATAAGGGAGATAAATATTTCATTAATTAATTTAATCTTTGCTGGTTGTAGGTCGAATCAGACGACGAATTTTTGGTAGAGCCTCAACGTATTCTCGAGCAGAGAGAAATAATGCTCTGGATGCAAGCCATCACCCAAGTTAACTTGCATTGGAAGCACTTTGGCCCGGAAGAGGCTACTTGGGAAGATGAAATATTTGTACGAGAATCTTATCCAAAATTATTCACTGGAATGGAGTAAGATAGCGAGGACGGTGTTTACCTCAAGAGGGGGAAGATGTAACACCTGGATTAGGTTGCTATGTTATTTTAATTGATAAATTTGACTTGTTTTAAGTTAAACAGGCTTAACAAGTATGTTAAGAAAATTATGAACAAAATTTATTTCCTCTTTGAATAAAGATTAATTATGGTGTGGTTTTAGAAACTAATGGTAAAATTTTCCAAGATACCAGAGTAGTTAGATTAAAGAAACTATTTAACATTTACCTTTTCCTCTGCGAATAAAAAGGAATCCTGCAGAGGAAAATGGGTTCTGTGAAAAAAGAGAAGGAACATCTAGAGGGATGAAAGGTGAGAGTGTCCACAGCTGGAAAGAACGATTGGAACTATACAAACTGACAATTGGAGAGGCTGGATAGAGGTCTTGAGGTCTACATCCAAAAGAACTGTTATTTAATCCCACTCTGGTGAGGAGCACCAGGGGAGTTGAGGATTTAATTGCCTCTCTCATGATTGGGAGGATTCCATCAACCATACTTATCTGAGATAACTATTACAAAACCATAATTTATTGGAATAAGGAGTTCTTATTATTCATTTATAAATATTTTAATCTATGTAATTAATCTTTTTTACACTCTAAAATTTGAATACAAAAAGGTAGAAGTTATTCTTGTTATTGAATGGTTGAATAGACTATTTAAGTTAGGGTTAAATATTCCGTTCCTAATGTCTGTAAAAATATCCCTAGTATATGTATGAAGTATACTAGTCCACGAAAAGTACTTATTTATATTCATAAAGAAACCTTAAATATTTAAGTGTAACTAACATTTCTAGTAGTAGAAATAGTTTGAGATTCTGTACAAAACAAATGAATGGATGGGAAAGTTAGTCCATCCAAGGAAGAATCCACAGACATGACAGTATATCTTGTAAAAATATTAGGAAAATATTACATGAACTAAGGGTTGAGGAATAAACCCTTTTTAAATGATTGTTGAGACATCTCAGAAAAACTTATTTAAAAGAAAGAAAATACTGAACTTAAATTAAATTGTAGAATTATTGAACCCACAGTATTGAAATACAATGTAACTTTAAAAAATTAACCGAATAGAAACATTATAGTGAACGAGTGGTTCTCTGTAGAATATCAGACTTAAGAAAAAAAATAGACACTTTCTTTAAAAAAAAAACAGGAAACCCTCCTGAATAGGTAAAACTTTTGTTGGAGATAGCATAAGAAGAAACTGTAAAGAAATCCTATCGTATAGAGCTATACTATAATTCACAAATTCTAGAAGGAAATATTGCATGTATATAAACAAATGTAAAAATTACACAGGAACTCAATAATGGAGCGATGAACCAAGAACGAGTGTGAGAATTGTGCAAAACCCGCGAGGGAGTAGCAACAAAAATAGTATTCATAGAAAAACTGTAAGGCGTTATGGCCATAAATAACATAAAAATATAAATAAACTCATGGAAATATCTATACAAGAGAATTCTAACAATTGGGAACAAATTCAGAATGAAGTGTTCCCTTTTAATACAAGCCATTGGAAAATGGAGAGAGTCAAAATGTATTTCAATGCAGTCCATTTTCACAAAATAAAAGTGTTATTCAATGAACGCTCAGACTCAGAACTAAAACCTCAACCAACAGAAACACAAATTTATCATTATATAGATTACAGAGAGGCCTTGAAGGGCTATACACTTCCACAGTAATTTAAGAGTGCTATGGCTTGTATACAAAGACTGATATCACCATTTTGAACTAAGAAGTGAGCATATCTAAATTAAGGACAGGGACTAAAATATCTCAGAAGAGACAACCCGAGGTTTCCGCAGTACCTGGAGACAAATGGGTGAGGAATTACTATATGGAATACCTCATTCAAGCCAGAGTTGTAGATGAGTTAGGGTTCGAAATAAATACCCGCCAAAAAACATAGAAAACCAAATCATGAGGATTTAACAGAAAAATCACCAAAATGGGTTTAAAACAATGAAAGGAATTTGTACAAGCATGAATTTTAACTAAAATTTGCCTCACATAAGAAAAGGGTTTGAAACGAAAGCCTGGAAATAAAATGAATTCAAATTGTGAGGTCACGAATATATTGAAAACTTAAACTAACCTAAAACACAATGGAGAAAGGAAAACCATTATTGTGTTGGCCCTGGCGAAGTTGGGAAGCCGTCGTTGGATGAATAAAATCTAGAGACTTCTGAAGAACAACTATGTAGTACTTTGATGGCAGTTGGTGCATAGCCTCTGCCAAGCAGCGTAGGCTCGAACAAGCAAGAAACCCGCATTCATCACTGAAAAGAAGCACTGTGTGAGAGCTATAATAAACTAGCAAGCGATGGAAGACAATGCCGGAAGAAATGGTGGAGGAAATACAAGTAATACCTCCATGCTTAGACAAAAAACGAAAAATAGAGAAGCAAAAACACGAAATAGAGTTGCAAATCTCAGTGGAACGTGGCGACGAAAAATGTGGAAGTGGTTAGGGTTCGGGGGGAGTATGGTATTACCCTAACCATCCCATCCTTTGTTATAGTCATCGGATCATAAAGGATACCAAGGGTGGAAATCAACCCAGGTGTCTAGCATTATAAATATCGCCATATCCAATGATATGAAGGATCAAGCCAAAGGTTAATAAATCCATAAAACATAAATAATAGTACCACCCAAATCTCATGCCATGGGTTAAGGGTTGTGGTCAGTTGGCTAATAATCAACCGAGCAACTGAATATAATAATTCCAAACCATATATTAAGGAATGGAACCTAAGGAATCATGAAACTAATTATTTCAATGTGGCAGAGTGCTACAGTATTTAAATTTGTATTTATATGCTATGCAATCATGTATTAATACTATGATTAATAGATGTCATAACAGTAATTTCATTCTATGTATATGATTTGCAAACAATCATTTAAGACTATGATTAATAGATGACATAATGGTAATTTCATGCTTAGAAAAGTTTAAATGTTATATGATAAATATATAAAAAGAATTATCTTTATATTTTCGTTGGTAAGTTTCAAAGTTTTATGTGGTAAGACATTACAACAGATTTCTTATGTCGTCTAATGAATTGATACACTCCACATATCACAAATATATGACTATTGTAAACCCATACTTCATGTATTATAAATTTCCTTACGTGGACACCAAATGTGAGATACTTGAGAACGTGATCACCACCTTTGGAAATTTCTTAAAAAAAATTAAATTTAACTTCTCCTGAGTATTGGAGGCCAGGTTGGCGAACATGAACGCATACCTTCAATTGAGGATACCTCATCGAATTGGGGATAATATCCTTTGGTTTTTATTTAATTTTTGTTCCATGCCTTAATATTACTCCCTGATTGTCACTATTATTTGCCTCAACATACAATTATATATATATATATATATATATATATATATATATATATATATATATAAGCAAACTTTGTCCTCAAAATTCTTCATTTGTAGTTCAATTATTTTCATGATTGCAACATTAAAATTTGATGCCCTAATTTTAAATTTCTCAACTTTCCTTATGAGTCTCATTGAGTCTTCTAAAACCAACAATTTTTATACCTATGTTAATGGTTAGCTCCATTCCTTTCCATATGTCCATAAATTCACTCTGATTATTGGAAAGAGTGCCCAACCAGAATATCAAATTGTTCGTCGGGGCAAAAAATCACCCTTCCTACTCCTACCACCCCTATATTACCCTTTGACGTATTATAAAAAACACCAGAAGAAATTATTGACGTCTTTTCCAGTTCTGGAATTCATCCATATCCATTCTTAAGCAAGGAGGTTACTTGAGTTGGGATGATTATTGAAGCTAGAAACATGATTTGTAATTTCAAACACTTATATCCAGTTTATTTCTTCAAAAGTTAATTCCTCTACATTTGAAGCTTAGAAGCCTCGAGCTGATATATATTCAAACAATAATCTTTAGGATCTTACAAATATTTGATGAGGAATATATTTCTCATTCTTTTAAGATGGCACTATTTCTCGTTAGCCAAATGTGTTAGAGTTCAGCAGCGGAAATATTTAAATAAAACACAGACACACACAACATTCAACCATGAAAAAACAGAGATTTTAACGTGGTTCACCCAACCAATCTGGGCTACGTCCACCTAACAGGGCATCGGCAATCTCATTCATCAACAGGAGAAAATACAATAGCAAAGTTTCTCATCTGCTCAGCTCTTCCTCACTACACATTCCTCATCATGCTCACTTGCCTCTACGGGCTTACATTTTATATCTGTAAATGGAAACAGAATCATAAATTCACTCATAGCAAATATAGGATGCATTAAATCCTCATCATAAATAGATGGAGTCAATTCAGAAACAAATCCTATTGTTGTCACCTACATGAGATTTTCTCCAAAAATAATTAAAAGAAAAATCTCAACAATCTCCACCTTGACAACAATTAGCCTGATACCCTGTTCCATTATTATTTTTATCTTTTCTGCAAGCCAAGAGAAGTCAGACACCATCGTATCTTCTCTAACAAAACTGGTTTTGTGAACATGTCTACACAGTTTTCCTTTGTATGCACCTTTTCAAGAGAGACTCCCATTTCAGTGATAACCTGTCTTACAAAATGGTACTTGATAGGTATATGCTTTGATTTACTATGATAGGCAGGATTTTTAGCCAAGTGAATTTCACTTTGACTATCACAAAATAACTTGATGTTGTCCTGCAACCTACCAAACTCACCAAACAAACCTTTCAACCAAACCACTTTTTTGCAAGCATGTGAAGCAGCTATGTATTCTGCTTCAGTAGTGGATAAAGCAACAATGTTCTGCAGCTTTGACATCCAGCTAATAGCTCCACCTGCAAGAGTAAAGACATACCCTGAAGTTGACCTTCTCTTATCCAAATCACCTGCAAAATCGAAATCAACTTATCCACAAACATATTCACTGCTTCTGTTATAAGTGATAAAATAATCACTTGTGCCTCTCAGATACCGAAGCACCCATTTCACTGTTGACCAGTGTTCTTTTCCTGGATTTGCCATATACTTGCTGACAACCCCAACTTCATGTGAAATATCTTGTCGAGTACAAACCATCGCATACATCAAACAACCTACTACATTGTCATATGGAATTCGAGACATATATTCCTTTTCTTCATTAGTGTTAGGAAATAAACTTGAAGCAAGCTTAAAATGGGAAGCAAAAGGGACTGAAACAGGCTTCACATTGTTCATACCAAACCTCAAGAGTATTTTCTCAATATACTTCTGTTGTGATAGCCACAGCTTACCATTGCTCTTGTCTCCGAAAATATCCATGCCCAAAATTTGTCTTGCTGCTCCTAGATCTTTCATATCAAACGTCCTAGCCATCTGAGCCTTTAACTTGTTGATCTCTGTTATGATTTTTCTTGCTAAAAGCATATCATCAACATACAACACTAAGATAATGAACATGCCATTACTTAATTTATTAAATTAAAAACAATGATCATATTCACTTCTTATATAATTTTGACTCATCATGAAAGAATCAAAATTCTTGTACCATTTTCGAGGCGACTGCTTCAGACCATACAATGATTTCTTGAGCCTGCAGACAAATTTCTTGTTGTGATTTTGAACAAACCCTTCCGGTTGTTCCATGTAAATCTCCTCATCTAAATCTCTATGTAGAAATGCAGTTTTAACATCTAGTTGTTGTAACTCTAAATCAAGTAAAGCAACTAATGCTAACACAATCCGAATTGAAACAATTTTTACAACTGGTGAAAATATCTCATGAAAGTCAATGCCGGCTTTCTAAGAAAAACCTTTCGCGACCAGCCTCACTTTGTACCTGTCTTATGTATCATCAACACCCTTCTTCAATTTGTAAACCCACTTACATCCTACATTTTTCCTGTCTTTAGGAAGTTCTACCAGATCCCATGTGGCATTCTTGTCTAATGCCTTCATCTCGTCCTTCATAGCCTCTTTCCACTTACCACTGTTTGAACCTTCTATAGCTTCCTGATAGCACAAATTTTCATCATCGTTACCAGTTAAAGCAACTGAAGTAACATAATCATCATACCTTTTAGGAAAACGTCTGATTCTCCTAGACCTCCTTAAAGATGGTTCTGGTACTTGCCCAATTTGTTGATTATTGTCTGTAGGAACTTCTTCATGATTAGCATCTGAAACACATTCATGATCTGCATCTGAAACTTGTTCATGATCTGAATCTGAAACTTGTTCATCTGGACTGTTATCAGTATTTGAACTCGTTTCAAATTGAATGTGTTGAAGCTTAGGTGCATTATCATGTTTCAATTCATCATCTACATCTGGATTTTCAAGTGAAGATTCATTAAAACTAACATCTATGTTAATGATGATCTTTTGAGTAGTAGGATACCACAACCTGTATCCCTTAGTCCCATCACCATATCCAACAAAGATATATCTTTTTGATTTAGGATCTAATTTAGAACGCTGATGTTTCAGAACTAGAGCATATGCATCACAACCAAAAACATTCATTTTAGAATAATCACATGGATAACCTTTCCATACCTCTTGAGGAATTTTGCATCCTATCGCAATTGATGGTGATCGATTTAACAAGTAAAAAGCTGTAGAAACTGCTTCTGTCCACAATTCCTTCTGCAAATTGGCATTACTAAGCATACTTCTTGCTCTCTCTAAAAGAGTCATGTTCATGCATTCAGCAAATCCGTTTTGCTGAGGAGTATATACAGTGGTTTTATGTCTTTCGATCCCAGCATCCTTGCAATAATTATCAAATTCCTTTGAAGTAAACTCACCACCATTGTCAGTTCTTAAACATTTAATGGTTCTTCCAGTGATGTTTTCAACTAATGCTCTAAATTGTTTAAAAATTGTGAATACATCATACTTCTTCTTTAACATGTAGACCCACACTTTTCTAGAGAAATCATCAATAAAAGATAAAAAATATGACGATCCTCCATATGAGGTTGTAGGAGATGGACCCCAAACATCAGAATGGATATAATCAAGGATTCCCTTACTAGTATGTTTTCCATTTTTGAACTTCTGCTTGCTTTGTTTCCCAAACAGACAATGTTTGGATAAATCTAACTTAGAAGATTTTAAACTAGGAAGTAACTTACGATCAGATAAAAATTTTAATCCTCTTTCGCTCATATGGACCAACCTTTGATGCCATAAATGAATAGAATTACTATCATTTTCAGATACTGTAGAAGCATGATCCGACTCTATTCTTCCTTCTAACTGATAAATATTTCCAACCTTCTTTGCTTTCATGACTAGTAAAATTCCTTTATAAAATTTCATTACTCCACCTTGAATAAAGGTTTTATATCCATTAGTGTCTAGTACTCCTAGTGAAATGAGGTTTTTTCTTAGTTCAGGTACATGTCTTACATCAGTTAGAATTTTATTTGTCCCATCAAACATTTTAATCTGGATGCTTCCAATTCCAACAATATTACACGAGACATCATTTCCCATGTAAACAACTCTATCATTGATTGATTTATAAGTTTTAAACCACTCTCTATGAATGCACATGTGATTTGATGCACCAGAATCTAAAACCCAATGTTGATCATGATTAAACAAACTAACTGATAACACTTCACCACTCATACCTGAAATGGATGCCGAACCTGTATTTGTCATGTTTGCTTCTTTCTTCTCTATCAAAGAGTCTCCTTTCGATGTTTGTTGTCTCTTCCATCAGTCCTTCTTCAAATGTCCTGATTTGCCACAAAACCAACACTTTACCTTACTCTTTTTCCCTTTCGATTTTGAACATGAGTTTTTGTGCTTGCTGAAGCATCTTTCTTTAGAACGACCTCTAACCATCATTGCTTGTGATGTAGAGGTTTCTGAATTTGACCTCTTCCTTGTTTCTTCGGACAATAAAGCTCCAACAACATCATCAAATTCAAGGGTTTCTGATGAACTAAGACTTATAGAAGTAACAAAATGATCCCATGACTCGGGCAATGAGCATAATAAAGTTACAGCTTTATCTTCTGATTCAAATTTTACTTCTATATTTTCTAGCTGCACGAGGAGAGTATTAAAGGTGTTCAGATGATCAGTTATCGTCGTACCTTCCTTCATGCGCAAGCTGTACAACTGTCGCTTCAGAAGAATCCTATTGGTTAAGGATTTTGACATGTACAAATTTTCAAGCTTTGTCCACAAACCAGCAGCAATTTTCTCTGACACGATGTTAAACAAAACATCATCCGCCAAACACAGTCAAATGCCGCTTTGTGCTCTTTCATCCAAGTCACTCCATTCATCATCTGTCATGGTATAAGGCTATTTGGATTTTCCCAACAGCGCCTTCACCACGCCTTTTTGCACGAGTAGATCATACATCTTCACTTTCCAGATCTCGAAGTTGTTTTTGCCATTGAATTTCTCGATCTCAAACCGGGCACTTTGAGTTTTTTCCATGTTGTGTCATAAAAACAATCTCTAATTGCAACTTTTAATAAATGAAGTTTTATTTAAAAATAATTCCCTTCACCTTATAAAATTCCTTTCCTCTTAATACCATGTGCAAATGGAAATTTAATACAAAAACATTATAAAAGGCTTTTAATAAATGGTAATTAATACAAATTACCAATCGATTTGTTTTTAAAACACATACCATATGCAAATGGCATTGGCTTTTTAAATGTCAAATTGAATTTAAAATCTCTACAATCCAAATCGATTTATAATAAAACAAATGGACCTTTTTACAAAGGCATTTCGTAAGGGCTTTATGAAAAAATTCACTTAAACTTCAAATCGATATATATATATATATATATATATATATATATATATATATATTATCATATGAAAAACTTCAAATCGATTTGTAAAACAAAAGTTCAACCTGGCATTTTAATAAACTGATTTAGCCATACCCTAGCAGCTCACGGTTAACGTCACCGTGTTCAACTTACGTTAATGTACTTAGCTCACAGAGCTCATGGCTTTCATGTGGCTCCTCCTATTGCTACGGACGTGTTATCAGTTTGCTTGCAGGAGAACTCGGGATATTCCATGGTCTACACAGCTCGTTAAAGCAGCCTTAGACCCACGCTCATGGCTCTGCAACTTAATTTCAGCTCACGGTTCCTTCACGTGCAGTTCAATGCACGCTGTGGGTCTTTCCAGGTCTCCGCACCAACTGTTAACGCCATTTAACCCTCGTTACCAATCGACCAACAATTTAGATAATCAACACTGCTTCACACTTCAGCTCATGTGTTGAATAAACTTTTCAGCGCACGGTTCAACCGCTGACTCTGTACTCACACAGCCAGTTCCATTCTTTCTCCAGCTCACGGCCTTTTGTCAAACAAAAAACTTTGAGCTGCTGTACAATATAACATTGACAGTTTTCAACGCCAGAACTCTTCCGTGCTCACGGCGCTGTCACAAACTCCAGTTAACGCAGACATTAATTCGTCCGCTCAACAATTGGCTCCGATACCAGGTGTTAGAGTTCAGCAACAGAAATATTTAAATAAAACACATACACACACAACATTCAACCATGAAAAAACTGAGATTTTAATGTGGTTCACCCAACCAATGTGGGTTGCATCCACCTAACAGGGCATCGGCAATCTCATTCATCAATAGGATAAAATACAATAGCAGAGTTTCTCATCTGCTCAACTCTTCCTCACTACACATTCCTCATCATTCTCACTTGCCTCTACGGGCTTACATTTTATAGCTGTGAATGGAAACAGAATCATAAATTCACTCACAACAAATATAGGATGCATTAACTCCTCATCAGAAATAGATGGAGTCAATTGAGCAACAAATCCTATTGTTGTCACCTACATGAGATTTTCTCCAAAAATAATTAAAAGAAAAATCTCAACAATAATATTTAGGATCTTTAGCATCTTTGGGATGATTATTGAAGCTGGAAACATGATTTGTAATTTCAAACACTTATATCCAGTTTATTTCTTCAAAAGTTAATTCCTCTACATTTGAAGCTTAGAAGCCTTGAGTTGATATATATTCAAACAATAATATTTAGGATCTTACAAATATTTGATGAGGAATAGATTGCTCATTCTTTTAAGATGGCACTATTTCTCGTTAGCCAAATGGACTAGTACAAAAAATTTGGGAGGGAAGCCCAAAATCTCTTTACCAAAGAAGAATGAGTTCGTGGTCCTGAAATTTTATTTTTCCACAGTTCGAACATTTCATTCCAATTACCCAAAATAAGATCCACATAATGCATTTTTACAAAGGAAGTTTTCCAAACATCTAAAGAAAAAGAACATCGTTGGAATAAGTGAGGAATGGTTTCTTTTGTTTCTTTACATAATACACACCTTAATGGGCCTTGTATGCTCCTTCACTTGAGGTTCTCATTAGTAAAATAATTCCCATGCACTAACAAAAAAAAAATATCTTTTGGAATCGCATCCCTGTGCCATATAATTTTCCAAATTTTCGAGGGGGTTTGGAGGGGGAGCTTACGCAACAATAATTTATACCCCTATTCGAATGAGTAATCATGATTTTTACTCGATAGCGTAATTGAATATCCCTAGATGAATTATCAATGGGAGAAATACCCTTCAAAGAAGATATCAATGATACCCATTGACTACAAAGAATTTTGGGAACACCAAGGAAATCCCAACATTTCCAAGCACCGATATCATCCCATTGAGATATGTACTCCAGTCTAACCATTTTGACTCTTGTAATCCATTAAACCAAATCACCAAAATCATTTTTTATTTCCTTAAATAATTTGGGGAAATTATTTCCTTCAATAAATTTATTTGAACCCCATTACCAGAATGTTAATCAAGAGAATCTATTATAATTGGGGTTGCATCCTTACAAAGCTTCCATATCTTGAAACCCATTCCTGACCAATTGGAATTTTAAGCTTTTAATCATACCTATTTTCCACCATTATTTATAATCTAAGACTAAATTCCTAACAATTTTTGTACCCAATGCTAAATTCATACGCAGGAATCCTTAATTTCATGTCCTCCAAATTCCGTGGGGAGACGAACTGTGTTCTAGTTTACCATGTCATTTCTTCTCTTGTTATTTTTTCGACCCTACCATAAATGTCATTTGAACATTGACCCTATTTTATTTGGGATGATTTTGGGGTAAAAGACTACAATAGAGATAAATTAGAAGAGATCACGTGCTTGATTTAATTAATACAACCTTCTTTGCAACATTTAACCAATTCCCCGACCCCCTCCCCTCCTAAACTTGAACCTTATTTTTAATTTATGCATTATTTCATCCTGGTATTACGTATTGGAGGCATCCAAGGAAATTGGGACTCCCAAATATTTAAGATATTTCCAACCAAGATTCATTGGAATTCCAAAGTTGTGGCTATCTTCCTTGAGGTTGAGTTTAGATAGTTCCACCTAAAAGATGGATTTTCCTTTTATTCACCAATCTCCCTAAAAGATATAAGTACTCATCCAATATTATTTTGAAATGTTTTGATATTTTTTTGGAAGCTTCACCAATAGAAAAGGTTTCATATGCAAACTGAGAGTGGTTTATATATTTTAAATTTCAAGTTATGGATACACCTTATAAATGACCACGTGTTCTCACATTTTCTAGATTTCTGTTGAGACTTTTTGCCACTATAAGACACAAAAAAGGAGAAAGAGGGAACAATTTACTAATTCCCATGGATGCTTTGAAGAATGGAGTGGGCCTTCCATTAATCAAAGGAAAATTCCACAGAGATCCAATACATGCATTTATCCAATTTATAAAATCATTAATGAACCCAAATTTTTGTAAAATTAGAAACATAAAGGAGTGTCTTACTTGGTCAAAATGATTGGACATTTCAAGTTTTATTACTAGTTTGGGCTCACCTTATTCCTTTCTCGAATTAATTTCCTCCTATACCATAATGATGTTGTCGAAGATATGTCTTTGTTACATGAAGCCCCATTAATTTTTAGAAATTAGTTTTTCCTAAATCTTCTTTAATATACATGCCATCAATTTTATTAGAATTGTATAGGTTGCCTTGCATAGATATATAGGCCGAAATAGAGAAAATTTTGATAGATTTTATTCCTTTGGGATCAAGGCCAAAAAGGAAGAGTTGTTTCCTCCTCCTACTTTCCCCCCTTTTCTTGTCCAATTTAACATTCTCATCAAATCCTTTTTGTATAGGAAGAAAGGCCAAAAAAATTTTGATAGGAAATCCATCAGTGCTCGTGGATTTATCCAGATCCATTTCCCATATTTCATGTACCACCTCTTCTCTTCTATTTCCTTTGTCAGTTACTATTTTTCTAGATGTGAAATCTCTAGCTAGAAATTGTTCAAAAACTCCAAAGATTTATTTTAATCCAACTCATTTTCTTTTGAATATAAGGCATGAGAATGAGATAATTCTTCCATTTTTATATCATAGGAGGATGTTAATTTTTCTTTACCTTCAAGGGTTATTTCTCTCACTCAGGTTCTCAACTCTCTTACTCTTGTATAGTTATGAAAGAAAGTTGTGTTTTGATCCCTTGATTTTTATAGAACACTTCTTGATTTGAGCCTTCGATGTTCTTCTTCATTCCAATTTTCTTGAAATATTTGTTTGGTTAAATATTAGTTTCCTTTTATAAGTGTCATTCTTCTATTTCACTATCTTCCATAATTTATTGAAGATGCTCCAATTCCTTTTTTTAGATCAAAATTTGTTTTACCTGAAGGGACATAAACCTCAAGGATTTTTTGACTCCTATTAGTTTCTCTTCCCAAATGAAAGTTGGAGAGCCTTGTATGGGATTTGAACAAGATTTCTTAATAATTTATGCAACTTCATAATCCTTTAGCCACCACAGATTGAATCGAAAATGAATGGGCCATATCCTCCGTATTGTTGGTCTCCAATAATATTGGGTGATGCTCTAATTTTCCCAAGGCCAAAATTTCTTAAGTACAATCTAAGCCTTGAAAAGTCAATGTACTATGCATCAAGAACTGATAAACACGAGAAATTATATGCCCACTACCACTCCTCTTTTTCGACCAAGTGTATTTTCCTTTGTTTAGTCTTATGTCAATTATATACCATTTAGCTATCAAGTCCTCTATCCTTTCTCTTAAGGGGTCGCAGATCATGTTTCCACTCCTTTTTTCTGAATTGTATAAATAATGTTAAATTATCCTCCCAAAATGTTTTTTTGCACCATTTCTATTCTGTGAGAGAAAGTAGGGGATCCAAAAATTCAACTTTTTCCCCATATTTCACTAGGGCATATACATTTACTCCTATAAATTTTCTCTTGAAATCTCCCTTTTCTAGAAAATATTTTATCTAATTAATTATTTTTTTACATTCAATTATTAAGGATACAAAGTTATCCCAGAATACACCCATACCCCTCGAGGCACCTTGAGAGCTTTGTGCAATTCCTAAACTATCTCTCCAATTTTTTTTTCCCCAATTCAATATTTCGCTTTCTTCTAACTTGGTTTCCTGCAAAAGAAATGAAGGCTTCTCATTTATTATCAAATATTTTATATAAAGGGTTTTTATGGGTCTCCCATTCCCCTTATAATCCATGAAAGGATTTTCATCATTTCCTTGGAGGGTTTTGATTCTTACTACATTCCTCCATTTCCCTTGTTGTATCCTTGATTGGAGATGACTTTAAAATTTCATTGAATTGAGGTTGGCTTCCCAATTTTATGTTCTTCTCTACTTCATTTTCTCTTATCACTTTCTTTGAATTCCTGACTCTCCATTTTTCATTACTCTCTATTTCCTATTTTCTTATTTCATTTTCCCAATTTCTTTTTAGAGCCATATTCTTTGTTAGAGCTTTCCCTAAATCTCCAGATGGGTTTGTCATATTTTTGGGAGAGTTATTTTCCTTATGAATTGACTTGTTCATTGGGATTCCTTATGTTTCCCACTCTTTAGGTATATTATCCCTCCTAGGGTAAGGGTTTTGGAGATTCCCTTCTGTTCTAGCCATTTTTTCTCTTGTCGATTCTTTTATTTGACCTTCCTCCCGATCTTCATTTTAAGTTGCATTATTAGGAGGGTCATTGTAACCTCTCTATCTTTGATCTTATTCATCATTTTAACCTTAGGATTGGATAACCTCAGAAGGATTTGATGAGGTTTAAGTGTTGTTTCTTCTTTGATTTTAATTATTTTTGTTTTTCATTGTCATCCTCTTGTTGCACCCTTTCCATTGAGCTTTCCATTGTTTCATTTGGGTTGTAGGAGCTTCCTCCCCATTCTTAGATGAATATTTCTTGTAGTCTCGTGAAAAATATTCATAATTGTGGAAAATCCTGCATTTAAATGGAATTTTATAATAATCCAACATGTTATTTCTAAATTGGTATTGATGAGCTGCTCCACCAGACAACTTAGAGTAACTCTTTCAAACAAGATTTTGACTGAGGATTAGCCTCTTCAGCCTGAGAGGGCTCTTTCAAATTAACTTATGATTTTCTTCATTAGGATTCAATCATATGGATTACTCTGTGATATGTACTTTAATGTATTTGATCTCAGGTCAAAAATAAAATAGGGTTCACTACCATTGGGCTTATGGAGTCAGTGTGAGGGAATTCAACGAAAAATGGATCTCCTTGTGGAAGCTCAGGCTTTTATTGTTTCAATGAAAGGAAAATTCACACATAATAATATTCAATAGCTTAATGTTAAAAGGAAGTTAGAGCCTGCAGAACATGAATTCTGAGTAATTCAACATCAAGATATTGGGAAAAAAGTATTAAGAAACATAAGACATAAGCATCATTTAAACACTCAAAGAATCTTAGGTGAAGTAGAAAAGACGGTCCCTGTATATTACTGATGAACCAAAATTTATAATAGTAGTAGTGTCAAATAACATTCTCCAGCCCTTCTCTCCTTTCATAATCTTCCTATTAATAGAACTAGATATATTTACATGAGGTCTTCAAACTAGCTAGACCTTCGAATACTCTCTAAGACACCTTTTCTTGAATAGGAAACCTATTACAATGAAGGAATCTAGTGCTATTTCTATTTCTAAGAGTCGAAAACCTATTAGGACTCAAACTCTATATTTTACACTAACAACCTTTACATAATGTATTTATGATAACATTATTGAACATAACCACTTTGATTAAGGTGGCATTGTCCATAACCAAACCAAATAAAAACCAACTAACATTAAGGTTTTGCTCCTCGAATTCTGGAAATGTGCTGGCCTGGTTCTTGATGTGTCCAGAATTGATGAGTTGGCAGCCTAAGCACCCTCTTTGCTGAGTGTTCTGACCAACAAAATATCATAGATACTCTTTGACTAATCCATATGATTTTTGTTCTTAAATATGCATTAAATTATTGAAAAACTTTGAAATTCCTTTTTGTTGTAAAAACAAAGGGTTCTAGGCAATTTTGTAGCGTGATTTCGTAGAAAATTCACTTCACCCACCTATGCCATATGTTAGCCCTATTTTCCTATTTGGTAATGTTTGTTGAAAAAAATGAGATAAATAAAAAAAAAATTTCACACCTTAATTTTGACTTTATCCATGAATTTAAGCAAAAAAATCACCTACAATGATTTTGTAGCAAAATCTGGGCTTCAAGCCTGGGATTCGCTATGAAATGGCCTAATTGGCAAAAAACTGAATTTTTTTTTTCCTTCAAAATTTTTCCTATGGATGTGTAATATGATAAGATGAGGTATGGAAAGGAAAACTTGGTTCAAAATATTTATTAACTTCCTCAAGAAGCAACATTTTTATCTTCAGCAAGTTCATCTACAAATAAAATGGAGCTGTTTTTTTCTGAAAATTAGGGCTAAGAAATGATCTCTTATCTCCAGATCCTTGATATTTGTTGAGAAATGAGGCGCGGTGTTTTTTTATCAATCCATTCTGAAGAAAAACCTCTCTTGGTTTTCTAAAAAAAATCTCTAGTTGTCCAGAATATGCATTTGAAAAACATGTCTAAAACAAGAAAAAATCAAACTCTGAAAATTGAGCCAAAAGATGTCTTCAAATATACCAATATGTAACACCTATGAGAAAAGTGAAACAGGTCAATGCTCTTTGATATGTTATTAAAAATATTTTTTCTCATATTTTTTAAATTCTTCTTTGTTTGCCCAGAAACTGCTCATGAAGCTTACTGCTCAAACAGTAAAAAAAGCACAAAAATTCCTTTGTTTATTATGGCAGAAATGCATGTAACCAGCTTTAATGAAGTCCTCTGCAATGCTAGGGTATTCCATGACCAAATATAAGTCTATAGGTTCATACTTGACCACTGAAACTCCCTTTATTAGTCTTCTTCAGCATGGCTATCTCTTTTAAGATTATGTTGGCCTTCTTGAACTGTGACACCTACAAGGAGAAAAATTGAACAACAAGATGATTGTTGTGGGACTAGACTTTTCAGAGGTGATAATGGATTGATGCATGAAAATATAGAATGAAAGATGACAGAGAGGTGCTTGGAGATAAGTTTTAAAAATGGAATTCGAATGTGGAGAGAATGATGACAAATGAGGGAGTGAAAGCAATGATGGGTGGTATTTACCCTTTTACATGGTTGGATGATTATGAAAACCAATTATATGACCTCACCTTTACCCTAAACCACTAAAAACTTGATAGCTCATCATCCCATTCATTTATGCAGAAAAACATGATTACGTAGCATTCTCGGTTATAAATTTGACATATTTGCTACGGAATGATCAAGTGATTTTGTAGCAAAAATCACCTGTTTTGCATAGAATTTGTTGTGGAATCTGGAAAAAACAGATAGGTGGCTAAAAATGAATTTTAAACCAATTTATGGATTTCTATGGATTTGACCATGATGGCATCACCAATGGACTATTCTAGAGTTAGGATAATGACCATTTCATGAGTTTTCATCAATTTCATGGGCCAATTTTACGAGGAAAAATGAAACCTAGGTTAATGAACCTATCAATAAAAAATTTAAAATTAATGGATGATAAGAGTAGCTCCACTAGGGATGGTGTTCCCGTATGGTACACCAAACAACTTTAATTTCCAGTACCTTCCTTCGAAAATTAAATTTTTTCTGAAATTGATGAAGACTTCGCCAAGCTCCTATGGCCTTCTCCTCAGGCTCAAGCTTGTTGAAAACTACAATCCAAGCTAAAGACTAAATCTGTATATGCTGAAAAGATGCTCATAATACTTGAGATTATTCGAAAACACTCCTACCTACCCTAGCAACCACAATATTCATGTTTGATTCAAGAAACATGAAACCTCCAATAAAGCCATTCAATGAGCTGATTTGATACTTGAACTCCTTGATTGTGCTTAAACCAAATGAAAACTGGATACTATAATGAAAAGGGAAATAGAAAACGGGTTTGATTTTCACATTGAAAACATAATTAAAGAGTAGAACTATAGAACTCTTCCATGTAGTCAGTTGTGGGATCCTAGACGACATAGTTTGTTTGGTGATTCTCAAGAAATTATTCTTTTTTAGACAGCTCATACATGCTTTATTTAGAAAAATAAGACTTCATTGGTGTGCTATCAAAATCATTTACAAAAACAAGACATTCCTCTTCAATCTTAGAAGAGAAAGGTATCAAAACCTTCTCTTTGTAATTTGGCATGAAAAAGTTTTCAAAAGACTGATCTTGGCCATGAAGACTATAGGACTGAATTTGATCTTCTAAAACTTCAATGTCTTTCTCAATGTTCTTAGCAAATTCATCCAAAAATTGAATCTTATCTTATGACTTGCACTCCAATGACTTTATATAAGAATACAAGACTGAAGAAAAATTTTCATCCACTTCCTCATTGGTGTGATCATCAATCCATTGACCTTGAATGGAAAGAGAGTATGCCACCAACTCTGTTTTTTCCATCCATGTTTCCAAAAATATTAGCCCAAAATATGCAAATGACATAATTGATTTTACAAGAAAAATTTCAATCCATTGTCTACATTTCCCTTGAAATGAATCATAGAACAATCTGATGAAAATATCTTCATCTCTAACTCTAAGAAGCTCAGTAAAGTCATGAAAATTTAATGTATGCTTCAAGGTCAAACTCAAATCTTCTCCATTAAATTTTGGACCATTCCTTAAAAATATATGCATTACACATGCATAAATCGAACAAGAATGGCATCATCTGAGTTCTTCATAAGTCCAGTGGAATCACCATGAAGCTACGAATTTTTGAATTCTTCAACAATGGAGTCACCAAGGTAAAAATGTAGCCTCGTAAGCTTCTGATCTCTTTCTACCTTCAAGAGTTGAGCATTTTTTTTAGAGCACAAACTTCAGGGAATATGTCTTCAGACTCCCGGTAGGCACACCAAAATTTTATCTCTAAGTTGGTACTAATGGGCTACTCCACTAGGAAACTTAGAGTAGCTCTTTCAAACCAGCTTTTGACTAAGGAATAGCCTCTTCAGCGTGGGAGGGCTCTCTCAAAATAACTTATGATTTACTCAATTAGGATTCAATCATATGGCTAACTCTGTGATATGTATTTTAAATTATTTGATTGTAGGTGAAAAATTAAATAGGGTTCACTACCATTGGGCTTATGGATTCACTGTGAGGGAATTCAATGATAAATGGATCTCCTTGTGGAGGCTAAGGCTTTTACTGGTTCAATGAAAGGACAATTCACACACAATAACATTCAATAGTTTAATGTTAAAAGAAAGTTAGAACATCCAGAACATGAATTCTGAGTAATTCAACATCAAGATATTGGGAACAAAGTATTAAGAATCATTGAAACACTCAAAGAATCTCAGGTGAAGCAAAAAACACAGTCACTGTATATCACTGATCAACCAAAATTTACAATAGTAGTAGTGTCAAATAACATTCTCCAACCCTTATCTCCTTTCATAATCTGCCTATTAATAGAACTAGAGATCTTTACATGAGGTCTGCCAACTAGATAGACCTTCGAGTACTCTCCAAGGCACATTTTCTTGAATAGGAAACCTATTACAAGGAGGGAATCTAGTGCTATTTCTATTTCTAGGAGTCCAAAACCTATTAGGACTCAAACTCTATTTATTACACTAACAACCTTTACATAATGTATTTATGATGACATTATCGAACATAACCACTTTGAGTAAGGTGGCACTGTCCATAACCAAACCAAATAACAACCAACAAACATTAAGGGTCTGCTCCTCGAATTTTGGAAATGTGTTGGCCTAGTTGATGATGTGTCCAAAATTGATGAGTTGGTAGCCTAATCACCCTCTTTGCTGAGTGTTATGAGAAAAAAATTATTCAATGATACTCTTTAAATAATCCATATGAGTTTTGTGCTTCAAATCTGCATTAAATTCTTGAAAACTTTTGAAATTCCTTTCGCTGTAAAAACTAGGATTCTAGGCAATTTTGTAGCGTGATTTTGTAGTAAATTCAGTTCACCCACCTATTCCATATGTTAGTCCTCTTTTCTGATTTGGAGATGTTTTTTGAGCCTAATGAGATAAATACAAATTTTTTCCCACCTTAATTTTGACTTTATCCATGATTTTAAGAAAAAATTCACCTACAGTGATTTCATAGCAAAATTTGGGCTTCAAGGCTGGGATTCGCTACGAAATGGCGTAATTGGGAGAAAACTAAAAAAAAAAAAAAATCAATTTTTTTCTTATGGATATGTAATATGATAAGATGAAGTATGACAAGGAAAGAATGGTTCAAAATACTTCTTACCCTCCTCAAGAAGCAACATTTCCATCTTCAACAAGTTCATCTACAAATAAAATGGAGTTGTTTTTTCTGAAAATGAGGGCTCATGAATGATCTCTTATCTCCATATCCTTGATAGTTGTTGCAAAATAGGAGGATGATTTTGTAAACCAATGCATTCTGAAGAATAAAATCTCTTGGGTTTTTGAAAAACAATTCCAGGCGTCCAGAATATGCATTTGTAAAACATGTCTAAAACAGGAAAAAATAGAACTCTGAAAATTGAGCCCAAAGGTGTCTTTGAATATCCCAATATGTAACACCTATGAGAAAATTGAAAGAGGTTAATGTTATTTGGTATGTTATTGAAAATAAACTTTCTCATGTTTTTATAATTCTTCTCTTTTTTCCCAGAAACAGCTCTTGAAGCTGACTGCTCAAACAGTAAAAAAATACAAAATTTCCTTTATTTCTCATGGCAGAAATGCATGTAACCAGATTTAATTAAGTCCTCTACAACATTAGGGTCTTCCATTAACAAATATAAGTCTATAGGTTCATACTTGATCACTTAAACTCCCTTTATTAGTCTTCTTCTGCATGGCTATATCTTTTAACACTACGTTGGCCTTCTTGAACTGTGACACCTGTAGGGAGAAAACTAAACAACAAGTTGCTTGTTGTGGGACTAAAATTTTCAGAGGTGATAATGGATTGATGCATGAAAATATAGAATGAAATATGACAGAGAGGTGCTTTAAGATAAGTTTTAAAAATGGAATTTGAATGTGGAGAGACTAATGACAAATGACAGAGTGAAAAGAAATGATGGGTGGTATTTACCCTTTTGCATGCTTCGATGATTATGAAAACCAATTATATCACCTTACCTTTACCCTAAAACACTAAAAACTTTGAAGGTCATCATCCCATTGATTTATACAAAAATACATGGTTCCGCAACATTCTTAGTTATAAATCTGACAGATTTTCTACGGAATGATCAGGTGATTCAATAGCAAAAATCGCCTGTTTTTTATAAAATTCGACGTGGAATAAGGAAAAAATAGACAATTGGCTAAAAAAAAATTTTAAACCAATGTATGGAGATTTTCGATGGATTTTTATGGAATTGACCATGATGGCATGACCAATGGACTATTCTATAGTTAGGATAATGACCATTTCATAAGTTTTCATCAATTTCATGGGCCAATATTATGAGGCAAAATGGAACCTACGTTAATGATCCTATCATTCAAAAATGTAAAATCAATGTGTGATAACACAACAATTGGAAATCAGAAGTGACTCCATTATCCCCCGGTGAGATTGATTTCAACCAGAAGCCCTTTTTCCAAGTCAACTTCCACACATATCTTGGCACATGTGAATTGAGAGCCATTGGGTTCTGTTCTATCTATATACTTCCCCAGCCCATTTTCAATTTCTCTGAGACAATCTTCACTCCAGCAAGATAAATGAAATTTGGGAAATCTCACCAGCCATGGACTTCATTTGGAATATCATCTACAGGATCAAAATCTAGGGACCATTTTTTCAAATACATACCCCTTTCCATAGAAAATTATGGTCCATTTCTGAAAATGACATCTTTATCTTCCTTTAACTCAAATAGAAAGGCAAAGAATCCATTTCCATAAGAATAAATATCAATGTTCCCTTTCATCAACAATTTCCAGTTTTTATCTCTCCATTGCTCCATGGATTTTGGATAAAACCACATACCAGTAAATTTCCCTACCAAAGCTCAATATAAGTATGCTAATTTTGTACGATGAAAGTCATTATGTAGTTCCATAGAAGTAATATTGTCTGATTTTTTCACAAACTTAGACTATGGTTGATCCGGGTGAATTTTTGATATCCTTTTAACTAAGACCTTTTTCTTCATCTGATGTGTTACAATTAAATTTCATAAAATCATTAATGAAAAAATATGTAGATATAATCAAGAGGAAAACATGTCAATAATCACACAATAAAAACATAAGAAGTTTAATAACAGAGTTCATCCAGTGTGGACTACATCCCTAGGCCTTAGTGTACCGATGGTGTTGGCCGCCAAATTTGGTGCTGTAAATGGTTATGGTTTACATGGACGATGTTGATTTTTCATACAAGGAAGTGGGATCTAAACATGAGTGGAAAATTCTCTCCATGAGACGTTTCACTACAAGGAACTCTCGCTCATAAAAACCTCCTATCAACATGACAAGTTCACACATGGTGACAAAGAGTATCCCACCATCAAGGCAACAAAGGTATCTCACAACATAAATCACCATCCATGATAAATACATACGACATCAAGTAAACATAAATATTCCGCATCATACATAAATAAAGAATCGACAACAACAAATAAACATAAATATTCCGCATCATACATCAAGAAGGAATCGACATCACATAAATCATCTCACAACAAATACCAATGAAGTAAATGGAAAAAAAAATCATATACCTCAACTATGATGCTGGTTGAAGAATAAGTCACTCAACTGTTGGGTTTGAATGCACCATCGAAATTGTGGCATCGAATGGCATGAAATTGACTGTCCACACGCGGAAACATCAATACCTTTGTTTCAGAAACTGACACCGCCATCTAATTCATGTCGCCGAGAGGTGTAAAATACATATAAAATTTGTCCAATCTGGACACTAGGAAATTTTGGCCCCTTTGGAAATGGGACTCAATCAGGGTTCCACTACATCTGCACACTAGCTCCTGTTCCGTGCCTCAGCTTCCGTGCCCTGGTTCTGCTCCTCTCTGACCTGCCTGGGTGAATTTTTTGAATGAGGATTTATATATTTTTTTGGGTGGAGTTTCCCATAAGCCCTCCGCTAGCATAATGGTAACGGACAAAACTAGTGGAGGAGGGGTCGGGGGATCAAATACAACACCTCTGTTTTGGGTAACAGTGAGCTTATTTAAGTATGGGAGGTTGCATAGCTATTAAGTTTGAATTATTATGATTATGGTTCCAATATGATGAGACCACCGCATGGAAGCGGGCCATCCCACGTGGCTGGTGCAGGTTTGAAACTCGTCGGTTCGATGTGATTCTGTTGTGTTTTACATGGCTCCGTTGGGGCGTGGGCCGGGTCCACCGGAGGTGGCCTGCTAAACACTTGGTGTGTAATTCTGCAAGTCCGATGGGGTCATGGCCGCCGACCCTTTTAAATTGGTTTATGTTGGTTGGGGTCGGGGCGTGGTCACGACTGCCCCTTTTTTATATATTTTTAATTTAAACAAACCCCGCTTAAATTAAGATGCATTTCTTAGGTCAAAGGGGAAAAATTAAACATACCACAACTTCACTCAAAATCTAGACAGATTTGGTCGGAATCCGACCACCGGAATACTGCAAAATTGCATCCTCATTAATCTTCCATGTCACCTAGTCAACCCCATAACTTTGACCAACTCTAACTTTCACATACGAACTCGGTTTGATGAACTGTTCACATCGTTGCGATCAGGACGATGAGATCTTCAACTTGAAACTACAATTTCAACATTCCTAACACTTTCATTTTTGAGCTTTCATAAGCCCTCTTTGTCTCGTGTGTGTCTCTAGAACCACCTAGATCATTCCTCCCCACTGAGGAGATTTTGGTCCTCCAAAAGCATCAACAATAATCTGCAACTGTAATGTCTACACCACAAGTGTCCTAAAAAAGGTCACCCTTCCTTCTCCTTCACCTTTTTCCTTCAGAGCCAGAAGCGATGAATTGACTCCTGCATCCTCTGCAAACCTATAGTACAATATCCTTCAAATTACATGTTCAAATTATGACCAACGATGACCCAAGCATTCCATACTCTCGATAATTTATAACACATACACAGTGGTCAAGCTTACATCAAAATGGAACCAATAATACCCCAGCTATCATTACAAGGCCAAACACCATGGTTGCTTCTGAAAACACATCAGTACTTTTACATTTAAAAATGCAACACATGATTTACAAAACACGACCATGACACACTACCATATCTAGGAAAACCATATTTTTCCTAATAAATAGGACCACCATGAATTTGGTGGATTCATTTGTCGACCAATTGTTCCAACTGATTCATGGACCAACGCTTTGTCCTTAAGGTGTTGCTCTAGGTGGAGCCTCAAATACGTGGATCTTTGAGGTCCACTTTTGTTGCAATGGCTGCAAAAGGTTTTCTTCCTCTAGACCTACTTAACTAGTTTCTTTCCCTGCTGTGGAGAAGGCTTTCCACACCTCATCCTCCTTTGTTCTTCCATTATTTTCCAACACTCAACAATGCACGTTTATGTAAACCACAAAAATGACAAGTTTTCTTATGCCATGATTTACATTCATGATTAGCAACATGCTTATAATCAGAATGAACTTGCGAATATCGAGGCTTGTTATACCTTTCCTGGTGGTATTTGGTGCAACCATGGTGATGAGATTTTGTCTCAGCTCTTCTATTGTGACATTCACTTTCATGGGACAATGGTGAAGTGTTCCCATCATTCTTTTCCCCTAACGAGTTCAACAATGTATGTTTTCCTTTTGTGTCATTATGGCAATGAGAGCTTGCCTGAGCCCTCTCTTTGCAATATATGTTGTCATAAAATAATGGAGAAGTGTTCCCATCATTATTTTTCCTCAATGGTTTCATCAATGTCATTGGAGTTCTTGACACCTTTGAGAATTCTCCTTTAGTGTATCACAAACCTGCGTATTGGGGTCTTTGCACAACCTCCAATGGTTGAGTCATTCCTTGGCCATGAATGCAATTCCTCCTCCTTTGTAACCCATATTGGTAAGGAGTCTCATGCCATTTCCTTTAATGGGGATCTCCACATTTCCAACATAAATAATAGCATGTAAAGATGAAACTAAAGAATGATCATAACTGTTTACCTCAAATGTCGATTTGGAAACATGTGATGACGACTTCTTTGAGCCTTCCTTGTGCTTCACTTCCTCCAAGTCCTCTGTTGTGGCTTGTAGCTAAAGCTGTAATCGTTGCTTCTCCTCCTTCTCTTATCGTAGAAGTTTATTTCATGCATCATGATCTGCTTGAAGACTTCCATTGTTATGCTTTAATTCTTCCAATTCCTCTATCGTGGCTTGCAGTTGAAGCTGCAATCACTGCTTGACCTCCTTTTCCTCTTGTAGAAGTTTTTTTAATGTAGCATTATATGTTGCTTATTTTTCATTCAATTCATACAAAAATTCCACCCTTTTGGACATCCTGAGCATGGCCTTGTACATGTCTTTGACATTCTCCATTGCTTCATGTTCAATGGTTCATGCTTGCAGCGCACATCAGCAAGAAGACCGCTCTGATACCTCTTGAGCCAAGTGAATTTTTGATACCCTTTTAACAAATACCTTTTGCTTCATCTAATGTGTTAGAATTACATTTTATCAAGTCATTAATGAACACATATGCATATATAATCAAGATGAAAACATGCCAACAATTACACAATAAAAGTGCAATATGTTTAATAACAACGTTCGTCCAGTGTGGAGTACGTCTCCGGGCCTCGGTGTCTTGATGGTGTTGGCCACTTCATTTGGTGTGTAAAGGGTTATGATTTACATGGATGTTGTTGACTTATCATACAAGGAAATGGGCTCTTAACATGAGTTGCAAAGTCTCTCCATGAGACATTCCCCTGCAGGGAACTCTCACCCAAACATACCTCCTATCAACATGGAAACTTCACAGATGGTGACAAAGATTATCCTGCCACTAAAGCAACAAAGGGATCTCACAACATAAATCACCATCCATGATAAATACATACCACATCAAATAAACATAAAGATTCTGCATCATAAATCAAGTAGGAAACGACCTAACATAAAGAATCTCACAGAAAATATTAATGAAGTACATGGCAACAACACTTCATATACCTCAACTATGATGTTGGTTGAAGAATAAGTCACTCAGCTGCTGGGTCTGAATGCACCATCAAAATTGTGTCATCGAATGGCATGAAATAGACTATCCACACGCTGACATCCGACACCGTCATTCCAATCTGGAAAATGGCTAAAAAACTAAGACCACTGTTGCAAAAACTGACACCGCCATCAGATTTTTGTCTTCGAGAGGTGTAAAATCCATATAATTTTTTTCCAATTTGGACACTCAACAATTTTTTCCCCTGTGCAAATGCGACTCAATCAGGGTTCCACTGCATCTGCACATTGGCTCATGGTTCCACGCCTTGGCTTCCGTGCCCTGGTTCTTCTCTACTCTAACTTTCCTAGGAGAATTTTTTGAATGAGGATTTATATATTGTTTTGGGCGGAGTTTCCCATAAGCCCTCTGTTGTCGTAATGGTAAAGGTCAAAACTGGTGGAGGAGGGGTCTGGGGATCAAGTCCCGCCCCTCCGTTTTGGGTAATAGTGATACTATTTGAATATGGGAGGTTACATAACTATTACACTTGAAGTTTTAGGATTATGGTTCCGATATGATGGGACCACCGCATGGAGGTGGGCTAGCCCATGTGGCTAGTGCAGGTTCGATACTTGTCGATACAATGTGATTTTGTCATGTTTTACATGGCTCTGTTGGGGCATGGGTTGGGTCCACCAGAGGTGGCATGCCCATGGTGTGCAATGGTGCGAGTCTCTTAGGGTCATGGCAGCCAAACCTTTTTAATTGGTTTATGGTTGTTTGGGTAGGGGCGTGGTCACGACTGACCCATTTTTCATATTTTTAGTTTAAACAAACCCCGCTTAAATTAATATTCATTTTTTAGGCCAAAGGAGAAAAATTAAATGTCCCAAAATTTCGCCCAAACTCTGGATGGATTTGGCCGGAATCCGACCTCCAAAATACTGCAAAATTGCGTCCTCCTTAACCTGCCATGTCACCTAGTCAACCCCAAAACTTTGAGAAGCTCTAACTTTCACACACGAAATCGGTTTGACGAACTATTTACACCATTGTGATCGGGACGATGGGATATTCAATTTGAAACTGAGTTTGCCACATTCCTGCCACTTTTATTTTTGAGCTATCATAAGCCCTCTTTTTCCTGTGTGTGTCTTTTGATCCACCTGGATCATTCCTCCCCATTAAGGAGATCTTGGTCCTCCAGAAGCATCAACAATAGTCTGCAACTATGATTTATGCACCACAAGTGTCCTGAAAAAGGTCACCCTTCCTTCTCCTTGACCTTTTTCCTTCAAATCCATAAGCGATGAACAAAAACCTACATCCTGTGCAAACCTATAGTACAATATCCTATAAATTACATGATCAAATTATGACCAACTATGACCCAAGATTTCCATACTCGCCACAATTTTATAACACATACTTGATGGTCAAGCTTACATCAAAATGGAATCAATAGTACCCCAACTATCATTACAAATTCAAACACGATGGTTGCTTCAGCAAGTGATGGAAAAAAAATCATCACTTTTACATTTAAAAATGCAACACGTGATTTACAAAACACGGACAGGACACACTACCATATATAGGAAAACCATCTTTTTACTAATAAATAGGACCACCATGAACTTGGTGGATTCATTTGTTGACCATTTGTTCCAACTGATTCATGCACCAATGCTTCGTCCTTAAGGTGCTGCTCTGGATGGACCCTCAAACATGTGGATCTTTGAGGTCCACTTTGGTTGCAATGGCTGCAAAAGGTTTTCTTTCTCCAGAGCTGCTTAACCAGTTTCTTTCCCTACTGTGGAGAAGGCTTTCCATGCCTCATCCTTCTTTATGATGCTATTCTTTCCCAACACTCAGTAATGACATAGTTATGTAAACCACAAAAAGGACAAGTTTTCTTATGCCATGATTTACATTCATGATTAGCAACATGCTTATAATAAAAATGAAATTGTGAATATCAAGACTTGTTATAGCTTTCCTGGTGCTCTATGGTGCGATCATGGTGATGAGAGCTTGTCTCAGCCCTTTTATCAGGGAAAATTTTAGGTGCTAATATTCACAGGTGGGCTAATTTTCCATGCTTTTTCAAAAAACCAGATTCACCAATTTCCCTTTTTTCCCGAAAAAATTCGCCCAAATTTTATAGTACACCATTATTTTACCTTAAAAATCGCCAAAATATTATATTGACTATTATAAAATCATTGGAATTCTAAATATTTCTACAAAAATATCGCAAAAATTTTTATAATTTGCATATTAGGGACTAGTAAGATTCGCCAAGGATTCTAAACTTTATTATAAACTTCCATCCTTAAATTTTTCCCTACCTTCTATTGTGACATGCACTTCCATGGGATGATGGTGAAGTGTTCCCATTGTTATTTTCCCCTAAAGATTTCAACAATGTATGTTTTCCTTTGATGTCATTATGGCGATGAGAGCTTGTCTAAGCCCTCTCTCTACAATATGTGTTGTCGTAAGATGACGGGGAAGTGTTCTCATCATTATTTTTCCTCAAATGTTTCATCAATGTTGTGGAAGCCCCTGACACCTTTGAGAATTCTCCTTCAGTGTATCCCAAACATGCGTATGGAGGTATTTGCACAACCTCCAATGGATGCGTCATGCCTTGGCCATGAATTCCAAGTCCTCCTCCTTTGTAACCCATCTTTGTAAGGAGTCTCATGGAAATTCATGTAGTGGGGATCTCCATATTTCCAACAGAAAAAATATCATGTTAATATTAAACTGAAGAATGATCACAACTATTTACCTCATATGTCGATTTGGAAACATGTGATGAGGGCTTCTCTGAGCCTTCCTTGCACTTCACTTCCTCCAAGGCCTCTATTGTGGCTTGTAGCTGAAGTTGTAATCGTTGCTTCTCCTCTTTATTTTCTCGTAGAAGTGTCTTTAATGCATCATGATCTGCTTGAAGACTTATGTCGTTGCGCTTCATTTCTTCCAATGTCATTGTCGTGGCTCGTAGTTGAAGTTGCAATCGCTGCTTGTCCTCCTTCTCCACTTGTAGAAGTGTTTTCAATGTAGCATTATCTGTTTCTTGTTTTTCATAAGATTTATACAACATTTCCACCCTTTCAGACATCTTGAGCATGGCCTCGGAGATGTCTTTGACATCTTCAATTGTTGCACGTTCAATTGTTCACGCTTGCAGTCCACATCAACAAGAAGACCGCTCTGATACCTCTTGATCGAGGTGAATTTCTTATACCCTTTTAACCAAGACCTTTTGCTTCATTTGATGTGTTAGAATTACATTTGTTCAAAGAATTAATGAACACATATGCATATATAATCAAGAGGAAAAAAATTCAAAAACCACACAATAAAAAAGCAAGACGTTTTATAATGGAGTTCGTCCAATGTGGACTACAACTCCAAGCCTCGGTGTCTCGATGGTGTTGAACGCTTTATTTGGTGTTGTAAATGGTTATGGTTTACATGGATGTTATTGAATTTTTATACAATGAAATGGCTCTCAACATGAGTGGTAAAGTCTCTCCATGAGACTTTCCGTTGTAGGAAACTCTCACTCATACAGACCTCCTATTAGCATGACAACTTCACACATGGTGAAAAAAGTATCTTGCCATCAAGACAAGAAAGGGATCTCACAACATAAATCACTGTTCATGATAAATACATACCACATCAAATAATCATAAATTTTCCGCATCATACATCAAGCAGGAATTGAAAACAAATAAACATAACTATTATGCATCATACATCAAGTAGGAATCAACATGACATAAATCATCTCACAGAAAATATCAATGAAGTACATGGAAACAACACTTCATATACCTCAATTGTGATAATAGATGAAGAATAAGTTGCTCAGCTACTGGGTTTGAATACACCATCTAAATCGTGGCATTGAATGGCATGAAATCGACTTTCCACACGTTGAAATCCGACATCGTCATTGAAATCTTTAAAATGGCTGAAAAATCAAGACCTTTGTTGCAAAAAATGACACCGCCATCAGATTCGTGTCACCAAGAGGTGTAAAATCCAAATAAAATTTTTCAATTTGGACACCGGGAAATTTTTTCCCCTCTGGAAATGAGGCTCAATCAAGATTCCACTGCATTTGTACACCGGCTCATGGTTCTATTCCTCGGCTTTCGTGCCCTGGTTCCACACCTCGTCTTCCGTGCCCTGGTTCCGCTCCACTCCGACCTGCCTAGGCGAATTGTGTGAATGAGTATTTATATATTGTTTTAGACAGAGTTTCCCATAAGCCCTGTATTGGCGTAATCGTAGAGGTCAAAACTAGTGGAGGATGGGTCAAGGGATAAAATCCTGCCCCTCCATTTTGGGTAACAGTGACCTTATTTAAATATGGGCAGTTACATAACTGTTATGTTTTAAGTTTAAGGATTATGGTTCCGATATGATGGGACCTCCGCATGGAGGTGGACCAGCCCATGTGGCTGGTGCAAGTTCGATGCTCGTCGGTCCGATGCGATTCTGTCGTGTTTTACATGGCTCCGTTGGGCCGTGGGCTGGGTCCATTGGAGGTGGCCTGCCCACAACCTAGTGTGCAATGTTGCAGGTTCGGTCGGGTCATGGCTGCCGGTCCCTTTAAATTGGTTTATGTTGGTTGGGGTAGGGGCGGGGTCACGACCGCCCCTTTTCTTAGATTTTTAAGTTAAACAAACCCCGCTCAAATTAAGCTATGGTTTTTAGGCCGAAGAGGACAAATTAAACATCCCACAATTTTCACCCAGAATCTAGATGCAGTTGGACGGAATCTGACCACCAGAATACTGCAAAATTGCATCCTCCTTAACCTGCCATGTCACCTAGTCAACCCTAGAACTTTGACCAGCTCTAACTTTCACATACGAACTCGGTTTGACAAACCGTTCACACCATTGCGATCATAACGACGTGATCTCCAACTTGAAACTAATTTTGCCACATTCCTGCCACTTTTATTTTTGAGCTTTCATAAGCCCTCTTCGTCATTTGTGTCTCTAGAGCCACGTGGATCAATGGTTCACTCATCCTAGGGTTCTTAGGAAGTAAATTGATCAAAGCTTGAAAGGTGGCTGCTTCATCTAGCGGAGGGGGAAGGATCCCCTTTCAGTCCTACCATATCTTATTCACATAAATAATTCACCTAGGGTTTTAGAGGGTTCAAAGCATTCTTTTATCTCATGTATTTTAAGTGTTTTAATGCTTATTATGGATTGATGCTTATTGACATTTATGTGCCATTTAATTTATATGGTTTCGCTAGTTGATAATTAAATTAAAATTCTAGAAGCTCTATTCCAAAATACACACACACACACACACATACACACACATATATATTTTTCAAGTGGTCTAAGTTCATTATATATTATATCCGGCTTGACCTGTGGCTTGAGAAACGACGACCCACCAACCTAGGCCACACCAACCCTTAACATGACTTGATTATTTCCCATGGAGTTTCGAACTCGTGACTGTCACATCACATAATAACTTAATAATACACCTCATCGTTGTTTCTTCTACGCCCCGTGGGCCATCTTTATATGATAAAAATAAATAAAAACTATTATAAAATTTTAATTAAAATGGTCAATTTTATATGATAAAAAAATAAAAAAATTACTAATTGTTATATTTTTTTAACAAATTAATAATAATAATAATAATAAAATTTTATTCTTTTAAGCCTCTATTAATAAAAAAAAATTAATTAAAAAATTCAATTTTATATCATAATTAAAATTAGACTTTTATAAAATTTTAATTAAAAGGTTCAATTTTATATGATAATTATACTTATATTATTTTAATTAGACTCTAATAAAATTCAATTAAAAGGTTCAATTTTATGGTTATTTTGATCTCCTTTTTAGAATATTATAAATAATTTGTTGATAAGTATGATGGAGGTTGGACACTTATATAACATAAAATTAGGTTTTCTCACCATCTATCACTTATAATATTAAAGAAACAAATGAAATAGGATTGTTGAAGTCTCAAAATGTTTTAAAAAATGGAAATTTTAAAAAAAATTGTGTGTGTGTGGGGGGGCGAAATTAAGTTTATAGTATTAAGTCAATGCACTAATTTAATCGAAAATTATTGTCTTAATATGTTTAATATGCTAGTTATAATCAAATATGTTCATTAGAATTTTATTCTTTGTTGTATTGTATAAACTAAATGTATTGTCAAGTGGGTGTAGCTTGGGTGATAGGGAGGAGTTGTTATTATCCTCTCCACCCTCGTTCTAGTCTCACTGAGATTGACATGTTTTCTCCTTGGGAGTCATTTCTACATTACTCCCTAGACATGGGTGGGATTTTTGTGTATGTAGCTTTCATTACAATGAACTAAACACACACACACACACACACATATAAGAAAGGAAATCTACCTTGGAATTTCGAGGTATATTGTTGGATATTTCTTTATATCTCCACTATTCAATAATTTATTTTTTTCCTCAATATTGAATGATTATTTATCGACTATAATAATAATCGTTGTTGCATAATTAATATAAATTCAGTGTTCATATATTCTAATAATGAATAAACAAATTTATTTTGTACAATGAAAACTTGCTCTTTATATTATATCACTCAAATATAACTTTTTTTAAAGGTGCTTCAATGTTACATTATGATTTATCAATTTTTTGTCATCTCTTTTCCCACCCTATACTAGTTTAACTTAGTTATTTGGCCCTTGCTATTCCGAGTCACTTTCCTCAAGAAAAATCTGTAGCTCTTATAAGAGTTATTGTAGAAGAATTACCTAATTTATCTCGACAATGGGCTTATTTTTATGAATGTTACTATGAGAAGGGACAAAGGAGTAAAGTATGATTTGCCTCTTCTTGTCTGGATCCATTTCTATCCATGTCAAAATGGGGTTTGCACTAGGGACAAACAACTAGGAAAAGCTACTTGCATGCAAAAATTTATTACTTTTTCCCATGGAGAAAGGATGTACTCAATTACAATTTTATGGGGATTCTATGTTGATAATAAGTTGGATTAACATAACTAAAGTGTGTAGAAACCTCTTATTTTTCCTCTTGTTGGTGAAACTTTAAGGATTGAAGACAAATTCACTTACATCTCATTTTCTCACATATATAAGGAACAAAACCAGATTTTCGATATCTCATCAAAGGAAAGTATAAATTGGAAAAATATTTGTGGCAAGTATCAGAAGAGTGCAATGGAAACAACTATGACTATTGGCATAGGCCTTTCAAGGACCCCTAGAAAGGTTGGAATAACTCTTATATCTTTTTTTGTCACTCTATGCATCACATCTCATACACTATTATATCTAGTTTGTTCTAGTTACTCAGTAGGATCTAATATCCATTTTTTGATATGATGTGAAGAATAGTTTCTCTAACAATAATTGATAAAAAATAATTAAACACCAAATGATTTTTATGTAAAAAAATATTTAAAAACTTTTAAAACAGAATCATAAAAAAACACTAATACACCTAATGTGCATCTTAAAAATGCAATTTCTCTTGTTAGCTTTTTGTCCACATAAACCAAGATTCGCATTATTTGATCTCATTGGAATCCCTCAATGGACCTTTCCAAAATAAACTATCTAATAACATTCCCTACAAATACCTAATTTAGCGTGAGATTCATATCCATTTATTACGTTAATATAATTAAAACTCCCTTAACTTGACTAAACCGTAATATAATTAAATTAATATAATGAAGGTTACATTAAACCTTTGTCTACATATTCGTTATCTAATTTAGTGTGGAATCCAAATCCATTTAAATGGTTTAGTATAATTGAGGTTTCCTAACTTGGTTAAGCCTTAGTCTATGGATCCATTGATCCTCCTCTATCGTTCTTTATTAGTGGTCCACTTCTCAATGTATAAATTCTTATCTTATAACTCTAAAGTTTAAATATTTATAACATTTTCTACGATCTTCAAATGGTATATATATTGAGTTTTCTTTCTACACTACCGAATATCCTAACCTTCCATTTTTAGAGTTTCAATATGGTTATATGAGTCTTTATTTATTTCTTCATCCTCATGTTACAATCAAATGTTGAAGATGAACAGAGGGTTTTCCTTTCAAACCTCATAATTCCATGTATTTTCAAACCTCATAATTCCATGTATTTTTTTTTTTTTTTCAGTTCTCATATCTTTGTATTTTATCGACACTTTTGTTTTATAGTTTTCTATTTTCTATAACTATTCTCCTTTTCCTTATGCCCTTCTATATCCTTGGGTTAGTAGATCTTTTTCTCTCCATGGTAAGAGAGTAAATGAGGGTTTCCTTTCTTAGTATTAAATATTCATCCTCATTAATAGTTTTCCATATAAATAAGAGTCTATTTTGGTTTTAACTTGTGTTTGGATTATTTTTTATCTAGATAGAAATCAGTGGCCACAAAACTCTTCCACTAATACAAAAAAAAATTCCATGTTGGTTGTTTATCTTTATAGACATTTTTTTGGGTCCTAAAATTCTATGGTTGTTTTGAGGCATTAAACGATCATTTTACGGCCATTTGAGCGGCCAGGGATTCTGTAAGACTACCCAAGCTTGCCAACAATTTTACTTCTCATTTAAAAAACTCTAATGAGCTAATGTGTGTCCCAACCATTTATCACATTCAAAATTTGCACCCCGAGGAAGTTGAGATACCAACTAACCACCTCAAAAGAAGGAAATCCTTTTGGCACTTAATATCCTATTGCTAGGGTTTCTGCCTTTTAAAATTTAGTACTTTATGTGAAAAGGTCATTTTTGGTCACTTGTAATGGAATTTCATAATGAACATAACTAACATGTCTCTATTTAGAGATAATATATCACCACTCTAGCTAGTTTCTATTACTTTACACTTTACAATCTTTTCTTATTTCTCTCATTAATAGAATTTGGGTTTCTCTATGTTATTATGATTTTGCAATATTTTCGTAAGTGTGTTTCTATTCATTTTATAGTCGTTTATTTAGACATCTATACATTATAGATCAATTTATAGATACTATTTGACTTAATTTAGATTTATTTAATTATATACTAAGGTTCTTATGCTTTCTTAGATCTTCTCTTTTTGTTTTCGACCTATTAGACACCATCTTCAAATTCCATATCATAGGGTAGACCATTTTTTGGGAATTTTTTGTGAAATGGCCATACTCATGAAGCCATTAAATTTGAAGGGGAGCTAGTCATAATCTATTAACATTCACTAAGTTTCCTAAAACAAAACAAACAAACAAAAATATTAATCAGGAAAAGAAAAATTACATAATGTTTTGAGAGACATAGTTTATACATAAGTTTTGTAGCCTCATATCAACATGCCATGTGTCATTAACTAACAACTCAAGGATAATCACTATGTTAGGGACCATCTATCTCCTAGGAAATGCATATTTTCTAGAATAACTTTTTTATTATCATTCGACGAGAATTGTTGTCTAAATGAACTTTAGGGTTATTTTCAATTGGGTTTTATCTAGGGTGGTTGGGATGAATTATTGTTATCCTCCCCACTAAATTCCAATTATCACACATGGCATGTTGATCTCATAATGAGTATTTCTTGCAATGGCTTCAAGCTTTGTTGTCTTAGTAGTCCCTCGAGGACTGAAACATGTATATTCCTCCTATGGAGTATAAGACATTTCTCATGGGATTTTAAAAAGAAAGAAAAAGAAAAAGATTATTAGGCTAACAATCCTCTCTTTAATCCCAAAATATATTTCTATAAACTTTTGATTCATGTTCAAACTTAGTGAATTTTATTTACATTGTGGCTTGGTGAAAATATCTAAATTTTGATCTTCATATGGACAATATTTTAGCTTGATGATTTCATTGTTGATGAGTATTTTGATGAAGTGATACTTGGTATTTTCTTTTTTTTTCTTATAAATAAATAATAAATTTTAAAAAGAGAATCCATGCACGTGAATTAAATTTAAAAGCGTGGAATAACATGTTCATAGTTTTGTTAAACCCAACGTTTCAGACTTCTTATGTGAGTCCATCTTCATGGGAATGCCAATTATTCTTGAGAAGATATTTATGGCTAGGAATGTTCAAAATTACTATATATAACCTTCAAAATTTTCCTAGCCCTAAATTCACACCAATCTTTTGAAGAATAAGTAGCCTTCCACTGAAGATGGACTCACATAAGAAGTTTGAAATGTTGGGTTTAATAAAACTCTGAACTTGAGTTATTCCACACTTTATTAATAATAAATAATAAATTATTGTCCATATTTATTGCTAATTGATCATTAATCAATAAATTAGTTGGTGTTTTCTAAATAACACCAATAGTGCACACAATTATACATAACTAGATGATTTCATGTGTTTCTTCCCAAGATGAGATGTATTCTTCCTAAAGTAGAGAGTTAACCAATGTAGAATGATTTTTAAAAATACATGACATTGTTGTTGAAGCCATATTAATTAAATATCATAATTTTTATGTTCCATAATTAATATCAACAAGAAAATCTACATCTAAATATCTAACAAATATCATGTTACCTTTTTCTCTAGGTTACTAGGGTTATGATCAAACCCTCCACATATTTGGATTTCTATTTCATCAAAGACAAAATCCAAACTAATAATGAAAAATTAATGAAACCCCATCCCCTTAAGGTCTTTTTGAGGGTAGAGAGTGTACAAACCCAACCTCCAAGGTTATTTTATGGAGACGAGGTTATCCAAATTCCTCTTATTTCAACCATATTAAACTTCTTTTTTGAGATCAAGGCCTTTATTTGCTTGCGGATAAATTTCCATGATATATTTTTCATCAAATTATGAGATTTGCACAAAAATTTATGACCATATGAATATATACCTATTTTAAAGCCACGTAAACATCCATATCATTCACTTGTGGTAATTCTTTTCCCTTATGTCACTGTCATACAATCCCACATTAGTAGACACATGGATTACATGTGAAAGTCCTCTGGCCATGTATCATTATTGCACATGGACATATCTATATCCAGAAACATCAACTTACCCAAATCACATTCAGATTCAGGAAAAATATTAATATCTCATTTACAAAATTTTTGGATCTCTAGTTCTCTAGATTCATAACTTTTCTGGATTCATTTGGAAATCCAATTCTTCTCCATACTCATTATTAATCATTTGGATTTGGGAAAGTGCATAATTAATGACCAACATCTAGATTTAGAAGTTCGAAACAAGGTCCATTTTATAAAAATATATATTCTCAAATACCCATATTTTCTATATTCATCCAAAAATTCAAATCTTATATATTCATCCAAATCTGGGCTTGAAATCAGTAAATGGTCAACATCTGGATCTAGAAAAACTAAAATGTCCTAATTAAATAGAACTCTACATTTATGGATTCTTATATTCCATGTTACCTCCACTATGGCGACTGCCACTGGATTCCACCTTTACACACCATGTCGACTTTCCAAATCAGCCAAATATGCCCTTTCTGCCATGTCAATGTGGCACATAAAGATGCCACGTCACCCCTCCATGTTAACAAGCAACATAATCAACACTACTTAGGGATATTCCATTCAAATTATGTGTAACCACCATGTGGTATATCCAGCTAATAACTGGATCCATGCTTTTCAAAAGCTTGGAATTTTAAAATTTTCCAAATTTAGGATCTCTTTGCAACGACGACATCAGGGTTCCACTAGCTCTGTGTTTTTTCACTCTAGGTTCTACCCATATAGGATTTCTACATCTGGGTTTTTCCTTGGGAATTCATTAAATGATTTTATATATGCATAGATATCCATATATATGGAACAACCCAGCTTACCCACTAACATAGCTAAATAAAATCTAGATGAGAGGATCTTTGGATATCTGTAATATTTGAAACATTCCAATTTATTCACTAACACTTCAACAAAGAAACCAAATTTTTTTATTATCTCTAGATAATTGATTTAATTAAAACATCTATTTCTGACCATACCTCTAACCTTTATCCCCTTTCATCTAGGCCCACAAACATGGCCCCTGCTGGCCCATGTGACCACAATACATAGCTTAAAGGTTCCAATTCCCAAATTTCCATAATGATAGGTTTATAATAGGACCTTTGAGACTGCTTCCAAGAACTGAAATCGATACCAACATGACAAACAATTACCCATAAGACTTCTGAATATACATAAGTCCTCACCAACCTATAAAGGCATACATTATCCTTTACTCCAAATCCAATAATTAGAGTTTTCCTCCAATGAAGTCAAAGAGAGGCCTAATGGCCAAATATCCAAATTTAACCAAACTGAGTGAGATACTTCTCACTCTTATGAAGCTAAAAAATGTATACTTCAACTCCAATCACTAACACGTAGAAAGACCAGTGTTTTGGTATGTCTCTTAAGGAACCAAACTATCCCCATAAAATCTCATCAACAAATCATTTAGATATACATAGATACACATATATCATGCACACTTAATCATGTTTATGACAACCCAAGGCTCCTTTAATATTTACAACATAATTTAGTATAAAACCCAAGCTATCCCAACTATGGAATTTAACACACCCTTTTGATGTCTCCAATCAAGTAAACTCTCCAAGTAATCTCACTTCCAAGCAAGGATACAACACAATTGTTCAAACACACAACTAGCCTAGTAAATTCCATTCACATTAACAAATACTTGAGAAGCCTTATAGCTTAATTAAAATTTGTATTTTAATATCATAAAAAAATATACCTCAATAATACTACATATAACGTACTTTAATGACTACCTCAATATAAAAAGTTTATTATTATAAGGAATTACAACCAATAACCATTCACATTTAAACAATGCTCCAACTCATCATTACATACAAACTTAGAAAACCTACTTCGAAACATTCATGGAAATTTGAACAAATAATATCATTTCATTGAAGATAAATAAATACACTTATTTGAGTCAATTAAGCTTTGTTGGAACTGAATAAGAGAGATCCATTCTCCACCCAACCATAGGATCAACTACTCTACAATTTTCTTTTATTTAGACACCATCGAGCCAGATTCAATGCCACAAGAGAATGACTCACTGAGGAACTAACAAGGTTCATTATACAGCAGAGTCACGACAGAAAATTTATTTCATATGCATACATCTATATACTATTTTTTAACCTACTAAGCTAAGATTTTTTTTTATCAATCATATAGTTTCCCCAATGGGCTTTCACAACACAAAGGGACTCCTTCCCTAGTCCAAAAAATTCTTCGAATTTCCCCTTTCTCAGTGATTTTTTTGCTTAAATCAAATAAATTACTTAGCAATTCCTTAAAAAATAAGGTAAATCATGATTCCACATAGGTTGTTTTGTCTCAAAAATTTTTTTTCAACCTTCTATTCAAAGTCACAATCTCAGAAACCTCATGTGCCTCTTTTTCTGTTTTCCACAAAAATGCACTTCTATGTCTCTTAGACACCATACAACGACAACTCAAAATAGTTACATTCCCTTCCCCCAACAACAATTCTTTCCCTGTTAGAGTATTTTAGGTCCGATATATGGACTAATATTCATTTAGAATCCTCTACCATTATTTATTCTCATTGTTGTCAGTTTCAAGTTTAGCAACTAATCTACTTTTTAGGGATTATTAAGGAAAAATAAGAATTTAGTTAAAGGGGAGAAAATGAATTTCCCAATTTCCTCTCACAACTTCCTCTCAAGCATTGAGATTTATGTAGGATTCTTTCTTCTTCAACTTTTGGTAATATATTTAAATTTCCAAGGTCAATGATCATCCTTTCTTAACACTCTTGCCACTCCTTTCACTACACTAGTAGTTGTCTATTGAAATTTAATTATAGAAAAGATGTGAATTGAAATTTGTCCACATGGTAAGAAATAATAAGATGGTGATGGCCATTAATTTGGTCATCTCAATTGTAATAATTTGCTATTTTTTTTAACCTTTAAATTGGTAAATGCAAGCCAAAAAATAGGATTAATGTGATCCCATGCAACATTCTATAGAGAGGCTCATGGAATGGAAACCAATATGGGAAGTGTTGGGGTCCTATGTTTTGATAGATTGGCTTACCAAAAGACAAGGCAACATACAAACCTACTTTAGAGCTCTAGGATCTAGCCCTCCTAGTCTTAGAGAGGGATCTCTCAATATGTTTATAAATATGGGTCTTGCAAGGTTTAGAAGTTGATTTTAAGCTAGTTATGAGGTGCAAGGTTGTTTGTTTTGTTGTTTGGTTGGACAAGTGTGTTTCATGTGGTATAGATAGAGCATGGGAATCTACAAGCCATTGGGCAATGGAGTCATGTGAAAGTCCAAATAGTTCCGAAAGAGAAGGAAGGGAAACCAAAGGGAAAATATAACTTGGTTAAGGATCTCTTGAATAATATAGGTGAAATGAGATGGACATTAAGGACTAAGAGTGAGACACTATTTAAAACTTTCACAATGGCCTAAAATATTCAGGGAACACCCTATTTCCTCCAGTGAGCTCACTGCTTTGGACTTAACCAATATAAACACTCAAAGGAGAGGAGAAGTGTAGACTAAACCTTCTAAATGAATTATAGGATTCGGGGAACACCCTATTTCCTCCTATAAGTTCACCTTTGAGAGTTTAAGCAACAAAGACATACAATTGCATTCAAAGAAGAGGGAACGCCTTAGACATCTAAGACTACAATTATAGAGACCTTTAACACAATAATTACAATAATAAACAGAGGGTATGATTGTAACAAGTTCCTCCATTAAACTACAAGTATTAATAATCAAAGGGAGACTTCAGATACAATATTCAGTGGTAAAGAAAGAGCGAATGCCTAAACAGTCTTTAACACAACCGAATTAACCATTTCTAAAATAAAACAAACTGAACATAAAGAGAGCTATTAGACTACCCCGTCACATTCAGTAGTAGAAAACATATAAACAGTGAAGGATAAATAGGTGAGAGGTGCTTCTAGGATACATTTCTCTCCCTAAACTTTTTATCCTACTGTAAGCAAAGCATGATGGAACAAAGTGGAAAAACAGGAAATAACATCAACAATAAGAAGTACTTCACCAAAACTAGGCTCAGGGATCCGATGGTCTGGCCTCCTTCATCAACAGAAAAACACAGATCTTCACACTCTTTCAGAACACCAAAGCTTCTTCAAAGCAGCAATATGTATTACTTTATAATTCACAAAATGCCAACCTTTTACAATGAGACTTCGAAGAGTATTTATAGAGAAAATGAGAAAAGTAGGTGAGGAAAGTTTTAATGAACTTCAGAGATAGTGAAAGATATTTTGAATGCTCCATTCCGTGCCTTAAAAATTTCGTTGAATTCTAGACAAGATCAATAACTTTGCAGCTTGTTTGAGACTATTTTGATATGACAGAAATCACCCGTAGGGTGTCCTTGAGAAAAAAATCATCTGGGGAGGTACTATTATCTTCTCAATGTGAGTTAAGTGAAGAGTGGGCTATGTGGACTCCCATACTTCTAAATAACTGCCTCTGACCATTTGTAGTAGCTTCCCTAGTGCAATAACTACTTGGCAGACTTGTGTGCATGGATAAAGGTCATGTTTGTGTCAGTGATCGTTCTGCGTCACTAACTTCTGTGTCTCTTTTGTACTTAAACCTGTATTAGCTCTGTTTATGCTTCTCTTTTGTTGATTGCTCAAAATTCTTATGTGCTAACGTCTTCAAAGGCTGTGTTAACCTTTCAATATTATGCCTTCAACCCTCAGACTCACTACAGACCACTGTACCCTAAATATCAGAAGTGATCCAGACTTTAGAGAATATATGCATTCATCATCGCGTGTATCCTTCTGTGTATATTAATCTTCAGAAATTCCAACCGGATCCATATGTGTTCTTCATCAGACATGCGCTAGCTCTTCATCATTTCTTCTGTTGAATAATCTCAAGACTCATCACCTTTAGATCAACATCTTGATGGGCGCATCATGGACTCAGAATCATCAATTAAGCACGTCGTCTGTCCATACAGATATTCCTTAGAGGAAATCCTTCTTCGTCAACCCTCACACTCTCTCGCCAATCAAATAATCATCTTTTTCCTTTATATAGTTCTCGCCTTTATTAAAACCATGAGTCAAAAACCATTTCAACCGCTAATGGTATTCCTTTGACAATATTTCCAATAGTTTGGCCCTCGGGGTTTTTATTTCTTTATTAATTTATTTATCAATTAATAAACAAATATTGCATAGTCATCATTACGTCACTGCGGGGGTTCTTGCGGTACGGATGAAAATTTTGGCTGGTGCCCTCGCACTTAATCTCCACCGTCGATTTCCAGTCAACGCTTGATTGCTTGTTCAACTACGGGGGTACCCCTTCTAAATTTTTAAATCTTTACGCTACACCCGTAATGTTATTTTGATTAAAAATTCAATGAACTTTTAATCCGTGCTTTATATAAAAATCCAATGCTTTCGAATAGTTTAATATTAATAAAAATTTGACCCCTGGCACACATATGTGCCCCTCCGTACCAAACTAAACTTTGCACAGGTCCATTGCCCGATCATTGTTAGATCGCGAGCCTCCAAGATCGACAGATATCGCTTGGGCAACTTGCACTAGCAATAACGCGTGATGGCGTGTTGTACTTGTGTTATTATTCGCGCATCATGATTAAACTCCAGGCAAGTCCGACGCACGATCACCATCCGATTGGCCCCTTTCAGATCGACGGCGCAAAATCAATTTTGCTGGCTGTCCTGGGTCGATTGTTAACGTGCGAAGGACGATCGTTATCGTGCGCTTGGAGGTTTTGCAGGGACGCGTGTCAACACCTGTATGGAATTGCTCCCTATCCAGGAAATACCGCGTATCGTCGAAAGGTGGTGCGAAAAAACCCATGGTTTCACTCCACACCGCCGACACTGTTCCTCTCGGTCATGATTCTGTCTTAGCACATGGTTCCGTCAGACTTATTGTTTAAACGATTAAAACTCTACTTCAGTGTTTTCTTTATATAATCGATTTATTCATACTCCAGGTTCTATTACATAGTCAATGCCGAGACTCGTAGACCTTCCATACTTACACAACAGCAGAGGCGTATAACTCAACTGTCGATCATATTGGTTCCTCAAACAACTTACAGAACCAGAGCACCATTAATCCCTCCATTATGCAGATTCACTTCACTGTGCCATGACCTTCGGGTTGCGAAATGAGTCAAAATGGGCAGTTTCAGAGGCCTTTGGAAAACAGTTTCTTTCATAAGCAGCAGGACTTTTCAATGGACACAACAGTGAAGATTTCTATAAGGGACATAAAGTACATGAAGGCCTCCAGAATGATATATTTTCAAGGTAAAAGTATCTCTTGAAGGCTTGAAAACAAACTTAGCCACCATTTGGTATATCAGAATTTATAGATGGCTAACAGGAAGAGCCTACCATGATGAGAATATGCACATAGGCATATATGGTCTAAGAAACACACCACTGAGTGATGACCTATTTAGACAAAAGGGGGTAGAATTAACTAATTGTGATGGTCAAATAGTCAATAAAGTTTGGACCACATCAACATTCAAACTCACAATTCCATTCTATAGGTCTTCCTTGAAGCCAATAATTTATTTTGATTTTGATGGTTAATCTAAGATAAGTGTTGAAAATTGGAGTAGCTATTACACTAAATTTTTTATTAATATAACAAGGTGATTAATCGAAAATTTTATTTCTCAAGCTGATCATTTTGAGGTCATAAGGCCATTGTTAATTTATAACTTTATTTCACTTTGAAACTCTCTTATTTGCTCCAAACAACTTATTTTTATAACACACCCAACCTCCAAAATTACCTTGACGAGATAGGGGTCATAAAATTCTTCTTCTTTCATCCATTTGCAACCCCATTTTTTAGGTTACAAACATCCTCTATTTTTCAAGAGGTTTCCAACAAGATAAATTTCAATAGATTATAAGTTTGAAGCATCATATTAGATCCCTTTGAATATTACACCATTTATGCCACATTAGAATACACATACATATGAAATTTGGTAGATAAACTAACACTCTAGGTCCATATGTGACCCTAAGGGTGGTGGTGCTTTGTGAGCACCAAAGTCACTTGGCCTTGCCATGTAATTCCCTAAACTATGTATAAATTGATTTTACATTTAATTGCATGTAATTACATATTAAAAGTCACTTGGTCTTTCCATGTAATTCCCTAAACTCTGTATAAATTGATTTTACATTTAATTGCATGTAATTACATATTAAACTATTATTACGGTGGAAAATTTCTTGTTAATATCACATTAATGAATACTATTTTTATGTTTATTAATTATGGTTATGGTAATATTTGTTTACTAGGACTACAAACCCTATTGACTCATTCTCCACATTTACTTGATTATTATTTTATACATGCTGAAAAAAATTCCGAAACATTTTAATCATGTTATCTAACTAATAGAAGAAATGGTTTTTTTCAGGGCATTTTTTCTAATTAATTTTAACCAAAAAACGAAAATTATTTTTAAAAAGTTGAGTTTAATTTGTTTAATCTATAAAATTCCAATACATGGTCCATTTATGCTTTCAAAAATGAATTTTAAATAACAAAAAATTACAATCTCACTTGAAATTGTATCTTGATATTTTAATGAAAAAAAATATTTCCTAACTTAAACTATATTCATTTTAATTATACCATAACCATAATTATTATGATATTATATTATAAAAAATGTTTATATAATATAATTATAATTATATTACACTAGAGGACTTTGTCAAGTTCCTTTTATTGGGCTCTTGCAACTTGAAGACTCTTCATTTTCTATGTCAAACTCTCGCTTTATTGGACACATGCAACTTGAAGACTCTTCCATTTCTTTATCAAACTCCGTATTTATTAGGCTCTCGGAAACTTGAAGACTCTTCCATTTTCTCTTGATGGCTTGAGCCTCACACTCTTGCCATGTTTCATGCCAACTAACTTTTTCATTTGGTTGTTTCATGTTGGGTATCGATCATTTAAACTTTTTTATTATTGTTTTTTTATTAATAATTTTTTCTTTGCATTTTTATTAGTATTTTATTTTATTTTATTTATTAATAATTTTTTTAAAATCTTTATTAATATGTTATTGTACTGGGAGGTGTTTTATAATCTAGTATGAGGAAGATATTGTCATTTAACATTATATTTAAAAATAATAGAATAGTGCTTACATTAACATATTTAAAAATATCATTAACAAATAAAATCAATGTCAATTGTAAATAAATTATTTTAATTTTCACCTTAATTTTACATCAGAAAATAACTAATTGCAAGTAAAAAATATTATTTACTTTTTAATATGAGGGAGACATGTAATTTTTATAAAGTTGATAGATGACATATAAACATACTATCATTAATATTATATGATATGTGATTCATTCTATGTTGAGTTGTTTTGTAATATTTAAAACAAAAATATATTAATAAGTGTTAGTCATAAATAAAATATTTCAATGTACATATTAAACAACATAACTATATATCAACTTTATATAAAATAATTTAATTAAAAATTCTTATATTGTATAATTTATTCCATTCTAAATATGGAAGTGATATATAATATAAAAAAAAACTAATAATAAAATTTCTTTTAATGTGGGTCATAAATCAAATAAAACAACAAACATGTTGAGGAAAATATTTTAATGCAATAATCTTTTAATGTTTAATATGCAGTTAACATATAACATTTTACAAAATATTAATAACAAAAAGAATACTATATGTATGTAATATTTAAAAAAAAATGTTTATAATATATATATATATATATATATATATATATATATATATATATATATATATATATATATATATAGAAGAGAGATAGATTGTTTTCTACTTTGGAATATGAGGGGGAATGTATTAGCATTTTAATGTATAGAATGTTAGAGGAAGGCAAGATACTAACAAGAGGAATCTTATGTTGGACCAAGTGTGGTCACTCTCAGGAGATTATCTTGGATGTGAAATTGGCTCGGGGGTTGTGGGTGGGGGGGAGGTGGGGGGGGGGGGGGTGAAGGGGTATTGTTAGTGGAAACCGTTTCTTGTTGGCTGGGAGGAGCATTATTTTTCCCACTGTGGTTTTCATAGAAGGCTAAGTTTGATTAACTAGATAAGTGATGTATAAGGTGTTGAAATTTGCAACAAGAAACATTGAAATTGACATCCAAAAAAAAAATCCAGAAAATGGCACCTAGGAATGGCTACCATGCAAGGCTTTTTATTTAATTATTCCTTAATTAAATTAAAAGAAATATGTGTCAAATTTATTTATCCCTTAAATAAATTGGACAATAAATTGTAATCTTATCTCATAATCATTTGTAATAGTTAACTAAGTGTGATAGACTCAATTAGCTCATGAAATTCGAGGTGAGGGTGGTTGGTGAGGCATGTAGAGTGATTCTATTTTTTTTAGAGTCCAATTTGCAGTTAGTGTATTAGCTTAATGCATGAGAAATCAATTAGCTTAATTAAGTGAGTTAAAGTCAGTCTAACTAGTTGTAACTGATTGTTGCACTAGTGAGAGGTCAAGTGAATTAAATCAGATTTAATTCACATGCAGTGATCTGTCAAGTGATTGATGATTTACTATTAATAGCTACATGCATGTCAGTTCTAATGAAGACCTAGTTGAGACATAGGTTAAAGGGAATTTATATATTAGTTGTATTTATAGCAAATTGCCCAAGCGCAATTATATATACCATAGGATGGCCATGATGTATTACACAATCAAGGAAGGCATATTATCCTATTTAATAGGTATTATTTTCATAGGGATTGCGTAAGCAAGGGAGGTTGTTCAGAGGCTAAGAATTGGCTAAGTATTAGCCCAATTTTGTCTAGATCAATATGAGACAGTCAGGATAGTACAACAGACTCTTGTGAGAACAATGCATCGTATTGTTTCATGATTCCTTGGTTCATTATACAATAGAGATAGGTGGGTTCTAAGTAGCAAGCTTTCCCTAGGAAAAATATCTGTGATGTATGATTGATTTGCTTATTTCTCTTACTTGGTGTGATTGTGCGATCGTGTTTAATTTCCGCAAATTAATTTGCAGAAGGATTCAGTATCTTGCTTTAGCATATTTCATGATCGAATTGAATCCATTTGTATACATATTCTTTGTATAATTTATACATGGTATTTTTGGGCCAAGAAAAAGGTATGTTTCACCCCCATCGTTACCACAATTTTTCATACACTTTTATATATTTTCCCTTCATTTTAGAAATAAAGTAAATGAAAATAATGAAAAATTGAGGCAGACTGGATTAGTGATAAATGGAGTGTTTAATAACGTAAAAACTGATTTTTCACCACCTTTATTGATAGGGAAGAAAAATAAAAAAACTGTTGGCCAGATAACCGAAAGACAACAGACAAGGAAGGTGGATGGAATCATATCGGATCTTATGAATCAACGGAAGATCGAAAGGTACAACCACGCTTGGAGTACTCAATCGACAGCCACGAAGCAGCAGGGTCCCATAATGAGAAAGATTCATTACTACTCCTGAATTTTCCTTTAAGCTATAAATGGCCGAAGAATGAACAAGAAAAAATAGTTCCTATAATTTAATCTTTCTGTAATAAACGTACTCAGACAGAATCGTCAAGTTTTATACTAATGTATTGCTCAATGGATTAATGAAGAATTTGGCATTTTTTTTAATAGACAACTTCTGAGTATTCCTTAGGAGTAGGCTTCTAGTGGCTTTAGGCCTAGCCCTGGGGGTTCTCTGCTACTTCTGTGCTTTTTGTTTATTTACAGAATTTTCATTTCAAGTTATCCATTGTATTTCACAATACATCATTGAATTGGTTAATTGCGAGCATGAAATGTTATATCTTCCTTTTTACTAGACTAGTTTACCATTCTTGTTCTTTTACCTGAATTCAATGCTTTTACAATTGTTAGGTTAGCTACAACACGGTTGTTGTTCAATTCTTCATGTAGTTGACATTTGATATTTTCATCATCATTGTGAACATTTTATTGATGTTTAATTCAGAAGGATGTTATTAGTTTATTAAAAGATAATTCCATTGCAAAATATAGAATAATCGGTTTCTATTCAATTTTATTAGACTTCTTGTTCAATTTGTTAAAGTTGATGGTCATTTCATCATAGCGTGTTGTTCAATTGAAGTTTATTCTTCTTAATCTTAAGTATTTATTTCTGCATAGGCTTAGAACAAAGTTAGCTCCCTTGAAAAGTCAGAAGCATTTCGTAATTCACTCCCTAGTTGGTTTGACTGAACTTCGAGAATTAGACAATATTCCTTATGATAATTTAGCATAGTTAACCTCCGATGTCACTTGCATATATTGTGCCTACACTCTTGAAATAAAAATACTTGCCCTGGGTTGATAATTAATGAAGAGCATTGAGGTTACCTTTAAACAGTCAGCGTTATGACCCAAAATTTTGGTGTCGTTGCCAGGGAGAGTGTTTAAGAGTGATGTCCTTTATTTATTTGTTTCTTTTTCTGTGAAAGAATTGGGTATTGAAAACAAGAGGTAAGAACCTACATACCAGCAAGAAAAACTCTTGCTCTCCAACCCGCTTATCAGCAATTGTGTAGAGGTTAGTAGGATAGGTGTTCTTGTTTTATGACTAGGAAGAAAAAGATAGATCAAAACCCCCCGCTTATATCCGCAAAACCTAAGGGATCGATGGTCCTTGGTAGAACAACATATATAGAAAAAATAATTAAGAAATTTGAATCCCGGGCATCCGTAGGACCCATAACCATTCCCACTAAGAGTCCTACTACATTCCCTCATGCAACAGCCTCACCATATTCAGCCCACGCCGAGATTCACAGTGAAATAGAAGGGTCTAAAAAAATCCTTCAAACTACTGAGCACGTAAGTCCTGACCCTTCAAGAGAGGGAAATTATTTCAATTTTCAGGAAGGAGGGGGGGAAACCAGCAATTCAGTACAAGTAAAAAATCCAAAGCCTAAATCCCTTGAGAGAGTGACTAATACAAAGACGCCTAGTATCCGAGATCAGGGAAGTATTGTAAGGCTTCCTCCACATCCACTCCATAATTCCACTCAGATTATTCTCCCGGAACAAGAAATCCCTGAAGATTACTGACATATCTTTGATCAAATGGAAAACAACTAGAATTAGAGGCAGACATCAACGTTGGATTATCCCATTGTTGATCCAGCCACAAATGCCCCTATGAGATCCATTCCATTACAAAACATCCCCACCTTCCATGGGCTGACCTTAGAAGATCTAGATGCATTCTTATTTGAATTTGATGTCTTTTGTAGGGGATATGATTACACCACTAACCCTCAGAAATTGAAATTATTTCCTCTACTTTGAAAGGGACAACATTACATTGGTTTATGGTGCTCGGTGGTGGAACCATTAATAGTTGGGATCAGATGAAAAAATATTTTCTTAATAAATATCAATAATACTATCAGACTCGAGAATTAAAAGATGAAATCTTCAATCTGTCTGCAAGAGACAATGAGAAATTAGAAGAAAACGTTGAAATATTTCAATATAATTTGCAAATGTTTCCATATACTACACTGTCTAAAGATCTCTTAAAAGCAACAATGATTAAGGGAATGAAAGAAGAATGGGTCAAAACACTTAATATGATGGGAAAAGGGGAAATCTATCAAGAATAATATGATGACATCATTTCACTATGCATCAGGGGTTCTCGAGGTAGTATGTGAAGTAGGCCAATTGGGCGAGACTCAGCTACAAGGAATTATAAACAGTCTGGTGGCAGGGTGACCAGAGCATAATTCAGTAATCATTTAGAATATTTTAAAATTGATATCTTAGGTACCTTGACAATGAAACTAGATGTCCTATAAGCCAAGCAAAAGCAAGATATAGCAGAACAAAACTTGGCTGTTTTTTTTCCACCTTGTCAGAAGAAATACACCTAACAGGAATGTCCATTAGACATGGTCTAGACATGCGCTATTTTTACCAAGGACCACGCCACTGACCATTTCCCATGACTTTCAGGGTTGAAAGCAGTTTTTAAAGAGGCAGAAGAAGAGACAGAACCAGTATATCTAATGAACCAGCATCGACAGTGGCAAGCACGACTAGGTTTGCCACAAGACCTGCCTCAGTTATTTTCTTCTCCACAATTTAACCAACAGAACCCTGTGACAGCATGGCAGACCCAATCACCTTTTTCTATCTGGCCATCCCAATCATTTTCTATTCCTCCTTGGCCAAAACAATCCTCTTCAGGTAATAATTGGCCAAGTTTTCCTTGTTCTCCCCCTTACTGTCAAAACAATCCCTATCAGTCCCAGTGGCCGGCCTCCACTTCACAGAACACAAATTGATCTCAAAACTAGAAAATAACTCTAGGAATGACCAATATAATGATGGGGACAGGGGCTCAAAATAAACCTACGTTACCATCTCCATACCCAGTCCGACACAATCCTCATCCAATCATGCACCCTCAACTTCCAGCTCAATCCAATCCTAACCCTAATAACAGGTCGGTTTAGCTAATATAGATTGTCGAAAACCTAGACCCTGAGACTGAACAGAAGCAATTAAATGAACTTAGGCTGAGAATAGGATGTGTTATTTTACCTAAAGAAGATACAACCCTGCCACAACTTGAAATTCTGACAGCACCTAAAAAATCAATGATTACTGAAACAAAGGTAAAGCAGGGGAGGGACACAGTTGACCAAAGGAACACCAAAAATCTTATTATTTCCTCCCCTCCATTTCCTAAGAGATTAACAATGCCTAAAACAATAGTATCTTCAGATTTTAATCTCCTAGCATAATTAAAAAACCTTTGCACTAAAATTCTTATTTTGCAGGTTGTCCAAGAAATTCCTATCTATGCCGAGACAATTAAAGAACTGTGTGGAAAGAAACAGGTGAGGAAAGAAAAAACTATACCAACTGTTCACATGGTGGGAGCACTGTCAGACTTACTTCTAGGTAAAGAAACACCAGTAAAATATGAGGATCTAGGGAACCCCATAGTCACTGTAAAAATATATGGCCACTCCTTTTTGAACACATTGGTTGACATAGGGGCGACCATCAACATCTTAACCACAGAAACTTGTGAGAAGTTAGGCATAACAATGTTAGAACCCATATCTACCTTGCTATAACTTGCTGACATATATTTTATCAAACCAGAAGGAATATTACAGGACATCCTGGTTTCTGTGGACTCATGGGAGTATCCAACACACTTTTTAGTTATTAACCCAAAAATTAAGCTAGATGGACACCCTCTGATACTAGGATGACCTTCGTTAGCAACAGTCGGCACTTACATAGGTTGTCGGGCAGGAAGCATGACCATTGCCAGAGGTGATGCCATAAAAAACATTATCATATACCCACCTGCCAAACAAAGTCTTCCCACTGTAGATATTCATAAACAACCACATACATACTAGGAAAAAAACATATGTTCACTGCTCACTATTGTTGAAGCACTCTAATTAAAAGATCAAACTGAAGATGATGTAATCAATAACTTCATGAATCAGCCACCTAATTTTGAAAATTTAAAATGCCAAATGCTAAAGGAAGTTCTTGATAATGAAGTATAGGAAGACCCCTTGGAAGACATTGATAATCAGCACATGCCCACGACTACTGTTCGCAATAGCATACCAATTGAAATTGAGCCAGAAAAGGTTTTAAATATCAATGGTATTCTGGATAGTAACCAACAGCAAAATATCATTAAGGTTTTACAGAAATTTAAGGGAGATTTTTCTTGGGAATAACCATACATGAAGGGTATAGATCCTCAGCTATGCACACATCATATTTATATTGACAATGATTCTCGACCTATTCGGCAGCCTCAGCAGAGATTAAACCCACATATAAAAGACATGGTAAAAAATGAATTGAAAAAGTTGCTTGATGTAAACTCAATCTATCCTATTTCAGACAACAAATTGGCCTCTCCTATAGTAGTAGTTCCTAAAAATAATGGGAAATGGTGAATCTGTGTGGATTACAGGGAATTGAACAAAGAAACTCAGAAAGACCACTTCCCCCTCCCTTTCATTGATCAAGTCCTCGATACATTGGCAGGAAAGAAATTTTTCTCCTTCCTTGATGGGTTCAGTGGCTACAATCAAATCGAGATAGCCCCTGAAGACTAGGAAAAAAGGACCTTTACTTGCCCATGGGGTACATTTGCCTATAGGGTATTACCATTTGGGTTATGCAATTCCCCAACAACATTTCAAACAACCATACTCAGCTTTTTTTCTCATTTAATAAATGAAGGACTCAAAATCTACATGGAAAACTCTACCCCATATGGAGATGATTTTGATCAAGCACTGGAAACACTAGAAAAATTATTGGAATGATGTATTGCTACCAGATTGTGTTTGAGAAACGAGAAATGTCACATGATAATGACCGAAGGAGTAATCCTAGGGCACTACATCTCTGCAGCTGGAATACATGTAGATCCAGAAAATATAGAGGTAATCCTTTTATTAGCCACACCTTGTACTCAAACAGAGGTACGTAGTTTCCTTGGGTATGCAGGGTACTACCGTAGATTTATAAATAATTTTTCACAAATTGCTGCGCCCTTGTATGCATTAACTGGAAATGTTTAATTCAATTGGTATAATAAATGTGACACTCCTTTTACATATTTAAAGAAACTGGTCTCAACTGCACCAATATTTCGTGGCCCCAATTAGGAGTTGCCATTTCACATTTCCTCAGATGCATCCAACATAGCGATAGGGGCAGTTCTTGGTCAAGAAGAAGATAAAAATACTTATGATATTTACTACATCAACAAGAATATCACTCCTGCTGAATTAAACTATACAGTGACCAAAAACGAGTTCTTGGCCGTCATTTATGCTATTAATAAATTTAGACATTATATAACTGGATATCAAGTATTCTTGTATATTGATCACTCCACCATTATATATTTAACCAATAAACCTATTACAAATGGAAGAGTGACTCGTTGGTTGTTTTTTTTATAGTAGTTTGACATAACTATCAAAGACTTCCCAGGGAACGAGAATGTAGTTGGAGATTTCCTATCGAGGTTTCCAAAGTTAGATGACTCACTAGGAGTGGACGACCAATTCCCAAATGAGAATTTGTTCGTTGTAGCAGTAAAAACACCATGGTATGTAGATGTAGCAAATTATCTAGTAGTAGGAAAGCTGCCAAGACGCTTGACATCAAAGGAATGAAAGTTGATTTTCTAGCACAGTGTTAGATTCTCCTGGATTAGCGGATATCTTTTTCATATAGGAGATGATATGCATATATGCAGATGCATTCGAGAAGACGAAATTTATGACATCATAAGGGCCTGTCATGATGAGCCATGCGATGGCCATTTTGTAGATCACAGGATGGGGCACAAAGTAATGCAAATGGGATATTGTTGGCCTACAATTTTTAAATATGTCAAGAAATATGTCGAGGCCTATGAAAGTTGCCAAGGAATGCATTGCCTAGGACAAGCTGGCGAAATTCCATTACAACCACAGCTAGTAGTGGAACCTTTCGAACGGTTGGCACTGGAATTCGTTGGACCATTCAACCCGCGATCAAATCAGAATACCTACATACTGGTTTCCACAGATTATGTGAAGAAGTGGGTAGAAACAGTGGCTTTATCAAGAGCTAGGGAAGAATCTGTGATCAATTATAGTTTTGAGCTATTTGTGTGATATGGCTTACGTCAGGAAGTGATAATTTATGGAGGGGCACAGTTTGTGGGAAATAAAATTATGGCCACTCTGAAGAACCACCATGTAATCCATAGAGTCACCTCTCCCTACCACCCGAAGGCAAACGAGCAAGTCTAAAGCACCAACAAAGTCCTTGAGGAAATTCTCACTAAAACAATCTCAAAGCACAGTCATGATTGGGCTACTAGACTACCAGAGGCTTTGTGGGCTTACCACACAACATGGAGAAACACCATTGGATATTCTCCATACCATATGGTATTTGGAAGGGAACCAATTTTTCCTATCGAATTTGAAATAAAGACTCTAAGAACATCCTAGGAAGTGGGGTTGGATTTGACGGAGGCCGAGATTAGAAGACTCCAGCAAATAAATGAATTGGATGAAACATGGATACTTGCTATATAGTGCATTGAAATTGTTCAAAAACAATGAGTGAAGTGGCATGAAAACCTCATAAAAAATAATACATCCCAGGAAGGATATTGGGCACTTCTCTATGACTCCATATTCCAAGACTTCTCGAGTAAATTACAAACAAGGTGGATTGGTCCATATGAAATCCAGGAAGTACACATCAATGGTACCATTACCTTGACTACCATAGATGGCTTTCGTTCCACCTTTTGAGTTAATGGACATCGAGTGTGCCTCTATTACAAACCACTTACAAAGGAGTCTTTCTGCTAGCAAGTACGTGACGATCCCACCATCCAAATTTTTGCTGCAGGGGGCGATGGCCCAGTAGTTTTTTTTTTCTAAGTTAGACTAAATTATATTAATATAACATAATGTACAAGGAGAGTCTGGCCTCTGGAATCGCTGAACAAGCCAATTCCATATGGGGAAACCAGTCATACTACAACTGCCCACAGAGGGGAAACCAACTTCATACAAAAAATAGTTGAGTATTATGAAAATATTCAAGAGAGACAAAGTGACCAAGTAAATTAACATAATTGTAAAAAAAGACCTCTTCAAGATAGGTTTCATTTTTTTGAGGTGGTGGTTCCTCCACAATGAGGCACCTGTACTCTTCGTAGGATTCATCTGCATGCGTTGTTTGTTGAGCCGTTGGTTCTCGAGTTATGGTAGTGAAAACAATGCTTGCATTACTTTTGCAGCCATATTCTCCTAACCAATCTAAGCTGTCACTTCCACTGCAACTGCTTCCACTGCTGCCACTTCCTTTGCTGCTAGAGGAGGGGGTGCCCTGTTTTACTGGAAGGGCTTCCGACTTACGCGAGAGCAGAAGAGGTGCAGAGTCTATGGTCGATTTTCTTTGCTTTTTCCTAGGGCTATGGCCCGCAGTGGGGGAAGCTTTCTCCTTGAAGTTTATGGTGATGGTGGCTATGAGGTGAGGGCAGTCCAGAGCACAGGTATAATGGAATTGAAAAGAATTCTCCCTAGGCAAAAGAGGCTGCATCTCCAAATGAGGCGGAGGTGGAGAGGGACAGCTTGAGGTGTGGCACAGAGCTGAAATTCTGTAAAGGGAGATAGAGCAAGATGACCGAGAAGCATGACCTCAGCCTCTGCCACTATGAGTTGCAGGATAGTGGGAAAAAAAATCATCATGAGGTAGCGAAGAAGACTTAGAATGGATGGACAGAGGAGGACGTGACGCCCGCCCATGTCCATTGCCTTAGAGGCAACACATTCTACGTCACTTGGGCATATCAGAGCTATTGAAGGCATTGGAGATTTAGGTGAGCGGAGAATGCTGAGCAGAGGAAGCTGTAGGTTGAGGAATCTGAGACCCAAGGGCCAAATTTAAGCTATGGTAGAGGCTATGAGAGAAATGGTGACCAGAGGCAAGCATAAGGAAATAATAAAGGCTGCACCGCCTCCCTGTTTGCATTCGAGAGCTCAGCTCTTTGACCAGAAAGGGGAAAATGTAGCTGGAGGGAAATGGCGGATTGATACAACGTGGAGGCATTTTGAGAAGGTGGTAGTAGCATCGATGTTTGAGCATATTAATGACTGAATGTTGAGACCAGTTGGATGATATAAATGCCACCGGCTTGGACCCATGCATGACCATGTTGCAAGGCCATATGTCACATGTTGTTCTCACCATCCACTTGCCCGTTTCATTCACCTACATCCGAGAGTATATTTTCCATGTGCACCAGTTTAGTGCATCCTTGTTTGAGAGAGGTATCATTGATATTATTAAGAGGACCTGAGTAGAGTGTATGTTCATAATCTACTCCTTTATTTGCAAGCAAATCCGCGATTTTATTTCCCGAACGTTTGACATGCTTGAAGGAAATCGCTCGATGGTGCTTGAGCCATTGTTCTATATGCTCAAATCTTGCAGCAAGATGCCAAATATTAGCAACCTTTGAGGCAGATACCCCCATGAGGATATGAGTAGTTGCATTAATGAGAATTTGAGAGTCTCCTTCTACTTCTAAAGGGAAGTAGTTGTGCATCTGAGCCAAACAGAGACCCTTCCAAAGACCTTCCAATTCAGTTGAGTTATTGGAGTCCCACCCTATGGATCCAAATAAGACCATAGGGGGTGTACCAACCGAATCACAGAAAATACCACCAAATCCTGCAGCTCTCGGATTTCCTTTGGATGTGCCATCAAAATTCAACTTCATCAGACCTGCCGAAGGGGGAATCCAAGTGATGGGTGACTCCGGATGATTGGGGAGAGTGATGGTACTTAAAGGGAGGAATGGAATGGATATATGCCAATTCGCCCAAATAAGACTCTCTGGAGCTTGAGTGGGTATATCAGATTCCTACTAGTGTTGAAGAGCCAGTGTTTCTTGGAGATTGATGCATAAATTAGTCCAAATGGTGTCCAGAGGGGTGATCTAATCCTTAAATATTATTTTGTTCCTTTCCTTCCAGACATACCATAGAAGAAGGCATAGGAGAAGAGTCCAAAGAGTATTTAATAACTTGCTATTATAAGGTTCTGAGGGCCAGTTTTGAATTGTGCTAATGATATCGCCTTTTATATGACTGAATCTTCTACACCTGAAAATGATTTTTTTCCCACAGTTTGTTGGTCAAAGTGCATGTATCCATTAAATGTGAGATATTTTTTGTATGCGTTGGAAAATTGGGGCACCTTAAAGGTCCTATGAATCCTCTTTTTAGAAGATTATCCCAGGTAAGGATTCGTTTTTTGCATAGGAGCCAGAGGAAGGTGGGGACCTTGGGCCAGATGCCAGGTCTCCATATTTGGATCCAGATCTCATCTTTGGGTTCCTGAGTGGGATACATCAAATTGTATGCTTCCTTGGTGGTGAATATGCCCTGTGGAGTGTAGCCCCATCTGAGTAAATCTTCCTTCTTTGAGCATCTAATTTTCCGGCTGTTGAGCTCTTTATCAATCTCCTTAGATGTTTCCCCCTGCTAGTTCTCATGCATTTGAGCTGCTGGTATCCATTGACGGTAGCCTAGAACAGAAGTGGGTTCCCAGAAATGTTTGAATTTGTTATATAGTTGATCATAGAGATCCACGTGCCGCTGAGGCCGTTGGATAATAGCTACCAATTTTGGAATTTGTTGCCAAGAGTCTTCCGAGAAACGAGCGGTACCTCCATCTCTTACTTCCCAGAAGCAGTGCTCTTGAATGAGCGATCTATGTTGTTTGGAAAAATTCCAAATAAGAGATCCTGTGTCCGCTATGACAAGTCTGATAAGATCTCCAGGTGGCTTGTTATTTTCATATTTGGCAGTCCATAGGTGAGCCCATGGAGTGTGTGGCATGGATAACCATTTCCACCATATGCGTGGACCCATGAATGCATTGCTATGATGCAGATCTCTCAGGCCTAGACCTCCATCCTTTTTTGGAGTGCAAACTGTTGACCACTTTACTAAATCCCATTTTCTATTTTGTCCAAACGAGCCCCAAAGGAAATTGCGGCGTAGGTTCTTGATTTGCTTGAGCACCCATTTTGGTGCTACTAGAACAGAGAAGAGATATAGGGGCATGTATTGCAAGACTGCTTTGATTAGGACAAGTCAACTAGAAATATTGAACGATCTAAAGGTCCATGAGGAAAGGTGGGCTTCAATTATCTCTAGAAGCTCTTGCCAGGTGGAGTGTCTAATTGCAGAATCAATTAATGGCGCTCCAAGGTATTTAGCAGGCAGAGAAGCTATGGAGATGCCGAGGATCCTGGTAATATTACATTGGGTTGTAGCTAGAGCATTGAAAAAGAAAATCTGAGATTTTCCAGCATTAATGGAGGTACCTAAGGCATCCGAGAAAATATCTAGAAAATATTTGAAAGTATGAGCTTCTTCAACAGAAGGATGACCGAACATCATATTATTGTCAACAAAATATTTATGGGTGGTGGGCTGGGAACCATGTATGGATATGCCACAAAGGGTATGATTGCGGAATTAATTTTGAATAAGATGTCCTAAACCTTCTGCCATAAGGACAAAGAGAAAAGGGGAGAGAGGATCACCTTGGCGAATACTCGGGAGGGAGTTAGGGGGGGCGAGGGGACACCATTGATGAGGATAGAGTAGAAGGGGGAGGATATAAGTTTCATGATCCATCTAGTCCAGGAGGGTCAAAATCCAAAGGAAATCATCATCTGATTAATGTATTCCCAACTTAATTTGTCAAAAGCTTTGGAAAGATCAATTTTTAAGAGCATATCTGCCTTCATGGTGTGTTTCAGGGAGTGAATGAATTCATGAGTGATCTTAAAATGGTCTCGATAACTTGTATGGAGTTCAAGAACCTACCACTCAGTTTTAATTAAAATGATCTAGCTTGAACTTGACATTTTGCAGAATTTTGGTTTGAAAGTGGTGTATGTTTTTTTTACTGTTTATGTGTCTTAAGTTTATTTGTTCTTTCTGTAATTTAACATTTATAACAACAACATAATTCAGCAATAAAACCATTAAACACAATAGCAATATAATATAGGAGTTCACCTGAAATCTCATGGTCTACGTCTCCTTTGAGTCTTGTCAACTAGACTCGACTCTTTGGGATTAAAGTAATCGTTCTTTTACAAGTTTCATGCTTATCACCAATGAATACGAAAATGATTCAAAGGGCTGAGAATACCATTTAACATCCCTCTAATGGCTACCCAAATTCTGCAAACAACTTTAGGCTCCTGTCAACACATTTCCTTCTGTCGGTGCACTAAGCTTCTGTGAGCTTATAAATGGCACAATAGCCCTCATAATTCTGTTTAAATCACTGAAACCAATAATTATGTATCCAGGAAACATCAGACACCAAATTTCAACTAATAAATTTCTTAAATCAAGCACACACATCCCCAAAATAGGCTATCCTCCACGGTTTGCCCAGGACTGCCCAAAACTTCCCATCAACTTCTCGAGCTGAATAATTTCTCAAAATTTTTTGAAACCACTTCCATTGGTTCAAAAATGTCTTAGATAGCCAATTTAGACTATTTTTTCATCAGAACCGGCCTCCGGCTACTCCGGTTTCGCCTCCATACACTGTCAGCACCCCCTGGCACTAGGGTCAAAGAAAACTCTCTGCTGAGTTTTAGACCTCTAGAAGTTATCCAAAATTTTTGAAACCTATGTCATCAGATTCAGAATCAAATTTTCAGTAAATAATGACCATTTTTTCACTGCAAATGGTCTCTAGCTCCCCTGGCTAGGCCCTACGCTGCTACTAGAAAAAGCAAACAAAAATGACCTCTGGAACTTAAATGAAGCTTTTTGGCTTTCTAATTCTCTCTACAGGCTCTGCAAACCATTTCATCAGATTTATAACATCTGAATTATCCAATTTATCCTATTGGAACTCTGTAAAAGGACTCTAACTCCCCTGATTAGGCCTCAAACTAAATTTGTCTCATGGTGGCCCTAATGGCTCCTTCATCTTCCCTCAAGCAAAATCCTTTAAATTTTACCTCCATTCGACTTGAAGGCTTTCCCAAAGTGTTAAAGAGGTCAAATAGACCCAAAATTGACCAAAATTTCATCCAATTTGGTTCAATATTAAGAAATTTATGACCAAAACAAATTTGCCCCAATTTCCTCCACTAAATGTGGGGCAACTGCCAGTTAACTCCACAAAAAGTGGAAGTCTGCCTAAATTTGGGAGCGCCTCTAGAATATCTGCCATATTAAACTCCACTTAAATGAAGCTTAATTAAATAATAAACCTGAGATTAGGCTCCTTAAGCGCCCTTAACATTAAGCTCCCACAATGGTCATATGATGAGGTTCCATGGGAGGAGGGTTGGTCCCTCCGTGCTCTGCCAGACCCACTCGGCATTCAAAGTGCAATAACTTATTCATACAGTGTCCATTTTTCGAACCGTTTGTGGCGCAAGAATCAAGAATATGAGACCTATGCAACCATATTGGTTTCAACCTAATTCTATAATTTTGAATTTTGAGCTAATCCTTAGGTCCTTGATCCAGTTCTTATCACACCTCCCAAATGAGAAGCTTTTGGACCCCAAAAGCTCTCTAGAATACTAAAAGTGATCTATAAAGTGAATAATAATATTTCACCCTCTTCTCTTTAGCCTCCAAACACTTTCCTTGCATGGCTAGTGACTTTTAACCACAACAAGAAAGCGATTCACACTTCCCTTCCTCGATGTGCTTATCCTCCTGTCAAGAGTTTCCTTTCTTGCACTCACTCATAAAATTTCTGGCAAGAAATTTGCAGTAGGAATCTGAACATTGTTGCCTTTATCAATGATCCAAAGTGGCTCAAACATAAGTCGTGCAACATGCAACATGAAACATCAACAACAAGTCATCATAAAATGTGCTATACAATTGACACAAATCAATGTAAAAAGTGTGCAACTCAATCGACACAAGTCGAAAAACATGTGTGACACAATCAACACAAGTCGATAAACAACATGATACATCTTGAAAACCACATGTGCATGTATCAATATACAATGAACCTATCTACAGTTCGCTATTTACACATTCAACTTCCATGCACATGTACACCTTCAACTCTTCCTTTCATGTACCAACAAGTACATAATCCCAAAAACATGTGGGTGACTATAAGATCTGAAATAAAAAATATTTCTGCAATATAAGTGAGTATCATACTCATCTTTTACACCTCCATGGTGAAATTTTGCAACATCAAAGAAATTCCGTCAACTGAACCGCATTTATATGCAATATTTCATCAAAATTTTCAACAGAAATACATGCATACAACCGAAATGTGCATATGTCCAAAGGAGTATTTATTAGTATTTTAAGAAGTCCATCCACTTCTTTCCAAGCCACCTCCATGGAAACTTTTGCTGCTGCAACACTTCTTCATGTGAATCTTCCATTTTCACATCGATAATGGAATCCATAGTTCCACTTGTGCCAATCTTTCTGTCCTTTTGTTGCATGTGCTTTGGACGACTAGTTGGATGCAAGTCCAACAATGAGAGACATCATGTCCCTTCTTTTCGAAATATGTGCAAAACTTATGCACCTTCTTAGAAATTTGTCTTTTCCTCATCTGCTTCTTGCATGCTTTCTTCCTCATCCAACATCTCGAAACAACATGGTTAAATCCACCACAATATGTATAGCAAATATTTCTTCCATTTAAGCATGTAAAATTATCATGCTTTGAAGAAACACAATCAAATTCATCATGAGAAGATTTATCCCTCTTGTACTGCTTTGAATGTTCATCCTTTTTGTCTTCATGAGAAGATGAACTAGTAGAGGCTACAACTTTCATTTGCAGACTAACATCACCATTCTTGTCTTGAAAACTGTCTAAACTTGCATGCTCTCCATAAGCTGCATGTCTACCGTATTATTACTGCAACAAAGGCTTAAATAAATGGAAATGATATTTGAAACAAATTTGGCATATTTTCATCTTATAACTTGGAACAAAATTTCTCTTTGAATTAGCCTCACATGCCTTCATGGCTTTGGAGTCTTCGCCATTAAATTGCACATAACCAAGACCAAGATTCTTGGGTCGTTCCTCAAATAAAATGGGATCAACCATGCCTTGTGCATGCTTTCCTAATCCCTTGCCTTCATAGCCCATTTTAATCATTAACATGGACCCTATACCTCTTGTATGTTTTTCAAAAGAACCAACACATCTTTTTAAAGAGGAAACTGAAGACAAGTTAGAATGGATTACCTCTTCCGCATGAATTATCTTGGTCAAAGCCTCTTGGGCTTGATGGATTTGCCTCTCCATATCATGCAATCTTTGAATAATTTCTTCCTTCTCTTCCTTTATGGCAAGCAACTGTTCACAAAGTTTAGTGCTTTCTCTTTTTTCCTCAAACAAAATCTGCACCATGTCCTTCAATATAATAAAGACACGCTTCATATCATCATCGAAGAATCTTATGAAGGAGGAAAATTCACTTGTATAAGTTGTCATTATGATGTAAATGAACAAAATTAACTTCAAAAAATTTCTGAAAGCTTTCAAAATAGATGACAAGCTTTTTAATCAAATGGTTGTAAAGACAAACTCTTATTCAAGCAGCCAAACAACAAACAACTCCAAGATTTTCTTAACAAAAAATCGTCAAGAGGGTTTGTTCCAAAAGTGACCTTGAGTTCCCTTGGGGTAAGGAAGATGCCTTCAGCCCTTTCTTTCCTTTTTTCCTCTCCAAGACTTAGATATTCAGTATCTATCCCCAAATATCAAGAAAACCCAAACAACAATAAGTTTGCAAACAGTAAAAATGTCAATCTTTTACACTGTTTAAACACCTTTCAAGCTATACAATCAAGCAACCGAATGATCTTTCAAGCAAGAAAATTGGCTCTAATACCAACCTAATCTGAAAATGGTTTGGATAACTTGTATGAAGTTCAAGAACCTACCACTTAGTTTTAATTAAAATGATCTAGCTTGAACTTGACGTTTTGCGGAATTTTGGCTTGAAAGTGGTATATGTTTTTTTTACTGTTTATGTGTCTTTTGTGCTTTCTATAACTTAACAAGTATAACAAAAACATAAGTCAACAATAAAACCATTAAACACAACAACAATATAATATAGGAGTTCACCCTAAATCTCGTGGGTTACGTCTCCTTTGAGTCTTGTCAAATAGACTCGACTCTTTGGGATTAAAGTAATTGTTCTTTTACAAGTTTCATGATTATCACCAATGAATAAAAAAATGATTCAAATGGCTTAGAATACCATTTAACATCCCTCTAATTGCTTTCCAAATTCTACAAACAACTTTAGGATCCTGTCAACACATTTCCTTTTGTCGATGCACTAAGCTTCTGTGAGCTTATAAATGGCACAAACTCCCTCAGAATTCTGTTTAAATCACTGAAACCACTACTTTTGTATCCAAAAAACATCAGAAACCAAATTTCAACCAATAAATTGCTTAAATCAAGCACAACATCCCCAAAATAGGCTATCCTCCACGGTTTGCCTAGGGCTGCCCAAAACTTCCCATCAACTTCTCGAGCTGACGAAGTTTTGAAAATTTTCAGAAACCACTTCCATTGGTTCCAAAATTTCTGAAATAGCCAATTTCGACTATTTTTTCCTCAGAAACAGCCTCTGGCTACTCTGGTTTCACCTCCATACACTGTCGGCACCCCTTGGCACTAGGGTCAAAGAAAAACACCCTACTGAGTTTTTGACCTCTAGAAGTTATCCAAACTTTCTAAAACCTCTATCATTAGATTCAAAATCAAATTTTAAGTCAACAATGACCACTGGTTCACTTCAAATGGTCTCTAGCTCCCCTAGCTAGGCCCTACACTATTGTTGGCAAAAGCAGACAAAAATGACCTTTGTAACTTAAATGAAGCTTTTCAGCTTTATAATGCTCTCTACAGGCTCTAAAAACCATTTCATCAGATTCATAACATCTTAATTATCCAATTTACCCTATTGGAACTTTGGAAAAGCACACTAACTCACCTGGTTAGGCCTCAAACTGAATTTGTCTCATGGTGGCCCTAATGGCTCCTTCATCTTCCCTAAAGAAAAAGCCTCTAATGATCTCCTCCATTCGACTTGAAACCTATCCAAAAGTGTTCAAGAGGTCGATAAGACCCAAAATTGACCAAAATTTCATCCAATTTGGTTCAATAATGTGAAAGTTATGACCAAAAAATATTTCCCCCAATTTCCTCCACTAAATGTGGGGCAACTACCAGTTAACTCCACTAAAAGTGGAAGTCAACCTAAATTTGGGAGCGCCTCCAGAATCTTTGCCATATTAAACTCCACTTAACCGAAGTTTAATTAAATATTAAACCTGATATTAGGCTCCTTAAGCACTCTTAACATTAAGCTCTCACACTGGTCATATGATGAGGTTCCATGGGAGGAGGGTTGGCCCCTCCATGCTCCGCCGGACCCACTCGGCATGCAAAGTGAAATAAATTCTTCATACGGTGTCTATTTTTCAAACCATTTGTAGTGTTGAAATCAGGAAGGCGATATCTATGCAACCATACAGGTTTCAACCCAATCGTGTAGTTTTGAATTTTGAGCTAATCCTTAGGTCCTTGATCCAGTTCTGATCAGTGAGTGAGGATGATCCCATTCAAGATCTGTCATACTTCAACATAGCATATTTGTTCCAGTGATATGAGAAGAGGAAGAAGGGGTTTAAAGCTATTGGCTATGACCTTGGAAATCACCTTGTAAATAACATTTCATAATGAAATTGGTCTGTATTTGTCAGCAGTGTCAGAGTGTTCCTCTTTCAGGATGAGGGCTAAGAATGTAGCATTGAGAGAAGGGAGGATCCAGTGCATTTATATAGATTCCTCAACTAGGTCCCATAATTCCAATTTTATAAGATCCCAGAAGTTATGAAATAATTTGGAAGTGAAACTATCTGGACCTAGAGCCTTGTCATCTTTGAGTTGAGCCATTGTGTGTTCAACTTCCTGGAGGGAGACAGGGCAGAGGAGCATCCTGTTATGTTCTTCATTCATAATCTTGGGGATATGTTGTGTAACCTTTTTAATAGCTTACTATCTGATTCCATGGGGCTCTTGTAAAATATGTTTGAAGTGTTGGAGAAGTTTTTTCTCTATGTCCTCGTGTTCCTCTAACCTTTCCCCTTGCTGGTTGTGGAAATGTGCAATACGGTTGTGCATACGTCATTGAATGGTTGAGCGATGAAAGAATTTATTGTTCTTCTCCCCTTCCTTTAGCCAACAGATTCTTGATTTCTACTTCCAGAGGATTTCCTCTTGCAGTCTTCTCTCATCCAGTTTGATGAGGATACTCTGTTCCTGGGAAGCTAGAGATTATGGTCTTCCTTCAGTGATAATGTGATGTTGAAGTTCAGACATTAGTTGTTCCAAAACCTTTTGTTGATGAAAGATGTTTCCAAAGGTGAAGTGGTTCCATTGCTTGAGCTATTTCTTGAGATTTTTGAGCTTTTGTTGGAATTGATACAGTTTGGATCCTGTGGGTGGTATGAAGCTACTCCAACTTTTTATGACCATACTTTTAAAATCAGGGTGAGTAAGCCAAAGGATTCAAACCTGAAGGGGTGCTTAGTGGAAGCACCAGGTCGTAGCCTTTGCAAGGGGATGGGCCAGTGGTCAGAGCCAGTTAGGGGGAGAATGGATGAGTGTATGTATCCCCCCGAGTGAATGGCATTATCCAATATTAGGAAGCGGTCAAGCTTCGAGGCTATTTTTTGGGAGCCTGTGCACTTATTATTCCATGTGTGCATGCCATTGGAAAAAGGAAGGTCAATTAACCAGTTTCTTTGGATGAATTCCTTAAAATGGTGACTGTCTATGTCAAGTTTGGCTCTGCCTCCCCTTTTTTCTTCTAGCTTGTTAATAATATTGAAGTCGCCCCCAACAATCTATAGTGGATGACGTTTGGTCACATTGAGGATTTCCATGGTATCAAGGAGGGAAATTTTGTGCAGCAGATCTTGAGGGAAGTAGACATTGGAGAGGTGTCCATGGATGCTGGATCTAATCAAGTGGAACAATTCTTGTATAATATTGTGTGAAGCATGAAATTTAGAGAGTGAGATGATCTGGGGATCCCATGCAATTTCAAGGCCTTTAGAGGCACTCGATGCATCTACTGATACTGTGTTGCAACCAAACCATACTTTGGAAATGATGGAGCTGAGGGTGTGGCTATTGCAAATAGTTTCCTGCATGAAGAAAACAAAGGGTCTTTCTTGTTGAATCATTTTTTTGATCATTCAATGTTTTGCGAGGCTGTTGAGCCCTCGAATGTTCCATGAAGTGACTTTCATTGAGAACTATTGGATATTGGCTTTTAGTACTTGGTCAACTTGGGATACCTCCCATATTCAACAAGCATTTCCCTTACAATAATGGTTCTCTGCAGATCTGTTCTTCACCCTCTTTTTTTTGTTTCTTTGAATATCTTTTTTACATCCCAGTGACTTCCTGGTTGTATGCCTAATGATCTTTGCTGCTATGCTCGAAAAAGAGTCACCTCTAGGCTATCAATCTATTTGTCAGGTATTTTGTCATACTCTTTTTTCTTGCATGCTTTCTCCAAACCTAGAATATCCAATTCTCCTAGATCGATGCTTTCATGTTCCTCATCCATATGAATGGGTTTGCTTCCTTCTGTCACAGATCCTGCTTTGAGGGAGGCCGATTGAGATTGGTCATCTATCTCTATTTGATTGGGCTACCAGAGTACCATATCTGAGTCATTGCTGAGTTTTGGAGTGAAGCCTTGAGGGCCCTGTTCTGATTTAGGGGGAGGAGGTTTGTTTAGGGGATCAATAGTTGGTTCAGAAATGGTGGGTTTGGTTTTCTCAGCAACTTGGTGCGAGGATTCTCCCTTTGAAAGAGGTTGTTTGGCTAGGATATTAAAAATGTTGCTGGTGGGAGGTGTTGGGGTTGCTGTGGGTGGAACTTTGGGAGTGGACGTAGTTTTCTTACTATGATTTTTTTTGTTGGGGACTTTGGTGAAGCCCTTAGCATCTGTGTTTTCAGGGGTAGAATTAGGTTTGGGTGGTTTATTTAATGGACAATCTTTGAAAAGATGGCCATGTTCATGGCATTTTCTACAGCGAAAGGGTATATGCTCATAGTTTATGGTTTGCACCCATTAAAAATCATCATGATAGAGACTTACCGAATCTATAAGAGCCATGTTAAGATGCATATAGAGATAGATTCTTGTGTATGAAGTGTACCTTCTGAGTTTGGTTTCCTCTGCAACCTTGATGAACTCTCCTAGTCCATTGCCATTGTCCTTTAAGGATTCCTCATCCCAATATTCCAGAGGTAGAGAATACATTCTAATCCATACAGGTGCCCAATTGAAGTCTTCTTTATCTGGGTTGAATCTTCTACCCAATCCCTGAGATACAGTCTTGCAGAGTTGAAGAAGTAGGGGCCTCCATCCAAGATACTGTTTTTGTCTTCAATACAGTTAAATATAGCATTAAAGAAACCTTTTGGCCCTAACTGAAGGGTAACATGTCCCTTTGGTTTCCATCTAGAGGCAATCCAACATTGGAGGGTTTTCTCTGTAGGCCAGAATCTGAAAAATGTATTGATAAGTGCATGATATTTCATGTAATAAATTTGATCATTGATGCGATGGCTTGGAAGGTCAATATTTTGAAGTTTTTCCGTAATAGGAAGACAAGTAGCCGAAGATGCCTTCTGTGGCTCCGTATTCATTGAATGCTCTATAGAGTTGTCATTTGTGCTGTAGTTGGTTCCGTCTGTGTCTCTGCAGAGTCAGAGGACGGGATCTAGTATTTTGAATCCCTATTGACAGCGTCAGAATTTCCAGAAGGGGGAGGGGTGCTATCCCCTCCCATTAGGGCTGTCATTGATTTTGGGTAGAGTCAGTAGGAGATTCTTTGCTGCGTGAGGTTCATGAAGCCACCGTGAGGGCAGGGGGGTGACTTGATGAGTGTCGTTGCAGTGTTTTCAAAACCATATATTTCCATGGGGGAAGCTTCCCTGACCCAGAAACAATGTGTTTGTTGAGACTATAATTTGAGAGTTATTATTACAACAAGTTCTCTGTCAGTGATATTTTCACTTGGGCCTTGATGGCCCAAAAAATTTAAGTTCATGAACATTTTTTATTTCCTCTTCTAAATATTGTATATATGCTCCCTGAAATTTATAGTTTTTCTCATTCTTGTACATTCCACAGCTGCATTCTTTCCCTTTATTCTTTCTTTCATGCGTTTATTTTTGTTGTTAAAACCTTTGAACAAATGCCATTCAATCCAATTGAACAACTGTTGTTCAATTCAATTGAACAATTGTTGTTCAATCGAATTGAACAGCTACTGTTCAATTCAATTGAACAACCATGTTTTCATGTGTCTATTTTTCTTGTTCAAACCTTTGAACGGCTGATATTCAAGCGAATTGAATAGCTGATTTTCAATTGAATGAACAACTGATTTTCAATTAAATTGAACGGATGTGTTTTCATGTGTTTATTTTTGATGTTAAAACCTTTGAATGACTGCTATTCAATCCAATTGAAAAATTGATATTCAATCAAATTGAACAACCATGTTTTCATGTGTTTTTTTTGCTGTTCAAACCTTTGAACGGATTCTGTTCAATTGAATTGAAAAGCTGTTGTTCAATTCAATTGAACAACTGTTGTACAATTCAATTGAATGGCCGTATTTTTTCGTGTTTATTTTTGTTGATCAAACCTTCGAAAGGTTGTTGTTCAATCTAATTGAAAATTTGTTTCTCAATCGAATTGAACAACTGTTGTTAAATTCAATTGAATGACCATGATCTGTGTGTTTATTTTTGTTGTTCAATCCAATTGAACAAATGTTGTTCAATTGAATGGAATGGTTGATTTTTTTTTTTTTTTTTTTTTTTTTTTTTTTTTTTTTTTTTTTTTTTCTGTCTAAGCATGTTTTTCTTCTTCCTTTTTTTTCATGATCTCTTTTTCAATATCCACTCCTGTTCACACACCCTTGCAATAAAAGCCTTTTTTGGAAGGGAAATGGCACCTGCAGAGGAGAAAATTAGTGATACTACTAATATGGTGATCCTTTCAAACTTTGATGGAAATCTCTACTCCAGAAGCTGGCATGGTTTATCTATGAAATAAAGGGATAGACATCTCTTGTTCAAACATACTATTACACAATTCATTTTCATGGTCTTATGTTGGTATATCTTTCTACAATCTCAAGTAGTAACTCTCATTGACATTAGGATATAGGAATAAAGAATATTAATTTTATTGGCATTATTTTTACTTCTCACACTATCCCTAACTCTTAAGGAGTTAATGAGCCTCCCTCCATGTATAAAGAACAAGAAAATATTATGTTTATACATAAATTTTTAAGAGAGAATAGGGGGTCTCATCACGAGTCGACCTGATCACTCTGTAACAATCCCAGTGAGTGGCACTGTGACCATCTAGCCACAACACCAGCACAGTGGTCTCTCCATAAAACAAACAAAATGCCTACTTTTCATATATATATATATATATATATGAAATTTTTTAAGAGAGAATAGGGGGTCTCATCACAAGCCAGCCTACCAGGATCATATGAGTTTAATAGGTGACATGCCCATAATGGCCAACACACCAGGGTAGTGACCTTCTTGACAGCTTTAACTACTTGTGTTGGGGTTCCTATGTTTTGCCAGATTTGGCAATACCAAAAGATAAGACAACATCAAACCACTTTGGGATCCTAGGATCTAGCCCTCCTGGATCCGGAAAGGGATGTCTCTATAAATAACAAAGAATGATATATATTTGAAGCTCAAACAGAGGTATTAGGCTAGCTATGAAGCACAAGGGGCTTTAAAGGATTTGGTTGGTTGTTGAGTTGGTCATGATATCATTAACTGAGAACGTAATTGGATGTAAGGAGAAAAGCAATAGGATGTTTCAGGCAAGGAGGATAGGTTAACACTGTGCCATCCATTGGGCTATGGAGTCATGAAAGGAGATTACTTGCAAGCAACTAGCCAAGACTTTCACAGGGCAAGTCATCTATACTAAAGGATCTTTAAGATAGATGGTGGAATGGAACATTAAGAGTGAAGTTGAAAGAAGGAAAGACACCATATTTCTGTCTAGAGATCAGGTCAGAGGTCATTTAACTCCAGACCTGCTTTGACATACTCAAAGGCAACTCTCAATGAAGACACAAAGGGCAGCTTGAGATCAGACCAGAGGTCATCTAACTCCAGATCTGCTTCAGCATATTCCAAGAGAAAAACTGAGATAAGATTTGACACAAAGCTTGAGTCTATAGATCGGAGAAGGACTTTTAACCTTCCCTACTTTGACACCAGCTAGGACATCCAAGCAACAAACCCAAATTCATACATCAGCTAGCAATGAATAACAGCTGCTACACTGGTTAAATTACATGCATTTGCTCTTAGATACACATTAAGAAGAAAACATCAAAGAAAAAAAGAGCAGTGGGCATTAGGGTACCATGCGAGGGTATATCCTAAGCCTGATTTACTGATTCTTATCGTAGAAATATGAACAGTATGATAAAAATGAAATAAGACAGGGAAACATCACCCGTAGTAATAGACCAGGATCCTGTGAAATTCGCTTGATTCATTGATGTGCAAAACCAGTCACATACACTGAGCTCAATAGTTGATATAGTCCAAAATTTCTCCTCCAAGCCTACTACATTACAAACTACTCTGCTACCCTCCCCCAAAACTATTCTAACAGCTAAGAAAATCCCCCTAACAGCAACAACAAAAATGCAACCACCTCTTACAATATTTTCTTCGGGATTCTTATAGGGGAATGAATAATAGCAGGAGTAGATATACATTTAATTTATTTCATTAAGACAGAATGGCAAAAGCGTTCACGCCCATACTGCTTAATGTTTCTTCGTCGACTATGTGTACTCTATAGTCTGGTTCAGAGCTCTCTGTCAGGTCGATATTGACCTCGAATGTGTTCTTGAATGTCCTTCTGGCTGTTTGGAACTCTGTGCTGCCTTTTGAAATAAATGACATGGATAAAAAGGCCTGCAGGTCTCCATACTCCATAACTACTACCTGACAGTCTCTGGAGAAAATGCGTTCTGATGTTATGTAGCGCTGATATGACTTGCTGGTGCACTCTTTAGTCTTCAAACTGCACCTTAATCCTTTGAACATGGGATTAAGCATTAAACATTCAATAATTGTCATTAACCCCTTTAATCCTTGCTTCTAATACATTGGCTGATGCTGAAATGGCCTCTCTGCGTTCTGAGTCACAGCGACTGTGATCATGGAGACGGAGTGAATTTATCACTCTCTAAACCCTACACAATGGAATAAATATTTTTCAAAATCAAGGGGTGGCAGAAGAAATGCTGTGGAGGCCTGTGGAAGCGGTGGCGGAGCAGTGGAGAATAGTGGAAACAATGAAAGAGTGGCGGAAGAATGATCTTTGGTGTTAAACACTAAGGTTTAGCCTTTGGCCGAAATACAAAGGAAAGGGACCAAATGGGATGAAAACAGGGCCCTTGGATGGTGGGACCCAGCGGGTGGAGGGCGATTGACTGTGGGCCTTTGGATCTCAGGAGGAGATCAACGACGGAGGTCGAAAGATGGAGTTAATAGAGGTTCTAACAAAGAAACACGGTGGAGGAGACGATGCAACGTGGGCCATCGATCTGGGACCAAACGGACGGTCCCGATGGAATCGGAAGATCGCAATCAAGAGAGACGGAGGGTGGCACCATTTAAACTTTGCGATTGCGATTGGAACGGTGGTGCAATGGAGCGAATTTCGTCCGATCTGGAGGCAGATCGACGGCTCTGATGAAATCGGAGGAGTGGTTGGATAGGGGCGACGGGCACACTGTGATTAGCACTGGGCCGTCGGATCTATATGGATCAACGACTCAGATTGCATCAGGCCATTATAACAATATTTAAATCACATCGGAAGTTTTCTAAGGACCAAAAGGAAACTGCTCCCGACCAATATTCCTATGCGATAAGCGCTCAAGGGCCTAGCGCCTAGTCTTGGCGCTCGGGCATATGGGGAAGTGGTTTGAGGGGGTTGGCCGAAAGGGGCTTAACTCGCATATGTCAAATGGGTGATTTTAAGCCAAAAAGAGGGCTTTTTAAGGCTTAAAAGGGGTTTTGATAGAAGGAATAAAGAGTGTTTAAGACCGAATAAAGGTATTATAAGGCTTAAAAGGGGAGTTACGGTGATTTTAAGGGGTTCATGAGGAATTAAGGGAGGGGAAAAAAGGTGAAGAAGCAGAGGTTTAAAAGGGATTAAATATGGGGGAAAGAGACCTTTTGGGAATTCTTCTTCACAACAGGGAGGCTTCAAAACTGGAAACAACAGTGAGGGTTTATCAAAGGAAAAAGGCACAAGGAGGCTTCAAGGATGATGTGTTTTCAGAGGAAGTACATTCGTTGAAGGCTCAAAAAACATTTAGCCCCCTGTTTGCTTGTCAAAAAATTCATAGGGGGCTAACAGTGGCTCCACATGGGGATGGCTTCTTCTTGAAGGAGTCAAGAATTCATAATATGATCTTTGGTGTAGGCCAGACGCCTCGTACTTGACCCATCCATTTCTTTCTTGGATCAGCTGCCACAAATCATGACGACATCAAATCAGCAGAAAAATTCTCCCAAACAACTACCTACCCAGACTATAGTCCTAACATTTTTTCTTCTGGGTGCATTTGGACTTGCAGACCCTTTACATCATCAATTTTTTCAACAGGAAAAATAAACCTATTCTATTTCTACCCTTATTACTCCATGAGACCAGATTGAACTGTTAGTCTCATACTTTCTCTACATTCTAATACATAAATTCAAAAACAGCCAAGCCAGGATTAGACTGCCTAGCTTGCTGGACTTTGCAGAAATTAAAAACAACTAACTACATGCTCATGGACTGAGATTTATTGAGATTTCTACCTACCCTACTCTAACAAGAAATCTCTGATGCCTTTAGGTGATACAATAATGCCAGTGCAGCCAATCAAGAAGTAACAAAAAAGGGCATAAGGACTGACTTCTCATCAGAGACAACCACAGGGTCCTCTGCATGTGGTTCTTCACAACTGAGGTCACCATCAGTGGTGACCACTCTTGATGAATCTGGCCCTTGTGAAGGATCAAAGCTAGATAATTCGGGCTGATCACGGCCTCCATGTACTCTTCCAAAGGATCAATGAACATATGATGTACGCTTTCTTCTTTCATGCCTGCCATGAATGGTAGGTTGTCTGTATCCTGGGCAGCTTTGATTTCTACATCTTCCACTGTGTCTTCAATGTGGCTATTGAAAACCTGATCATCTTCTTCTTGCACATCGAAAAGCAGTGGAATTTCTTCTTTTTTAGGGGGTGGGAGACTTTCCAAAAATGCTCTAGGGTCTCTGAACTGATATGAATTTTCTTGTCAGTTCAGAAATTCGATCTCGGCTTCATATCTTTCAACCACCAATTCTAGAAAGATTTTCTTGAGCACGTGTTTGAATTTTGAGCTGAGAAGAATAGCCCCTGGAAGGTCCTCCACCTCCAGTTCTGCCAAGTCACTTGACATTATATTTCGACTCTCTGCTATGAAACTTGGATGCATTTCTGCAAAATGTTCAGAGTATTCCATTGGAGAAGTGACATGGTCTTCAGCGTGGATGATGTTGCAATGCGACTGGTCTCCCAGTGGAGTCTTGTGAAAACACACAGATAATCAGTGGCCTACTGATCACCAGCGGAGTCTCTTAATCATTTAGGAACTATGGAGTCACCAAGTGGAGGATTTAATATTTTACTGTCCACCACAGTGATTTACCAAATCAAATCTATTGGTCTCTATTCCCCAACGGAGTCGCCATTATGTTGGGGTTCCTATGTTTTGGCAGATTTGGAATTACCAAAAGATAAGAAAACATCAAACCACTTTGGGATCCTAGGATCTAGCCCTCCTGTATCTGGAGAGGGATCTCTATATAAATAACAAAAAATGATATATCTTTGAAGCTCAAACAGAGGTATTAGGTTAGCTATGAAGCACAAGTGGTTTTAAATGATTTGGTTGGTTGTTGAGTTGGTCATGAGATCATTAACTGAGAATGTAATGGGATGTAAGGAGCAAAGCATTAGGATGTTTCAGGCAAGGAGGATAGGTTAACACTGTGTCATCCATTGGGCTATGGATTCATGAAAGGAGATTACTTGCAAACAGCTAGCCAAGACTTTCACAGGGCAAGTCATCTATACTAAAGGATCTTTAAGATAGATGGTGGAATGGAACATTAAGAGTGAAGGTGAAAGAAGGAAAGACACCAGATTTCTATCTGGAGATTAGGTCAGAGGTCATTTAACTCGAGACTTTCTTTGACATACTCAAAGGAAACTCTCAATGAAGACACAAAGGGCAACTTGAGATCAGACCAGAGGTCATCTAACTCCAGATCAGCTTCAGCATATTCTAGGAGAAAAACTGAGATAATATTTGACACAAAGCTTGAGTCTATAGATCGGAGAAGGACTTTTAACCTTCCCTGCTTTGACACCAGCTAGGACATCCAAGCAACAAACCTAAATTCATACATCATCTAGCAGTGAATAACAGTTGCTATACTGGTTAAATTACATGCATTTTCTCTTAGATACACATTAAGTAGAAAACATCAAAGACAAGAAGAGAAGTGGGAATTAGGGTACCATGCGAGGGTATATCCTAAGCCTGATTTACTGATTCTTATCATAGAAATATGAACAGTATGATAAAAATGAAATAAGACAGGGAAACATCACCCGTAGTAATAGACCAGGATCCTGTGAAATTCACTTGATTCATTGATGTGCAAACCAGTCACATACACTGAGCTCAATGGCTGATACAGTCCAAACTTTCTCCTCCAAGCCTACTACATTACAAACTACTCTACTACCCTCCCCCAAAACTGTTCTAACAGCTAAGAAAATCCCCCTAACAACAACAACAACAATGCACCCACCTCTTACAATATGTTCTTCGGGATTCTTATAGGGGAATGAATAATAGCAAGAGTAGATATACATTTAATTTATTTCATTAAGACAAAATGGCGGAAGCGTTCACGCCCATACTGCTTAATGTTTCTTCGTCAACTGTGTGTACTATGTAGTCTAGTTCAGAGCTCTTTTTCAGGTCGATATTGACCTCAGATGTGTTCTTGAATGTCCTTCTACCTGTTTGGAATTCTGTGCTGCCTTCTGAAATAAATGACATGGATAAAAAGGTCTGTAGGTCTCCATAATCCATAACTGCTACCTGACAGTCTCTACAGAAAACGTGTTCTGCTGTTATGTAGTGCTGATATGACTTGCTGGTGCACTCTTTAGTCTTCAAACTATGCCTTAATCCTTTGAACGCGGGATTAAGCGTTAAAAATTCAATAATTGGCATTAACCCCTTTAATCCCTACTGCTGATACACTGGACGATTTTGAAATGGCCTCTCTGCATTCTAAGTCACAACGACTGTGATCATGGAGACAGAGTGAATTTCTCACTCTCTAAACCCTGCACAATGGAATAAATTTGTTACAAAATCAAGGGGTGGTGGAAGCAATGTTGTGGAGGCCTGTGGAAGTGGTGGCAGAGCAGTGGAGAACAGTGGAAACAATGAAAGAGTGGCGGAAGAATTATCTTTGGTGTTAAACACTAAGGTTTAGCCTTTGGCCGAAATACAAAGGAAAGGGGCCAAATGGGATGAAAACGGGGCTCTTGGATGGTGGGACCTGGTGGGTGGACGGCAATTGACTGTGGGCCTTTGGATCTTAGGAGGAGATCAATGGCGGAGGTCGAAAGATGGAGTTAATAGAGGTTTCAATGAAGAAACGCGGTGGAGGACACGATGCAACGTGGGCCATCAATCTCGAACCAAACGGACGGTCTCGATGGAATCGGAAGATCGCAATCGGGAGAGACGGAGGGTGGCACCGTTTAAACTTTGCAATCGCGATTAGAGCAGTGATGCGATGGAGCGACTGCCGTCTGATTTGGAGGCAGATCGAAGGCTCTGATGAAATCGGAGGAGTGGATGGATAGGGGTGATGGGCGCACTACGATTAGCGCTGGGCCGTCGGTTCTATATGGATCAACAGCTCAGATCGCAGTGGGCCATTATAACAATATTTCAATCACATCGGAAGTTTTCTAAGGACCAAAAGGAAACTACTCCCGACCAATCTTCCGATGCGATAAGTGCTCAAGGGCCTAGCACCTTGTCTTGGCGCCCGGGCATATGGGGAAGTGGTTTGAGGGGGCTGGCCGAAAGGGGCTTAACCCACATATGTCAAATGGGTGATTTTAAGCCAAAAAGAGGGCTTTTTAAGGCTTAAAATGGGTTTCGATAGAAGGAATAAAGAGTGTTTAAGGCCGAATAAAGGTATTATAAGTATTAAAAGGGGAGTTAGGGTGATTTTAAGGGGTTAATGAGGAATTAAGGGAGGGGAAAAAAGGTGAAGAAAAAGAGGTTTAAAAGGGATGAAATATGGGGGAAAGAGGCATTTTGGGCATTCTTCTTCACAACAGGGAGGCTTCAAAACTAGAAACAACAGTGAGTGTTTATCGAATGACAAAGGCATAAGGAGGCTTCAAGGATGATGTGTTTTCAGAGGAAGTGCATTCCTTGAAGGCTCAAAAAACATTTAGCCCCCTGTTTGCATGTCAAAAAATTCATAGGGGGCTAACAACTTGGATGACATGAGGTCTCACCACGAGCCGGCCTAATCACTGCGTTACAACCCCAATGAGTGGTGTTGGGTCCCCGTAGTTTGTTAGATTGGTGAGGAAAAATGAATAGCGGTAACATCAGACCAGTCTTTGGAGTCCTACGACCTAGCCTTCTTGGAATCAGAGAAGGCTCTCTCTATTTTATGCAAAGGATGTGAACTTGTTGGCTTTTAGTGTTTGATTTTAGGCTAGTTGTTAAGTTTAGGGTTTGTTTGTTTGTTTTGGTTGGGTAGATGATGAAGTATAATAGATGGAGTGAGGAAATATTCAATTCATTGGGCTATAGAGTCTATAAAATTCACGGAAAGTTCAACAATGAATCAAGATGCATCACAGGGAAAATCTAACATGGTCAAATGGATTTTCAAGGTTTGTGTGAGATGAAATGAACATCAAGTTTTTGAAGAAAGTAGGGAAAAGGGTAGTTAAGAATACTTTGTCAAATACTTTAACAAGAAGGGCCTTCAACACTATTTATCATAAAGAAGTAATCATAAGACAGGGCACACCAATAATTATTTGATTAAACTCAAGAAAATAAGCATTTAAGACAAACAATCCAATGAACTATAGAAGGCAAGAAACTTATTTAACTTCTAGTGATTTCACCTTCAAGGTTAGAAAAAATTTAAGATAGACATATAACATAGATCAAAGACGAGGGAACTCCTAAAAATCATTGATAATATCCATAAAGATCTCCAAAACAACCTTTCAAGAATGGACAAAGGGTATGATCAAAACATAGCCTCTTTGGCAAAACCTAATTAGTGGTACTTCAAAGAAAGATCTCAAGAACAATGTTTTAGTGACATAAAACAAGGAAGGCTAACCATAAAAACATATTTGATATCTACTATATTGAATCATTCATAAGATAAACAAGCTTGGTTCGGTCTATATAGAAACTAAGAATTTTCTAAACTAATCTAGTAGAGGAAAACATAGAGGCAGTGAAGAACAAATAGAGCTAAGGTGCCTTTGAAAAACATTTCTTAGTCTAAAACCTTTTTTCTATTCAAATATTGAAGGATGTAACAAAATGATACATAATAAAACAAGAACTGAATGGAAGCACATCACCGTTAACCATGCTCAGGGATCCTGCAAGAAAGCCTTCTCCATCATCGATCAAAACAAGCCATCCAAAAATTCCACAACACTAATTTCTCTTCAATCCCCAAAAAACTATGTATTGCTCCCAAGAGTCATAAAATGCCAACCTTTTACAATAAGGCCCTCATTCTCTATTTATCTAGGAAAGGAGGGAAAAAACCCTATCTAGGATTTGAAAATGTCAAAAACACCCATAACTATCAATTATGTCTAAGAGACCATGCAAGGCCCAAGACAAAAAATATCTCATGAAATAAATGAAAAAATAACTCTTAGCACCTAACTTTAGAGTGATTTGCCCCAAAAAACACTAAAATATGATTTTCCATAAATGAGTGTCTTTTGTTGACTTTTGCACATTAAAGGCATAGTAGTGAGGTATGAAGGCATAGCACATGCACAGGAAAACTCGGTCCACTTGCAGCCAAGTTTTGATGCCCTTCCCGATGTCGGAATTGGCTCTGTGATGGCTCGTTGGAAAGCATGTTGAGTCTAATTTCCAAAAATTAATTTATTTTTCTTATTGGGCTCCATTTACCGGAACAAAAATTGAATTTACCAAGGCTTCTATAAGCGCAGCGCCAATCCTGAAAATGAGGCAGAAAGGTGAAAAATGAGGTGTTTTTTAGCCTTTTGAGGGACCAAAAATGCTCCTAATGCTATGAAATTTGGTGAGCATGTTGTAATTGAGCTAAGGATTCAAAAAATGAATTTTTTTCCTCCTGAGGATCAATGAGATTAAAACGTAGTGCCAAGAGTGTTGTGCCTTCAGGCCTTAAAATTAGCAGAAAACAAAAAAATGAAAAAAAGTTCCCAAACTTGGTAGACATATTCCTTATGGGGTTTGAGAGGTATATGGAGAAGCTTTAGCCTATATTCCAAGGTTTACTTGCTATTTTTACTCTTTGAGTGATTTTATTTTGGCAAGCGCTCCTTTGAGCTTAGTCTTTGCAATTTGATTTTGCAATGCATAGTGTTTGGTCATCTTCCTTTTCGAGGTCATGATCTCTATTTTCCTTTTCCAATTTGGCCTCCAAGTTTGTTTTTAATATTTCTAGCCAAGGCTCCTGATCATATTCTATCTCCATGGCAAGTAGCTCACTTAGAGGGAGCTTCTCTAGCAAGGTAGACTCTTGCTCTCTTTGTCTTTCCAAGGTCTTCTTTAAACCCATGCTTCTTGGTCTTCTTCTAGACTGTCCTTCTTCATCTTCACTTTCCTCATAGGTGCCCATGAATTCCTCTAGCTTTACCTGTGCCCTTTGAGCTTATTTTTAGGATTTGATTGCTCTAGCCTCATAAATGGCATTTTTTGCCCCTAGCTATCTGTTCTCCATATCAAGGACATCATTCACACTCTTGGCCCTATCTATATTTGCTTGGAGGTCTTCAATTTGGGAATTTTTGTTCTGGAGGAGCAAGTTTGAGATCCTTACTTCATTTTCCTCATCACTGTCAATATGAATGATTTCAAACTCTTTCTCAACCTCATGCTAATCCTCTTCTTCTTCTTCTTTGATCTTTTTTTTGCCTTTGTAAAGCTTCTTAGTAGAAGACGAAGGCATGGCCCCTTGCCTTTTAGAGGAAGCAAACAAATGCCTTACTCCTATTTGATATGTCAATGGAAGAGGTTTGATTGTGGTCATTTGGGTGTCTTCATCATGGCTGCCATGATTTGTCTCCATGTATTCCTCTTCATTAGCTTGATTGTTGCCTCCTTCCTCATTTACCTCATCTTGATTTTCATCCACCTCCATGTTTTCAGCCTCATTTCTGACCTTTGTGTTTCCAACATCATCACTGCTTTTATCACTACTAGGAACCTCACAGTTTTTACTATCATTGTGGCTTTGAGTTTTACTGTTGTCCCTAGCATCATCATCATCACTATGAAGCTCACTTTTTTTAGTGTTTTCATGACTATTTTGATCAGTGCTAACATCATATTTATCATAATCATCATGATTTATGTTATCCTCTGTATTTGCACTGCTTTCTGCATTTTCATTTTGATCCTCATTGTGGTTGCTTGCCTCATTATTGCTGTGATCTTCATTTTCACTATCAGCCTCTTCATTTTCCTCCATGTTTTCTATTCTATTGCTTACCTCTGCCTCTTGATCACTAAGAGATTCATTATTTTCATTGTTTTCATGACTGTCATGACTGTCATGAATGTCTTCTTCCTCATCTTCATTTTGGTTTGTTCCATTGTCACCCTCACCTTCTTCGTCGTCTATTTCTTTGTCACTTCCTTGTTCACTGTTATTTCCTTCTTTTGTGCCCATAATGTCTTCTACCTCTTCACCTTCAAAATCATCATTTCCCTTATCATCATTTGTATCTTCCATGCTAACATCATTGCCCCCTACTTCTTCATTTTATTCCTCTTTAATTTCCTCTTCTTCATCAATGCTTAATTCATCTTTGCCCTCTCCTTCACTAGTATTTGATTTCTCATCATCGTCATTTTCTTCTTTGGATGATGCATTGGGAGAAGGTAAGGAAGGTAGGTTTTCTTGAGGAGAGGATACATGTGTAGATGATGAGGCATGATCAGTAGGAGGTGATGGAGGAGTAGAGGGAGGAGGATGAGATGATGGGGGTAAATTTGGCTGATGATGGGGCTGTGGGTTTGTGAAGACCTCATGAGTAATGAACACCTCCCATGGTATGCCTTTTTGCTCCAACTCATGTAGCACAACCATATTTATCAATGAGTGATGTAACAAACTCTGCATCTACTGGGAATAGTTCCTCCTTTGGACAACAGAAGACATCTTGTCGACACTCCTATATAGGTAGTAGGGTAAGTGAAGCATTTTAACCCTAGTAAAATGCATGAGTAATCTGATATGGTAGGAGTAGAGCCTACATTATCTCCCCTCACATGTAAAATATTTCATGATGACCCTCATTAATGGTGCATACCTCTCTAAGAGGTGTGAAAAAGGGAAAATAGATTTGCAGCCTTCTTTGTACCTTGGTGAACAACTTTTCACCAACATCGGGTATGCCTGTAGCATGGGCATTGGCATCTGATGATAGCTCAAAATCTAACCCTGCAAGATTTACTTGTTTATTGTGTAGGTTGAGGATGAACACCCTAGTGAGCTTAGGGTGACTTTGCACTTGTTGACCTTTTGAGAAAACTAGAAACACCCTACATTTTGAAAGCATGTGATGATCGTAGGAGAGGATTTAAGCTCCAAAGTGTCTTGGGGTTCAAACCTATTCACCTTCCCACCTTTGTTCTTCTGCCTCATAGGCACTTGGATTCCTTCACTACTAACACTCCCTCCTTCTCCTAACATTTTGATTTTTTATGTCTTTAAACGACCTTAGGCCTGCTTGTGAAACTTGTTAGGAGGAGTGAAATGAAATGATGCTGAAAGGAAGTTTTTGTATGTGAGTGAGAGGGAGGTGTAGGTGTATGACTGATCCCCCTTAAGATTTGATGAATGGTTAACTTGAAATCACTGTAGTTACCCTACTTGACTGATAAATTCCTTTTTGTATATGATGGAGTTGGAAACAGGGCTTTTAGCATGAAGACTTAGGGTTTCTAGTCCTTAGGGTTTTTCCAATTTCCCTTTAACATTGAATCATGAAATTCACTTGGAGAATAAGGAAAATATCCACCTACAAGTTTTTGGTGTCTTTGCAGGTCCTTGGATGCAGCTTGGAGGTTCTCTTTTGTGGTTATTTTGGCAATTTTTAGGTGGAGGAGGGTTTCTGGCGAAGGTGCAGCGCTTGAACGCAAAGTCAGGTCCCTTCTACCCTACGCGCACCGCCTGCATGAATTCCTAGGTTTCGGGCCTCCTAAGTATAGTGCCTGAACGCGTTCAGGCCTGTCAGACCTCCTAGGCATAGTAGCTGAACGTGTTTTTGCCTGTCGGGCTCTCCCTACGAACAACGCTAGGCAAGTTTTCTGAATTTCAAGCTCTCCTTGGGAAAATGGATAGTGCCCATATGAACGCGCAACGCATTCCCTTGAATGCGCAACGTAGTGTAAATTTACACTGTGAAATCTCTCGAATGCGTAGCATCGGGCACTGAATGCATAGCGCTGGGAAAACTTACACAAAGTTTCACTGAAACTCAGATTTTTCTCCCTGTAGGTTTTTTACTCTTTTGCAAGTGAAAAATGAGCCAAGTGACAAACACAATGACCATTTATAGTCATAGGAAAATAAATATAACCCTTTTAGACCCACTTTCTAATTTTTTTAGTCTCTTTGTCACTTTCACTGATATTCTTTTTACTTTTTGCAATAGGTGGCTTAAAAACATTCAAATGTTCCTTTTCCCTTCTAACCATTTTTCTTTGTTGCTCTTCAAGTCGCTGACATGGTGAACTCTAACTCCCTTTGTCCTATTATGATTTTAACACTTTGTTCTGTAGATGTTTGATTGAGTCACATAATTTACTATGTTTTGGCTTCTTCATGTCTTTCAGTCACTTTTATTACATAAGTGACATGAAAAACTTGAAGTGACTCTCTTCCCTCTGATATTTGGAACATGCTTAAATCACTTTGACAACCTTAGGCACTTGCATGGTGGCAACATTTTTAAAAATTATTTGTTCTTACCTTGGAGATTAAATTTCCTTTTGCTTGATGGGTGACTGAGAAACTTGTTTTCATTTTTCTCATTTATCTCTAGGTATGATAAATTCATCTTTCACAAGTACCATAGTTTTCACAATCATGTATGCTATCTCCTCTTTTGACCACTTCTGATTTGTAGGTTCCATGACATACTTATTTATCCCTTTCTGATTTTATTTGAGTTTGACACATTTAGTTACACAACAACAACCTCATGATCAGCTTTTATTTCCATCTTGGAACTCAACCCTATGCTTTTATTCCTTTGATCATTGAGTGTAAATGACTGAAAATGAAAGCTCGACCTTTCTTTCACTGATACTCTTTTAATTTTATTTCTTCTGAGGAAGTGAGATACTTTACCTTGGAAAAATCTGGAAGTCACCTACAATAGTCTCTTCAAACCTTCTTTTTGCTTTCATCATGGAGGCCTATCACCTTCATTTCATCTCCCTTGACTATCTTTCCAAAAAGTTAGGTTTCTGGGATGTTTTGAGAAGAATCATTAGTGTTGTATTCTAATTTCTCTATATCCCTTTCAAGTTCATTCATTTATGTCTGTTTCACCTCACCTTTTTCCCTTTTTCATTTGTAATTTCTAAGAAACATCTTCCATGTTTGGTTCAATTGGTGTGTCTCCTCCATGTTTTTTTCTATATTAGATCCTTGCTTGGCCCACTGTTGGCCCAATCAGGCTTAGAAACCCTAATTTATTCTTGGACATAAACTTGTCCCTGTCTTTTTGTTGTGAATGTATTTAAATAGGAGTAGGCCTCTTACCTTACCAATTTTTGTTGATAGTCACGTTGACACTCCTGTAGAAATGTCAAAATGAACAATTTACTTTTGCAAAACTTGAACTTGATAAGGTGGTCTTCCTTGAAGATTTTAATGATCTATCTTGGAAAAACAGGTGTTGAATTTCTTTCACATTTGATTCAGCTTCTATCATATGAAAAACAGAGCTCAAAATGTCAAGGATAACCCTACAACCTATGAAACCCTAATTACCTAGTGGAAGGTTCTTTTGACTTGGTCTTTAACTAAAATCTTGGCTTGGGGTTTTCAAGTGTGAAAAATAGAGTTTTTGCCAAATTGATGTATTGAAGATCCAAAATCCAATTTACTTTATTTATCTAAAGAGCCTACAGAGATAGTTTTGAGACCATAAATTCTTGATGCATTTGGTGAACATGGGAAAGAGTAGGTTGATTGGTAATCCTAGATGGAAAGTGGAGGGGTGAGGCAAAGGCAAAACATAGTGCTGAGGTTATGGGTGGGAAAGCATGATAAAGATTAGTAGCATGATCCCATGAGGTGTCTTTTAGGAGTGGTAGTTTAACTAGGGAATTACAGAGTAGTAAAGTAGTGAATTTTTTTTTTTAAGGATAATAAAGGTAGTGAGATTTCTAAAACTTAAAATATTCATGAATCTTGTTTTAGAAATCTAGGACAATTATTTAGTCATCTACACAATAGAAAAAATTACTGATGACTAACAGTGGCTCCACTTGGGGAGGGAAACTCCTTTTCAGGAGGTGTCTAGAACTTTAAATATCAAATCTCTGAGTTTATGAAGACCAGTGCCTCATCCATTGGGCATATTATTCTCCTTTCATTTGCTAATGTTTCTCTTGAAACTATGATCTCAAAATCTGAAAGACATGTTTGCTTCAACCTCATCTCTACCTACACATTATACCTTTGCCTATTATTTTTTCTTCTTGTGGGTGCACTTGGACTGGAAAACCCTTGACATTATTTTTCTTTTGAAAGAAAAACAATCTATCTTCTTGCACCCTTATCACTTCCAAGAGTTCAGATTATGCTAGTGAACTATTTTATTCTCTACCTAGACTATTCATATGTCAATATTAAGCTGTTTGACATACTTCATTCTATAATTTACTGACATTAAATTGAAAGCATAATTTAAACCAGGATTAAGATATCTGATTTATGATGGGATGTAGCATTGAGACAAGCTGCACACAGACATTATTTTTGTACAAAAAAAACTAGAAAAGATGAGGGTTGTGTTTCATCATTTGTTAGTCATCCCTATATTTCCTTTGGTTTAGATTTGAGTGTTGAGAACCAAAATATTTTCTTCCTAATATATTCCTATTGACAAGTTAAGCATAAATGATTTGAAAAGACTTTGCTCACTAACCCATCAGTAGAAATTTAAAACATGTTCAACCATGATTAGGCTAGATGATTGAACAAGACTCTTTTTCTTAACAAGTAGTGGCATTTAGACTTGCACATTCAGCAGTACTCTTTTTTTGATATGGGATGTAACTCTTCTTTTCCTGCCCTCTTTTTCCTTATTTCTTTGTTTTTGTGTTTTTGTTTTTATGATTTCTCATTTTGCAATGTTATGTACAATGGATGAAAGCTTCAAAATAGGAATTCTGACAATAATAGTGCTTGAGCATCCTCCCATTGATAGGACCTCTGAATACCTCTACTCCATCTAGCTCTTGTAAACATAAAACATTCTTACCTCTATTTGAATGCATTATGTAAGGTTTTTTCCACAAATTTTCAAACTGGCCCTGTTTTCCTTTGTCGTCCCTCCTAGAATCCCATTTCAGCACTGTGCCTCCAATGTGGAAATCATTAGATTTGGTTCTTCTGTCAAAGACCTTCTTTATGTTTTCCTGCACTGCTCATGTCCTTTTCTAAACTTCCTCTCTTGACTGCTGCAAATGAATGGTTTGGTTCAACCTCCTTTGCATGTCATTTTCTTCTGATTGCACTTCTTGGAAGAGCTTCATCACCAAAACTCCCAAGGAGATTGGGAAGACTGCATCCATGCCATATAGTAACTGATAAGGAGACATATTGATTGATTTCTTAGTGGTTAGTCTATCAGCCCATAATGCATGCACTAATTTACTATGCCATGATTTTTGGTTATGTTCCAGTAGCTTCTTGTTGATGTTCACCAGACTTTTGTTGGAGGACTCAGCTAGCCCATTACCTTGAGGGTAATAAGTTGTGGAATTCCTTAGTGTGATATGATAATTATAGAAAAAGTCAAAAATTCTTTTGGATTTAAATGTATTAACATTATCGGTAATGATTTTTCTAGGACAACCAAATTGGGATAAAATATTGGTCTCAAGGAATTTGATAATGACTGAGTCAGTGGCATTCTTAGAAGGGATGACCTCTATCCACTTGGTGAAATAATCAGTAGCAGTGAGGATACACTTGTGTTGGGTAGATGAAGTAGGGTGGATCTCTCCAATGAAGTCCAAACCCCATTGTTGAAAAGGAGCTTTGACACTGATGGGATGAAAAGGCAAAGGTAAAATTTTTCTCTTGCCATCAAAAATTTGGCACTTATGGCAAGTCATAACCAGTTTGTGAGTGTTAAGGAAAAGGGTGGGCAAGTAGTATCCAGCTCTAATGATTTTGTTAACTATGGTTTTCCAGTAGAGATGACCTCCACACTCTCCCTCATGCAGCTCATGCATGATTCTATTTACATAATCTTCAAGCAAACATTTAAGCAATATGCCAATAGAATTCTTCCAATACAAAGCTCCATCTAAAATGCATAAATTTAAAGCTTTTTGTTTCAAGAATATAGATTTTTTCTTGGATAGGGTAGGAGGAGCATTAAGATAAAAAAGTACATATAGAGTATCATCATACCAAGATGAGTTCAGAAATACTTCTTCAATGTGGGGAGCTATGAATTCTTATTGTTCCTCTAATGCATTAACCATATTCGTGTCTAGTGCTTGGAGATTTGATTCAACCATGATTTTTTCGAGTCCTTGTTGTTTAATCAGTTTAGTGGGTCTAATTTATAAATCATATTATAAGATAATAGAAATCCATTTACCCTTTTTACCATCAGGGTCTTGATTTAGAATGTCCTTGACAACAGTGTGTGGAACAAAATCAATGATATGAGAGTGAAAAATGTAGACTCGGAAATCTTTCAATGCTTTGATCAAGGAAAAGGCTTGTTTCTCCATGATGTTGTATTTTAAGGGAGCATCTTTCAATGCCTACTGAAAAAGGCTATGGGTTGTTCTTGCCCCATCATGTTCTTTTGCAACAAAACTGTAGCAATGGTGTGTTCGGATGCAAATGAGAAAATGTAGAAGTCCTTGGTAAAGTCAGGACTTATTAGAACTAATGTTTGGGTGAGTGCTTGTTTTACCAGTTCAAAATATTTTTTGGCTTCCAAGGTCCACTTAACTCCTATCTCCTTTCTGAGTATGTTTGTAATATTACTTAGGAGTTCAGCAAGGTTGGGGATGAACCTTCTAAGGAAGTTGATCTTTCCAACGAAATATTGCAGCTCCTTTATGTTTCTAGGATGGATGATTTACAATATACCTTCAATCCTTTTGGGGTCTATTTTGATTCCCTCTTCAGAAATGATGTGGCCTAGGAGCTTACCTTCCTGAAGACCAAACAATGTTTTCTTAGGATTCAGAGATAGACCATACTTTCCTCAAGTGCACTAAGTGTTCTTCATCAGTCTTAGAATAGACAATGATGTCATCAAGGTAAATGACTATGAATTAACCTATGTATTCTGAAAAAGCTATGTCCATGGCCCTTTGAAAAGTGGCCCCTGCATTCATTAACCTAAAGGGCATTTTAACATACATGAATGTGCCCCAAGGTGTAGTGAAAGAAATTTTGTGTTGATCACTTGGAAGTACTAGTACCTAATTGTAACCTGAAAAGCCATCAAGCAATGATATTCTCTTAGAGCCAACTACCCTTTGCAATATATGATCCATTTTGGGCAAAGGATAGTTATCTTTCAGGGAGGCTTTGTTCAAATTTCTAAAGTCAATGCACAGCCTAATATCCCTGGTCTTCTTCCTAACTAACACAAGGTTTGAAACCCATTCTGAGTACCAAAGAGGGACTATGATCCCAGCATCATACATATTTTTAATCTCTTTCTCAACTAAAGATACTATGACGGGGTTTATTCTTCTCAATTTTTGTTTGAATGGTTTCTGATTTTCCTTGAGAGGAATTTTATGTTGAATAATGCTTGTGTGATAGGACTTCGAGTCCTCATACCCCCATGAAAACACATCTTTAAACTCTTTAAAAAGCTCAATAAATTTTTGTTTTATGTGAGGAGGAAGATTTTTGGATACCTTGATCATTTTGGGTTCATTTATATGTTATATTCTTCTGCATTACTCTCAGTAGATTCCATCTTTGGCTTTCTAGCCACATCATTAAAATCAAACAACTCTTCTAATGGTGTAAGGCCACTTGGTAATGTATCACCTTTACATTGTAAAACCTCAAGGTCCTCTGACCTAGAATTTCAAACAATTCTACCTCATAAGGATGTTCAAGCAGATTTCTATCAACAATAGAGGACAACTCTGTTTTGTGGGCTTGTTTTTCAGCAAATTAATCTTCTTCATTTCCTAAGCTTGGTTCCAGTATTGCAAATTCATTCTTAGACCGTAGAATGTCATCAATTTGTATATCACCCTCAAACACTTTCCATTAGTCTATGTTGTCAGGTACTGTAGGCCTTTTTTTTACTTTGAAAGTGTATTGTTCATTTGCATGGGGTATTTGGAAATCGCTGGCAACAAAGGAAAGCTCATTGGCAAGGTTGTTTTGAGCTCTAGGGATGAAAGTGAACTCATATTTTTCAAAGGTTTTCAAGAGGTCTGGGGCAGCATTCCTATACTCTCTTAGTCTAGGATTCTTGGCTAAATACTCCCCTTTGATTTTCCTAATGACCGAATTTGAATCTCCTTGGACTGAGATCTTCTTAGCTCCTATGTATTTTAGCAAATGTAAACCAAGGAGGAGAGCCTCGTATTCTGCAATGTTGTTAGTGCATTGAAAATCTAGTTTGTAAGAATGGCCTTCATTTGTGTTATGTATCCAGACACTAGCTCCTGCACCAGCTTTTCCAAGAGCCATCAAATCTCATGTTCCAAAGTGTTTCCAGTTCATATTCACCACTATGTTGTTGTTCAGGGCTGCTATAGTTTTGGCTATTGAGTTCTTCATTTGGTGTATGGTTTGACTGTTGTGGTATGTCTAAATCTGTCTCAATTTAATTTACATGTTCACTGATATCATATTTTTTATACAAGATAAATGAGTCAAGTTCTAAATGAATGGAATAAATAGGGGTGTTGCTATCAGTCAATTTTATAGTGTCAGTATCATTTCCTATGTTCAAAACTTTCAAAACTTGGGTTCTGTACATATCTTGGGTGATCAAATCAGTGAGAGGTATGGTTATCTTGATTTTAGAAATCTCCCCCTCAAAAATTAAAAGTACTTGTGTTTTGGGAATATTTACATCAGTTTTATTAGCCATACTTTTTTCTACAAGTTTAGTTTGCTGATTCTGATTTAGGACTTTGGACAAGAGAGTTTTCTCAAGGCCACTAGTAGATGCATTAGGGAAGCTTGTGTCACCACTTGTTCACTAGTTTTGTCTCTGTTTGGATCAATTTTTTTAGCCATGGTGTTGGTACTATCTGTTTCCCTCTTAGGAGTATTTTCAGGTGTCTTCCTAACAATAGTGTCTATTTTCTTCTTCTTGGATATTTCTTGGTTCTTTTTGCTCCTAATATCATATTGCCTATGGACCTCCATTATGGCATTTTCAAATCCTAATTGGTAGTCTTCAAAATCCTCACAATTTGTTTAAGTTTGATATGAAGAAAAGAAACCTTGTTCTTCTTCAATGATAAAAACATCACCCTCATTATCAGAACCTATCAAGTTTACATGGTTTTCTTCAGGTTCTTCAGACTCTCTTCCCTCCTCATCTACATAATTGTCTTGGAAAGAGGGCCTAATTTGTTGGTGATTGTCTCTTTGTCTATTTTGGGGAGGGTCTCTTCTAAAATTTAGATTCCTATTTCTGTTTTGGGGATTTTCTCGGTTTTCCGTGGGAAGTTTTATTTCACTCAAGTTTATACTCTCCATCATTCTTTCCATTACCCTCACTAAATTGTCAATTTTGGCATCAATTGAGGAGGTTGAGGCCATAGTTTCATCTTTGTAGGTGACTCTCTTTTCTGACTTCATCCTAGCCCTTTTTTCAATCAGACTGGCCTCTACACTCACAGCTCCCCTTTTCATGTCTTATAAAGTTAGGGGATCTCTCTTTCTTAATTGATAGGCCATGTCTAGATCTAAACCTTTTGGAAATTTTTCTAAAGCTAAACCTTGTGGAGGTTTCATGTTTGGTGGGAGGGAATTGTAAACAATATTGAACCTGGTGCAATATTCTTGGACACTTTCTTTGACATTTATCTTAAGGTTGGTATACTCTGAAAGGATTTGGAGAGGGTTTTTCTTGATTTTCCACTTGTTTATAAATGTCTAGTAAATGGAAGGGAGATCATGTATGATGTTAGGAGTCAAGCTTTTGAACCATTTCTTGGATTCCCCTCCTAAGATTTGTGAAAAAATCCTCATTCTAATGGTTTCCTCTTCTAATTCCATGTAATCAAAGGCATCATTCATCTTATCTTCATGTCGTTGGGCAGTGGTAGATTCAACTCCAATAAAGTGAGGGATTTTGGATTGGTAGTCATTTGGAAAAGGTAAAAAAGGTTGTGGCAATGCGAGGGGGGCATACCATGCTATCATGATGGGAGGGAATGGGATCCAAGGAGGATTTACAAGGTTTGGGTTTGTGAGAGGAGGTGGAGGATGAAGTGGAGTTGCTTGCACAGTGGATCTATGGATGGGGGTGGTAGAGGTACTTGGGCCAACAAATTTATTTTGAGCAGAATTGGGATAAAAAGAGCGAAAGTGATGGAGAAGCTGAAATTCAGGGGCAGTGGAAGGAGAAGCTTCTCTACTAGAACTATGCTGCAAATCTATGGGCTCAAGGTCAGTCTGGTCAATCCCGCTTTGTGACTTGGTTCTGAAAAGGTCTCTTGTATGATGTAAGTCAAACCGTGGATCTTACAAGGTTGTAAGATGTTCAGGGACAGAGCTTGCTCTATGAATAATCCTAACAATATTTGAATTTTCAATTTTAGAAGTTTGCCACAAAATCGTTTATGGGTCATCAACTATGGTGGGATGGTTTGGATCTGGGTGATATCTAGTACTGATCCTTTGTGAAGCTGTATTTCAAACACAAAGTATAGAGAGGCTGAAATTTTATGATTTTTTTTTGAAGGCTGACCTCTCTTAGTGTTTTCTAAACTCACACAGTGTGTGACTAGGCCTCGAAACTTCTCAGGGTTGATTTGACACAATCCTATGGAAGTCTATGAAAACTAGTAAAGTTAGTAGGCCTTCTAGAGGCTAGTGGGGTTTCCAGGTGGATGTTTTTTGTTGTTTTGAGGATATGTATTTATGGTCGACCACCAATAACTGAAAAAAAAAAAAAAAAAAAAAAAAAAAAAAAAAAAAAAAAAAAAAAAAAAAAAAAAAAAAAAATCTAGGGATTTTTAGGGTTTTTTGAGTTTCTTTATGTAGCCCTAAGGTTTCTATGAGTGTCTTCCAGTTGAGTCATCATTTTTCTAGGATGGTGAAACAGTCATATTCTACTCTTAGCTAACACAAGACTTTCTAAGTTTAATTGAGGGTCTGTGAGTCTGTAAGAGGTATTCAGGGTACTATGTACTCATTATCCCACCATGATCACCATTATGTTGGGTCCCCGTAATTTTTTATATTGGTGAGAATAAATGAACAAGGTTAACATCAAACCAGTCTTTGGAGTCCTAGGACCTAGCCTTCCTGAACTCAGAGAGGGCTCTCTCTATTTTGTGCAAAGGATGTGAACTTGTTTTCTTTTAGTGTTTGATTTTAGGCTAATTGTTAAGTTTAGGGTTTGTTTGTTTGTTTTGGTTGGGTAGATGATCAAGTAGAATAGATGGAGTGAGGAAATATTCAATTCATTGGGCTATGGAGTCTATAAAAGTCATAGAAAGTTCAACAATGAATCAGGGTGCATCACAAGGAAAATCTAACATGGTCAAATGGACTTTCAAGGTTTGTGTGAGATGAAATGAATATCAAGTTTGTGAACAAAGTATGGAAAAGGGCAGTTAAGAATCCTTTGTCAAATACTTTAACAAGAAGGTTATTCTACACTATTTAGCATAAAGAAGTAATCATAGGACAAGGCACACCAATAACTCTTTGATTAAACTCAAGAAAATAGGAATTTAACGCAAAAAATCTAATGAACTATAGATGGAAAGAAACTTATTTAACTTGTAGTGATTTCACCTTCAAGGTTAGAAAAAATTTAAGATAGACATATAACATGGATCAAAGAAGAGGGAACTCCTAAAAATCATTGATCATAGCGATAAAGATCTCCAGAACAACCTTTCAAGAATGGAAAAAGGGTATGATCGAAACATAGCTTCTTTTGCAAAACCTAATTAGTGGTACTTCAAAGAAAGATCTCAAGAACAATGTTTTAGTGACATCAAACAAGTAGGGATAACCATAAAAAAAATATTTGATATCTACTCTATTGAATCATTCATAATATATAAAATCTTGGGTGGTTCTAGAGAGCAACTAAGAATTATCTAAACTGACCTATAAGAGGAAAACATAGAGGCAGTGAAGAAAAAACAAAGCTAAGATGCCTTTGAAAAACATTTCTTAGTCTAAAACCTTTGTTCTGCTACAATATAGAAGGACGTAATAAAATGATACATGATAAAACAAGAACTGAATGGAAGCACATCACCATTAACCATGCTCAGAGATCCTACAAGCAAGCCTTTTCCATCATCGATCAAAACAAGCCATCCACAAATTCCACAACACCAATTTCTCTTCAATCAACAAAAAACTATGTATTGCTCCCAAGAGTCATAAAATTCCAACCTTTTAAAATAAGGCCCTCGTGCTCTATTTATCTATCAAAGGAGGGAAAAAACCTTATCTAGGGTTTGAAAATGTCAAAAACACCCATAAATGTCATTTATGTCTAAGAGACCATGCAAGGCCCAAGAAACAAAATATCTCATGAAATAAATGCAAAAATAACTCTTAGCACCTAAATTTGGAGTGATTTGCCCCAAAAAACACTAAAATATCATTTTTCCATAAATGAGTGTCTTTTGTTAAATTTTCCACATTAAAGCCATAACAGTAAGGTCTGAAGGCATAACACATGCACAGGAAAATGGGGTCCACTTGCAGCCAAGTTTTGATGCCCTTCCCGATGTTGGAATTGGCTCCGTGATGGCAAGCCTGTCAAGTATACTTTACAAAATGGCCCTTAATTTTCTGATTGAGCTCTATTTACCTATCCAAAAAGTGAATTTCCCAAGGCTTCTCTAAGCGCAACACCAGTCCTGAAAATGAGGCAGAAAGGTGAAAAATGAGGTGGTTTTTATCCTTTTGAGGGACCAAAAATGCTCCAAATGCTTTGAATTTTGGTGAGCATGTTGTGCCTGAGCTAAGGATTCAAAAAATGCAAAGTTTTCCTCCTGAGGATGCTTGATATGAAAGCGTAGCGCCAAGGCTGATGCGCCTTCAGGCTTTAAAATTAGTAGAAAACCAAAAATTGTCAAAAAGTTTCCAAAATTAGTAGACATATTCCTTATGGGGTTTGAGAGGTCTGTAGAGAAGCTTAAGCCAAGATTCCAAGGTTTACTTGGTATTTTGCCTCCTTCAGTGATTTTTTTTCGACAAGGGCTCCTTTGAGCTTAGTCTTTGCAATTTGATTTTGTAATGCATAGTGTTTGGTCATCTTCCTTTGGAGGTCAAGATCTCTATTTTCCTTTTCCAATTTGGCCTCCAAGTGTGTGTTTGCTCTTTGTAGCCAAGGCTCCCAATCATATTCCATATCTATGGAAAGAAGCTCACTTAGAGGGAGTTGCTCTGCCAAGGTGGAATCTTGCACTCTTTGTCTTGCCAAGGCCTTCTTTAAACCCATGGTTCATCATCTTCTTCTAGACTTTCCTTCTTCATCTTCACTTTCCTCATAGGTGCCCATGAATTCCTCTAGCTTTACCTGTTCCCTTTGAGCTTCTTTTCGGGCTCTGATTGCTCTAGTTGCATAAATGGAATTTTGTGCCCCTAGTTGTCTATTATCCATCTCAAGGACATCATTCACACTCTTGGCCCTATCTAGATTTGCTTGGAGGTCTTCAATTTTGGAATTTTTGTTTTGGAGGAGCAAGTCTGAGATCCTTGCTTCATTTTCTTTTTCACTGTCAATATGAATCATTTCAAAATATTTCTCAACCTCATGCTGATCCTCTTCTTCTTATTATTTGATCTTTTTTTTTCCTTTGTCAAGCTTCTTAGTAGAAGAGGAAGGCATGGCCCCTTTCCTTTTAGAGGCAGCAAAGACATGCCTTACTCCTCTTTGATATGTCAACAGAAGAGGTTTGATTGTGATAATTTGGGTGTCTTCATCATGGCTGCCATTATTTGTCTCCATGTATTCCTCTTCGTTACCTTAACTGCTGCCTCCTTACTCATTTACCTAATCTTGATTTGCATCCACCTCCATGTTTTCAGCCTCATTTCTGACATCTGTGTTTCCAACATCATCACTGCCTTTATCACTACTAGGAACCTCACTGTTTTTACTATCATTGTGGCTCTGAGTTTTACTGTTGTCCCTAACATCATCATCATCACTGTGAAGCTCACTATTTTCACTATTTTCATGACTATTTTGATCAGTGCTAACATCATATTTATCATCATCATCATGATTGTTGTTCTCCTATCTATTTGCATTTCTTTCTGCATTTTCATTTTCATCCTCATTCTTGCTGCTTGCCTCATCATTTCTGTGATCTTCATTTTCACTATCAACCTCTTCATTTTCCTCCATGTTTTCTGTTTAATTTCTTATCTCTTTCTCTTCATCACTAAAAGCTTCATTATTTTCACTGTTTTCATGATTTTCATGACCATTGTCATGAATTTCATGAATGTATTATTCCTCATATTCATTTTGGTTTGATTCACTCTCACCCTCACCTTCTTTGTCATCTATTTCTTTGTCACTTTCTTGTTCACTTCTATTTTCTTATTTTGTGTCCATACTGTCTTCTGCCTCTTCATCTTCAAAATCATCACTGCCCTTATCATCATTTGTATCTTCCATGCTAACATCACTTCCCCCTACTTCTTCATTTTCTTCCTCTTTACTTTCCTCTTCTTCATCAATGCTTAATTCATCTTTTCCCTCTCCTTCACTAGTATTTGATTGCTCATCATGGTCGCTTTCTTCTTTGGTTGATGAATTGGGAGAAGGTGAGGAAGGGACGTTTTCTTGAGGAGAGGATAAATGTGTAGATGGTAAGGCATGATCAGTTGGAGGTGATGGAGGAGTAGAGGGAGGAGGATGAGATGATGAGGGTAAATTTGGATGATGATGAGGTTGTGGGTTTGTGAAGACCTCATGAGTAATGAACACCTCCCATGGTATGCCTTTTTGCTCGAACTGATGTAGCACAACCATATTGATCAAGGAGTGATGAAACAAACCCTACATTTTCTGGGAATAGCTCCTCCTTTGGACAACAAAATACATCTTTGCAACGTTTCCATATAGGTAGTAGGGTAAATGAATCATTTTAACCCTAGTAAAATGCATGAGTAATATGATATGCTAGGGGTAGAGCCTAAAGTATCTCCCCTCACATGTAAAATATTTCATGATGACCCTCATTAAGGGTGCATACCTCTCCAACAGGTGTGAAAAAGGGAAAATAGATTTGCAGCCTTCTTTGTACCTAGGTTTGAGAAATGGCTCATAGAAACTTATGTCCAAATTTTCTCTTTTGAACCACTTTTCACCAGCATCGAGTATGCTTGTAGCATGGGAAATGGCATCTAATGATAGCTCAAAATATAATCCTGCAATATTTACTTGTTTATTGTGTAGGTTGAGGATGAACAACCTAGTGAGCTCAGGGTGACTTTGCACTTGTTGGACCGTTTCACAAAATTGGAAACACCCTACATTTTGAAAGCATGTGATGATCATAGGATAGGGTTTAAGCTCCAAAGTGTCTTGGGGCTCAAACCTATTCACCTTCCCACCTTTTTGCTTCTGCCTCAGAGGCACTTGGCTTCCTTCACTGCTAACACTCCCTCCTCCTCCTGAAATTTTGATTTCTATTGTCCTTAGACAACCTTAGGCTTGATTGTGAAACTTGATAGGAGGAGTGAAATGAAATGATGGTGAAAGGCAGTTTTTGTAAGTGAGTGAGAGGGAGGTGTAGGTGTATGATAGATTTCCCTTAAGCTTTGATGAATGGTTAACTTGAACTCAATGTAGTTACCCTACTTCTTACCCTACTTGACTGAGAAATTCCTATTTGTAGATGATGGAGTTGGAAACAAGGCTTTTAGCATGAAGACTTAGGGTTTCTAGTCCTTAGGGTTTTTCCAATTTTCCTTTAACATTGAATCATGAAATTCACTTGGAGAATAAGGAAAATATCCCCCTACCAACTTTTGGTGTCTTTGTAGGTCCTTGGATGCAACTTGGAGGTGCTCTTTTGTGGTTCTTTTGGAAATTTGAAATTGGAGGAGGGTTTCTAGCAAAGGCACAATGCCTGAACACACATTCGGGTCCCTTATGCCCTACGCACAGTGCCTTCACGCGTTCTTGGGTGTTGGGCCTACTAAGCACAGTGCCTAAATGTGTTTAGGCCTGTCGATCCGCCTAGGCACAACACCTAAACATCAAGCTCTCCCTACATGCAGCGCTGGGTAATTTTTCTACTTGTCGAGCCTCCTGAGTGTAGTGCCTGAACGCCTGTTGGGCCTCCTGGGTACAACACCTAATTTTTTTTTTCTTCGTGTTAGGCTCTCCCTATGCGTAGCGCCGGGAAAATTTTCTGCCTATCGGGCTCTCCTTGGGCGAATGGGTAGCTCACGTCTGAACGCGCAGTGCAGTGTAAATTTACACTGTGAAATCTCCCAAATGTTTAGCGTCGGGCGCTAAACACATAGCGCCTACACAAACGCGTAGCGCCAGGTAAATGTAGGTTTTAACCCTATACAGAAATGATCTATGAACGAATCTTTATAACAGAAAATAAACAATAGTGAGAGCATAAAACGTAAAATGGATAAACACTGAGATTTTCCCCTAGATCCCAAATCAGGACGACTAGCTTGATTTTTCATTATATTCCTTTTAGTGTTGCAACACATATATATACATGCCAAAGCATACATAAACCCTAATCCTTTAACCCCGGATTAGAACATAACCGTAATTCCTTGACTGGATCTACAAAATACCAGGGGCTAAAAACCATCATGCCCCAAAACCATGTGCAAACTCATGCACAAAACCATGGGTGGGTCCGCCCACCAAAAAATAAGGACCAATTTTTTTTTCGGGGTGCTACTTCGGACCCGACAGGGGGGGCTACCGCCCCCCCTGTGAGCCCCCCCACGTTGTGCCCAATGCAATGTACAGGGGGGGATATTGCCCCCGTGTTACCCCCCCCCCCCATGCATGATTAGTCGTGGAAAGAATATAAGACAGACCCAATAGAAAACTTACCCAAAATTTCATTGAAACTTAGATTTTTCTCCCTGAAGTTTTTTTACTCTTTTGCATGTGAAAAATGAGCCAAGTGATAAAAACAGTGACCCTTTATAGTCTTAGGAAAATAAATTTAACCCTTTTAGACCCACTTTCTAATGTTTTTATTCTCTTTTTCACTTTCACTAATATTTTTTTTACTTTTTGCAGTAGGTGGTTAAAAAAAATTCAAAAGGTCATTTTCCTTTCTAACCATTTTTCTTTGTTACTGTTTAGGTTGCTGACATGGAGAAATATGACTCCCTTTAGCCTATTTATGCTTTTAACACTCTGTTCTGCAGATGTTTGTTTGAGTCACATAATTTACTATGTTTTTGGCTTGTTCATGTATTTCAGTCACTTTTATTCCATAAATGTCATGAAAACCTTCAAATGACTCTCTTCCCTCAAATCTTTGGAACATGCTAAAATCACTTTGACAACCCTAGGAACTTGCATGGGGGCAACATTTTTAAAACTTCTTTGTTCTTACCTTGGAGATTAAATTTCCTTTTTCTTGATGGGTGTCTGAGAAATTGATTTTCATCTTTCTCATTTATCTCTAGGCATGATAAATTCATCTTCGACAAGTACCATAGTTTTCACAATCATGTATGATATTTCCTCTTTTGGCCACTTCTGATTTGCAGATGCCATGACATACTGATTTAGCCCTTTTTGCTATTCTTGGAGTTTGACACATTTAGCTACACAACAACAACCTCATTATCAGCTTGACTTTCCATCTTGGAACTCAACCCTATGCTTTTATTCCTTTGATCATTGAGTGTAAATGATTGACAATGAAAGCTTGACCTTCCTTTCACTGATAGTATTTTCATTTTATTTCTTCTCGGGTAGTGAGATAATTTACCTTGGAAAAATCTGGAAGTCACCTACAACAATCTCTTGAAACCTTCTTTCTGTTTTCATCATGGAGGCTTATCATCTTCATTTCATCTCCCTTGACTATCTTTCCAAAACCTTAGGTTTATGGGTTGTTTTGAGAAGAATCATTAGTGTTGTCTTCTAAGTTCTCTATAGCCCTTTCAAGGTCATTCATTTATGTCCAATTCACCTCACCTTTTTCCCTTTTTCATTTATAATTTCTAAGAAACATCTTCCATGTTTGGTTCATTTGGTGTGTCTCCTCCATGTGTTTTGTTGCATTGGATCCTTGCTTGGCCCACTGTTGGCCCAATCAGGCTTAAAAACCCTGATTTATTCTTGGACATAAACTACTCCCTATACTTTTACTGTGAATGTCTTTAAATAGGAGTAGGCCTCTTACCTTACCAATTTTTGTTGATAGTCACCTTGACATTCCTGCAGAAATGTCAAAATGAACAATTTAATTTTGCATAACTTGAACTTGATAAGGTGGTCTTCCTTGGAGATTTTTCTGATCTATCCTGGACAAACATGTGTTGACTTTATTTCACATTTGATTCAGCTTCTATCACATGAAAAATAGAGCTCAAAACATCAATGATAACTCTACAACCTATGAAACCCTAATGACCTAGTGGGAGGCTCTTTTGACTTGGACTTTGACTGAAAGCTTGGCTTGGGGTCTTCAAGTGTGAAAAATAGAGTTTTTTGATAAATTGATGTATTGAAGATCCAAAATTCAATGTAATTTATTTATCTAAAGAGCCTACGGAGATAGTTTTGAGACCATCAATGCTTGAGGAATTTGGTGAACATGGGAAAGAGTAGGTTGATTGGTAATCCTAGATAGCAAGTGGAGGGGCGAGGCAAAGGAAAAATAGAGTGTTGAGGTTATGGGTTCGAAAACAAGATAAATATGAGTGGCATGAGCCCTTGAGGGGTATTTTAGGAGCGGTAGTCTAACCAGGGAATGAAAGAGTATTAAAATAGTGAAAATTTTGTTTTAAGGATAATGAAGGCAGTGAGATTTCTAAAACTCACAATATTCATGAATCTTGTTTTTATAAATCTAGGACAAGTATTTATTCATCTACACAATAGCAAAAATTACTGATGACTAACAAGCGGCACTTTGACTATCTAGACATAACACCAACATAGTGATCTCTCCATAAAATAAGCAAAAATGTTTGCTTTTACATAGAGGATCTTGGCTCATTTCGGGTTAAAATAGCAACCCTATAGAGGCTACGAACGCCTGCAGGTAGCAGTGGCTCTGTTTGTGGTATGGAAGTATTTTTATAACAATAAATAATTAATTTTATATATGCCTTATTTCTTATTAATCCATTCCCAAGATAAACACACTACTTGAATAAGTGTTATCACTATCTACCGGCATAATTATCTATGAATGAATGAATTATCTTTTCATGTTTGAATTAAGGGATGGCAACACCAATCATAATCCATCACTGTCACACTTCCGTCATGATAAACTGTCAAAATAGGACATCCTGTTGTAATAATTGCTATCCCACTTTTATCCCCTCCTTTGGTCATTTCCATGTGATGTATAGTTGTGATGATTACTGATTTCTAACCTTTGCCTCGCTTGCATTCATGATTGTTGCAATCTTTCCTATTTTCTTCAACTCAAAGGCATGGACACCATTCTCTTGTGTAGTTGTTATTATTGATTTCTAACCTTTGCCTCAAATGCGTTCATGATTGCTGCAATCTCTCTCTTGTACTTAAGGTCATGGATGCTCTTCTCCGGAGGGAGGGGGTGAAAATATGCATAATTAATACGCATGTGAATTCTCCACACAAATTCCTTCGGATAAGCTGATGGGAATAAAATATCATTGCATTTATGATATGAGGTTGCATTTTTTTCTCGCATGCAGTGTTTTGTTTTAACCAACATGGCCGGAAGAAACACAGACAAAAGGAGAAATTAGTTCAGATAACACATTAGCCATGGGAGGGAATTCTCTCCAAAATGAACCCACAACCTTCCAATTCTTAGAAACATCTCACACCATTCTCCAGCAAGTTGGATGGTTTTCATATCTACACAGACTACAAGGTTTAGGATAGAGATAACAGTCAAATTCTTGCAAAACCGATGGGAGTGACATACCATACTTAGAGGAAGGATTATACTGGTCACCGAGGATATCATCATTGAGGTCTCCAGGCTATTAACAGAAGGAGAAATATGGAATGAAAAGCATGTTCTTCTATAGGAAGCAATCTCAATATATCAGGACCTAGGTGAACCATTAGAACAGAAAGGGAAGGGGAGTAACCATGCATCTTTACAACAGCCTTGGCAAGAATTGGCAGTTTTCATAAAAATATACATCACATGTAATGGACACCAAGATGTGGTAAAGTCCCACCAACATAAACCGCTACTTTTTATCAAGCGAAAAATTTCAGTTAACTTTCCTTTTTTCTAAATTATATACTTCACAATACTGTTGTTCGAATTAGAAAATCCAAAAACCCCCTAGTAGTTGTCAGCCACCATGGCTTGATTAATTTTATCATCATTCATGAGCTGGAAAAAAACCAGATAACTTGGGACAACTTCGTTAATCCTACCCTTCCTCCCCCTAAGGAAAACCCTATTAGAAAAGAGATTGAACTTCCTAGAATAAACATACCCAGGAGAGAAAAAGGGAAGGGGGCCCATGTTTTGACCTTAGAACCAGGAAAGTGGAGATGGTCTGAAAGGCTGTAGCTACGACAAGACACCTATGAATTTCCAGATGAGGAAGGACCATCCCATACACCACCTTCAAGCCCTCAAAATATATCCCTGCAAGACTATGAAGAAGAAATGGCTCAATACCTTGAGCAAATGAGAGCATCTCGTGAAATTGGGAGCCCATGTAAACAATCTGAGGGGCAGGGGAACCTGTTGAACTAGTCTACCACTGTCAGCATCTCTGGCCACACTAAGATCTTACCTCACCAGGATGAATTGTAGGCTTCAAGGGTTTTACCCCCCTTTGATAATGAATGGATGAGTACGGAAGACCGGACAGAAGGAATAGCTGAACTTGGAAGCTAGTCAGGAGACATTGTTATATTAGAACAAAATACAAGCATTGAAATAGTCCCCCTTATTCCTGAAGGAAATTTTATTTTGCCTAGCAAGGACTTTAATGTTGAAATAAACTCTTGGATGCCTAAAGAAAACACCATTGTTGATAACCTTAGAACTGGCACAACCATTTCCGAAATTGAAGCCACTGCTACTCCTTATCCTGCCAAAACTATGCCAAAAGCAAAATCAGTTGAGATTAAGTTCAAGAAAATGAGGAGGAAATGCAACAGGTTGAGAAAAATGATAAAACATATGAGGAAGTAGTTAAAATAAGAAACCAAGGCTCGGAAGCAGTCCCCCTAATGACTGAGGGAAATGTTATTTCACCCAGCAAGGACTTTAATGTTGAAATAAAATCTTAGATGCCTAAGGAAAACACCATTGCCGATAACCTTAGAACTAGCACAACCATTTCTGAAACTGAAGCCACTGCTACTCCTTCTCCTCCCAAAACTATGCCAAATGTAAAATCAGTTGAGATTAGGTTCAATAAAATGAGCAGGAAGTGCAAGAGGTTGAGAAAAATTATAAAACATATGAGGAAGTAGTTGAAATAAGAAAAGAAGGCTCGGAAGCCTGAGAAGAAATTGGCCACCATGGGAACCCAAACATATTTTGTTACCCAAATGGTAGCGGCTGCAAAAATTTCTGTACAAACTGACCTAATGGAAAAAGTTGAAGCCTTTGTACAGACCAATTTAATAGATATCATTGAAGTTGTTGTAAAGACTGAGTTAATGAATAAGGCCGAAGCCTCGGTACAAACAGAGTTGGTACTCACTGTCAAAGCCTCCGTGTAGAATAATCTGGAACATATAGAAGATAAGCGGACTCAAAAAGAATTGACACCTGCCTACACTCCCCTAGTAGAAAAGGCTACCAATCAGAAGTTTCACAACAAATTAATTGAAGTCCAACACAAATTGGCCTAGTGAAAAAAGGAAGTAGTTCCCTTACAAGAACATCAGGCACTACTGAAGCGGTTTAAATACCTTTCTCCAGCTAAGGATGAAACATTTTCTCAACTTAGGGAAGAAAGGAAAAAATTAAAGAAAGCACAGGAGCAAGTGGAACAAGCTAAAGAACAAACCAGTATGGTTTTCTCTCTTTACTCAGATGTATTAACTTGCAGGGCACCAACCACTAACTATGCTCTATTCTTAGTGGAACAATATTTAATGTTGAAAGTCAAGGCTATCAGGGCAGGGAAGCCCACCACTTTTAAAACCATTGAGGAATTTTTCCAGTGTTGCAATGAGCAGGATGAGCAGGTCCAACATATTTTGTGTGAACTATATTTACACAATTTATTTCTAGAGGAGGAAAGGGACCATAATCCCAACCCCTTCATAGGGGATGTTCAGTTCCAGGCCTTCCTATATTTTTCTAAAAACCAAACTCGGTGGGCTAAGGCCTACAACACTTTTCATAAAAGAGAGCATGGCCTAGACCTATGGGTCAGAGGGAATCCTACTAAACCACTGTACCTATTTACCCAACATAATAAATTCATGCAATGAAAGGGAGTGATATCAAAATTGGGGCCGATTCACAAAGATATTGTGCAGAATAGGTGGGCATACATCCAAGACATTCAGGATGAAGCATTAGCAGCAGCCAAATAGAGATGGATAACCTCTACAAATAGTGTAAAGAACAAAGAGCCGTTTGGTTACCAGAACTTAAAATTTGGTGCCTCTAGGTTCCTTCTGTACAACAACCTAATTTTGAACATGGGCCCTACATGGATAGGATGAAAATACATGTGCCCCCTCATCTGGGACCCCGTAGAAGACTATCATCACAATTATGAGTTACCAGAGGTGTTTGGAAGGTAAATCCTCTCTCCAGACAGAGACGATCCCTCTAGCCCTAGAGTGGGTCTAGCAACAAAGGGATAAGCTAAAGTGTAGTTTCATCAATTAATGAATGAAAAGGATAGGGTAAATTGACCTACCTGAAGTCCAACATTGTCGTCACTGAAGTGGTGGTGGCCTCTTGATCTTTGTCTCAATGGGTCACAATCCTTCGGCAACAGTGCTCGGATACCTACACGAAGATCAAAAAACAAGAGAAGCATACAAAACAATGATTTTATTAATAATCAATGAACCAGTCAAAGAGGGTTAATCATATTTCATCAAATAAAACACATTAACGAAACATGGGAACCAGACAATAGTCATGTATATGTATAAATAGAAGGAAGAGTTACAACCAGAGCCTTAACGTCATAGCCTCCTTCATCGGAGTTTAGTCAAAGCACGTCTCAAAGAGTTTTTGGGGAATTTGGATGGGGTGAGGATACAAGCCTAAGCTCTATCGACAAAGGTATCTTTCCGTTCGATCTTTCCTAGCAAAAAGGTCATGAATTCTCTTCAGCGTTTCAGCTATAATATGTGCAGTTCAGTGAGCTCATCAATGGAATATGGCTTTATTTATAAAGGGATAGGAGGAGGTTGGGATCCCTACAATGGTGGAAGGGAGGCCTTATCCCTTTGGAGGTTTTCCCAAAAGGTGTAAACAAGAGGCCAAAGGAGGGAGGCCATGGTTATTCAGTCGAACCACTCTAGATGACTCGCCCACGAAGTTCTTATCATGCAAACTTCACCTTTATTTTTAAAAAACATTCCATAAATAGGTTGGCATGGGTAGCTCACTGGGACAAAGCGCTAATGGGCCTGGGGCCCAGTGTTAATCTTCCTCATTAGCACGAGGGCATAACAGTCTACTAGCGCCAAGGCAAAAACATGTGTTTTTGATGGTCTTCTCAGGGAATTGTCAACAGAACGAACCTTGTCCTCATGGAAAGGGATGCAATGATGGAATTTGCAAGGCATGACACTTTCTTTTAGTCACAAAAATGATCCTCCAATGTGCGAGACATGGATTGCAGAGACAGTGACAAAATGTTGTGTAACAGATTCACCCTAAAGCATGAGGTCCAAGAGAGAGGAAGGGGTGAAATGCTTTACGAGAATGTGTTCGAACCAAACACCACTGTCGGAAGACCTGCAATTACAAATAAAATTGATATCTCTGATACATAAACATGTGGCATGGGCACAGCCATCCAGTAGTAAGGATCAACAAATAGACTCAGGTATGGTCGCTGCCATCCAATCAAAAAATTCATGCAAGAAAGACATGATAAACCACAATATCTCGTAGCCTGGATCTCATCAGAAAAAACCCAGGGTCTTTCACTCCATCTCAACCCAAACAAGTAAAAATTCAAGCAGGAAAATATGTGAGTTGAAGTCAAACATGCAAGAAAGTCACCTGATTACCAGCCAATGATGAAAGTTGTTAACAGGCATGAGAGAAACCACCAATAATGAAAATGGCTCTCAAGGTACAACATGTACAATCCACAGAATGTGAACAGTGATCTGGCATTGAACACCCATAGAATCAATCGATCGAAGGGAAATTATGTGGACCTATCGTTGAATGTGAAGAACTTGCCATTGAGGCATGCAGGCTCCAAGGTACCAGAAGGGAGTCTCTAGGTCAACTTCCCGGATAATGAGCTGAAGTCGACAGGAAGTGACCAGGCTAAAGGAGGGCCATAATGTTTCCCACATCATCGACATAAGGCAAAGGAACATGATGATAGTGAATCAGGACCAGCAGAGGAACAGAGGAAGGTTGAAAACTGCAGAGGCAAAATTCTCTTGAACATATCAGCGACACGACTCTGGATTTGGCAGTATTTGACATCAAGGGATCTGAGGTCATGATGACGTGGAAAAGGGCAGATGAGAGGACAAAATAGATTACCCAAACCTATGGAGGAAAAAATGACAAAATGATATGTCCCCAACCCGGCACGAATGTAGACGAGTGTCATGTTCAAGAGTGACATACTGCCGACATGACTAAAAATTGGTTCCATTATCCCCCACCATTTTTGGTTAGTACCCCAATTATTTTTGAAAAACAAGCTTGAAGGGGATAGCATATGCTTGAAATGTAAGTTTTTCCTTCGGAAAAATCCATCCTAGTACATTTTACGAGCCCTATGAAGGAGGAACTCGGTGAATGTCATGGTGATGATGTCTGATGTCATCAGAGTTTAACGAGTCTGACAAAGGAAAAAATCAGCATATTTTCATATTTAGAGAGTTTGAAAAGAAGCAAAAAAAAACTCCAGCATGTCCCTTTCGTAAAGATTCCCTCAGATCCAAAATGGTAGAAAACAATATCCGAAAGAACCTCTTAGTCACGATCGGCTAAGGTATTCCTTTTTTGTAAATAATCTATCCCATCCCCAAAAAGGGGTAAACGTATACTGGGTAGATATCATTTCGTAGCCATTTAACGAGTTCAAAACAACAAGAGTCTCGGAAATATTTTTAGTTTTAGAGAGTCATAAAGGAGTTGAAAGATGACTCCAGTAGTGACTTTTTCATGCTTTTACTAAGTTCGAAAAATTATAAAATACAACTTGTTACTTCATCACTATCTCATTTAAAGACCTGTCGCTGCACAAGAAACAAATGTAAAACCCATTTCTCAAAATAACATAACGTAATAATTGAAAAAACATGCCTTCAAACCTAATTAGGGTTTCGAAAAGTTATAAAATTCCAAAAATGGTAAAAAATAATTACTTTTCACTTTTACCTCTTGTGGAGCAATAGTTACCCATTTTACACTATGATTTTGCGGCGACGATAGCAGGCGATCTGGCAGATCAGTCTCAAATACGTCAGTTCTAGATAAGAGTCGACATCTTTCCCTTCATTTTAATTCATATTTCATTACCTGCAACCCCAAATTTGGTATTTTGTGGGGGAATTTGTAAAAAATAGGGCATGAAGGTTGGCACGAGTATTGGGCATGGACTCGCATCAATCACCCAAATTTCTAAACTAAGGTGTGCCCATTGGCGCGAATGTTTCCCAAACAGTCGCACCTACCACACAAACCTTTTTAAGCTCACAATGCAAGAAATTAGGCCCAATTTTCACAAATTCAAAGATTTTAATTTGGCTAATGAGGTTCATATGAACATGTTTGTAGGTGTGAAGTGGAAAAATGGTAATCGAATGGAAAGACCAGGAACACAGTGAAGAGGACGAGCTTTCCATGGAAAATGAAAGATGCATGGAAGCTCTCAGAGACTGCGGACTGAAAAAATTCTTCACGACATCATGCCTCATAGCTCAATCGGAGCTGCTACAATACTTGATCAGCATCTGGGATGAGGATTAGGAAAAGATCATTCTTTGTGATCAGGAAATTGAAATTGATGTTTCAAACATTTATTTCATAACAGGACTGTCGCAGAGGGGGGCAACACCAGTCCTGACTGGCACCCAGCCCACCATGGAGAACATGAGCATGGTGATCGACAGGGTATTTCCAGGGGCATGGAAAGGATTAGGAAGCAAAAAATTGGATATCCAAACTATCCCCGACTTGGCACTAAAAGTAGTGCTACACAGCATCACAGAAGCTGTGGGATCGCAAGCACCACACGAAGCAACCAAAACATAGCTCCTTCTTGTAGTATAATGTCTAACACTGACCCTCTACAACTGGGTAAAGGCAGTGACGATCAATATGAAATGTTAATTGACGAAATTTAAGAAGACCAAACTAAATTAGTTTGGGTATGGATCCATCCTTGTATCGTTCTTCTTGGAACGATTACCAATTTTATATAAATAGGAAGTGATAGTCCCAACACCACTAGCACAGGAGCCACAGATGGCCCGTTGGGCAGCACTGATGCCAAGGTCAGGGGGCAGTCAACATATTTCCTGGATACCGAAGTTCTTTTATTGGCTCCGCCGACAACATATTGTCGTGGAGGACTGGCCCTACTTTGGCAACAATTTCATTGGTGATCCAGAACTCCCACTCCTAGAAGGAGAGGATTGGGATGAAGCACTTGGTAATACTCATTTTTTTAATTTTCATCAGTATTATGATTTTCTTTTATGTATGTTCTGTTTTCGCTCCTAGAGACAGCCTAGAGTTGTGATAGACCAGTGCCTAGGACATCCTATCATAGCAAGGAGCATATGGTATAACAAATGAGGTTATCACTAAATGCTCTCATGCTATCTCTTGTAAAACAAGGAAAATTAATCTGAATGGGACCAAGACCTTCAGAAACTGATACAGAGATAGGAATACTGCAGAGACATGGTGCAAAACTCTAATACAAATGCATCAGACAATTCAGAGACAATTTACTGCAAAGCGGGTCGATTCAGAAATACCTCACAGGAATAAGTTATTAGAAGGTGTATGTAGTGAATGAATTGTTGAGAAAATGTTAGTTAACATTGGGCTGATATCGAGATACACAATACCACCATGCATGGGCTTACCAATCTAAGAATCCATACATAACAGTAGCGTTTTAAAAACACCCTCCCAAAGAAACTAATATAGCAGAAATACGGTTTAGATGAATAATGGAACAGAATATCATGCATGAGCCATATTTAAAGAGCTTGACTGATCGGAGCATGGGAATCAACTAGGATGAATCCATACCAAAAATCAGTGAGCCACTCACATTCCAAAACATGATACAAGAAATATGGATGAAATGAAATGATCTATTAATATAACTCATAAGAGAAAAGGTTACACACTGTGAAATACCAAAGACCAGAATCCTCTTTAACAGATAGAACTCCTCCTCACTGAGACCCTATGGGCTCTGAGCCTTCATACAAGAGCTTTACAAAATGTATACAAAAAGCCTTTCACTGCATACTTTTTTGATAAAATCTAGAACCCTAAATCATTTTTTCTTCAGGAGCTTTATAGGAGGGAAAGAAAGCTCCATAATGGAGTAGGTGATGAACATTTAATTGTCTCATTAAAAAAAAATGGTGCAAAAGTTCCCGCCCATACTGCTTGACAGCTCTGTAGTGCTTTAGGTACTCTGCTGCCGGATTTTTGAAGTAATTGCACTGGACAAAAGTCTCTTTAGGAACACGGCATAGAATTAAAATCACATGGACATTCCATCCTTTCCTGAAGAGAAAACTCTGCTGAAATAGAACCTTGAGAGTATTGTTTTCTATGCATGAATATTTTTAGTGATCTACAGGAGCTTCGACCTGGTACTCTGCTTTCAAAAGGTAGGCTCAGGCTCTAAAATCTTCAATTACATGCCTTTAATTCTCTACCTCCCACTGATATTCTTTGCCTGCGATATTTATGTCTGGATCTGCGCAATCTTTGCAATCGAATGACTCTGGAGGGTTTGATAGAATTTAACCCTGCTTCTTCAATGGAGGTCTTGTCATAACGGCTTCCTGGACTTTTCTTAATAATTGCAGCTTCTGAAGAATAGTCCTTTGATGTGCTGTGCTACTACAATCAAGACTACAAATTATAACAGTTTTCCATCGCTAAAGTCCTGCAAAATCTGTGAAATTGTTAGAAAAACCAGGCACAGGGATGGTGGATGTGGCGGGGTCAATGGAAATGGTGCTGTGGACATGTCGAAATGGTGGAACGATGCAGGGTGGCAGAAGATGCAGCATAGCGATGGTGAATGTACTGACGAAAAGTTTTGACGTAGAACATTAGAATATGAATTATGAATGGAATATATAAATGGCGGAGGAAAAAGGCGATAAACACGTGGAACAGTGACGGGTGGGCGTAAGAAAGACTATGTGGAAAGGATGACGTGGAGTGCTGATGGTGGGACCGATCAAAGGTGGGGGCGATCAAATCCGGACCGTCCGATCTCAGGAGGAGATCGATGGTTGAGAAAGTGTCAGAGGTGATGGAAAGTGGGCCAGGGGTGTATTTGCCGTGGATTAAAACTAGTACAACTTCAAAGTGCGGCGACCATCGGATGAAGGGCTTTGGATCGGAAGGTTCACGCACATATCGCGCCATGACTTTGACCAAACAATAATGCGCGATGGAGAGTGGTTTTGGGGCCGTACGTGAGGACACGCAGCGAGCGATGTATGGAATCACTCGGATTTTAGGAATACAGCCTGCCGCTTGGAAGGTGGTGCGATATAAACCATTAGTTTTTGCAATGGGAGCAGGCGTGGGGACCACCAGGACAGGCAGGCTGCGGACTGTGGATTTCCCAGTTTGATCAGACGGTAGCCAGGCGGGTTATGGGCATGGCGGAGGTGAACAAGCGCCGTTTGATCTGTACAGATCGACGGTTCAAAATGTGCCCGATGCATATATTTGATAGGCGCCTACTGGACTAGCGCCTGGTCTCGGGGCCGGGTCATGTGGAAGGAAAATGGTGCAGGGGCTCAACGGAAAGGGGCTAAGGCCTAATATACTTTTGATAGTGGGTTTTTAGGCCCTTTTATGCAATTTCAAGGACGGGAGAGGGCAACGATAAACAAATAATGGATGTTTCAGGCCCAACGAAAAGAGATCGCTTGTCAAGGATTCAATGGGGGCTGAAAAGATAAACATGTTCTAACATTAAATCCATGTGTTATGCAGATGTTGGACTAGAAAGACCCGTAGGCATGTCTCCGATTGCAAGACAAGTTCCTCATGACTTTGATATTGCCCCTCATGGTGAGGGAGGAGAGGAGGAGGAAATCGTGTGCAACCTGAAGGGAATCTCACACCAATGACCATCTTGAATCCATAAGGATCCAAGTGTGCTAGAGGAAAAACCTCCTTGCTCCTGCTTAATGACAGCGCTGCTAATCTTGTCAATGGTGTATTTTTCGTCTCATACTCCAACTCAAGGATGGACATATGGTTTTGTATAAGTTTGTTTAGGATAAAGTTCATCCTATCCTTCAAAATATCACACTTCAACCCCATGTGTTTGTTTGAGGGAGGCGAGGAGGAGGAAATCATGTGCAACTTGGAAGGAATATCACACCAATGACCATATTGAATCCATAAGGATCCAAGTGTGCTAGAGGAAAAATCTCCTTACTCCTACTTAATGACAACGCTGCTAATCTCCCCATTGGAAAAAATTTCATTGGTGATCCGGACCTCCCACTCTCAGAAGGAGAGGATTGGGATGAAGCACTTGGTAATACTCATTTTTTAATTTTCATCAGTATTATGATTTTTTTGTTATGTATGTTCTGAAATTAAATCCATGTGTTATGAAAATGTTGGAGCAGAAAGACCTGTAGGTATGTCTCCAATAGCGAGGTGAGTTCCTCATGACTTTGATATTGCCCCTCATGATGAGGGAGGGGAGGAGGAGGAAATCGTGTGCAACCTGGAGGGAATCTCACACCAATGACCATCTTGAATCCATAAGGATCCAAGTATGCTAGAGGAAAAACCTCCTTACTCCTTCTTAATGATAGCATTGCTAATCTCCTCAATGGTGTATTTGTCATCTCATGCTCTAACTCAAGGATGCACATATAGTTTTGTATAAGTTTGTTTAGGATAAATTTCATCCTATCCTTCAAAATACCACACTCCAACCCCAAGTGTTGTGTGCAGCTCAACCATGGCACATTAGGATGATGATTCATCCCTTCCTTGAACAAGTCAAGGTTGCATAGCGCAATGCAATCCTGCTGCTCCAAATCGACAGTATGTGTTGATCCTAGATCATGCAAAGGAAGCTTTCCACATCCCTCCATAATATTTGTTGAAATAAAAAAAGGTGGAAATTCATGCATACCTTGGTGAAGCTTGGGAACATCTTGTATGGCTACAAGGGTTCCTCCTTCCAATATGTTGGCTTCCCCATATGCAGAGGATGATGGCTGCTCGTCCATAGTTGTACCAGTGCTGGTACGAATCTCCTCAAGTGGTAGTGGAGGCTCCTCCCCTTCTGATTTCTTCTTGTCAAATCTCTTGATCACACTTTGAGTGAAATCTCAAAAAGTAAACACTCTTGCATGACTCTGATGTCAGGATACTGGGTTAAATCAGATCCTAGCATAAAAAACAATGTGTTTCCTTCAGCATGAAAACACTCATCTAATTCTTCATTAAGAAAACAATTTGCAACTTAAAATATACATACAGGAAAGGAGAGAGAGCCATCCAAACAAAATTGTTGGCATAATAATAAACATAATGAAATTTACAAACTCCAACATCTGGCCGAATATTACAATGAATGGCCTTTCGGCTCTCGGCCCTTTACAAAAATATCTCAACCCATTTCTCACTCTCTCTGTATTCCTCACTTCCACGCTTGTCTTTCTTCCTCACACAACCCTCCTATTTAGACATAAATATGAATTTATTCCACTCACTAAATTCCTCAACACAAATCTCAACTAAAATCCAATTTAGATTTACCTTATTTTGGACTCAACTAAGTCTCGTTTATGGAATTCCTAATCCATAGATTATCTACCTAATTCCATTCCAGTCATATCCTTAATTATTTAAGGAATATTTACAATAATCCTCACATTTATATTTCATCTCCTAATTTATTAAATTTGAGCAAAATAATTAATAAAATAATTAAATCATCTCACCCCCTAAATTACGTAAATGAATAATAAAATTTAAGCTTGATGCTCCTGCATCAGACTCCCAAGGTTGAAAATAATCATGATCACCTAATCATGTGTTTCAGATCTTTTTATTCTTGGATCCCATACCTTGTTTTGCAATTTCCCATTTGTTGTTTCTTTTGTTTGTTTTTTTTCTCCAAGTATCCACACTTTATGTCGCATTTTCCCACTGGCTATGCTTTCACAGTCTTCCACTGTCTTCCTCTTGCTGTTTCTTCTTTGTTTTACTGTTTCTATCCTCTTCTGAGATACTTCCATCATTATCCCCCTTATCAGTTCAATTTCTCTGTCCAATAGATATTTTGTCTGTTGTTTACTGTCACTTCGTGATTGCTGAAATTTTATACTTACTGTTGCCCTTTCATCCTCACCCTCTTGTTTACTGTTGTCTTGCACCTTCACATTCTTCATTTCCCAATATTTAAATTGAGATTCCTCTTCATTCCTTGAAACTTGATTCTTCAGCATAGTTTCCAGCAATCTAATCTCTCGGTTCCATGGATTACATATTCCCACAGAAAATTCTTCCTTTTCTTTCACTTGCGTCGAATTTCCTCCAGCATCTGCAATAAAACCTGTACTCACGAAACAATAATTAAAATAAAAAACATAAGGCCTTATTTCCTCTTTATCCTTTGGCAACATTTCAGTATGTTGCTCTGAAATTTCCTCTTCCATCAGCACATCAGTATGCTGATTTAAATTCTCCATGAGACTATCATCTAGTCTCTTTTTCATATCATCTGTTTCAAGAATGTCTTCCTATTATGGTTCACAATAATGAACTACTTTTTATTTTATGAATCATCCCTACATCCTTATCCTCTATTTCTTGATTATTATTCAGGACAATTTCTTTGTCTTTTACCTTGAACAATTTATCATGAGTATAGATCATCTGCTTTTCCAATTCTCTTCTTTTAAGATCTAACTTTCTATATAACTCAACAATTTCAATGGGAGTAGAATTTGGAAACTTTACATGACTTTCCATACCTTCACTTGTTTTTTACCAATCATCACATGGCCCTTCTTCCTTTTCTTCAATACTCTGTTGCGTATTCCCATGAGACGCTTCTGTCTCCTTTTCTTTCCAAGATCTTGCTATCTCAGCATCAATTTGAACAGATTTTAGATTCAGCTCCTTCTCCTTAGCAAACACTAATGCTTGTTCAACATCCTTCGCACATCCTGAAAACATACATAAACTATGAGATTTAAAATGGCAAGGCTTCATAGCCTCATCTGCTTCTTTTACCAACACATCTTCAGATTCTTCCAAACTATCCCAATATTTCATGAGATCTTCCTCATTGATCTCCTCACCCATAATTTCACCCTGTTCTGGGCCGAAAATGGAAACATCCATTTTTAACTCAGCCTCTTTGAGCTCTTCACACCTCAACATCTGCTCGATCTTCTTCAGCCCTTCCGTCAACTGTATGTTTACCTGCTTTTCCCTCTTTGCGTGTAGCCTCTACCATTTTACCTTCTTTATCATGGTCCAACCATGTGTCTAGTCTTTCACATTTTCCTACAACAATTCCATTAACAATTCAAGGTGAATTGTTATCTTAGCCTTCTCCCTCTCATAATCTTCATCCGTCAACTATTCACATATGCCACTTACCTAGGCATTTTCCTTCTTCTTCCCTTTGCTATGGTCTTCATCAGATCTTCAGAAATGACTATCAACAATAATCTTCTCTTGCTTTGTGAAATTTATTTGTTCACGTGTGGATTTCATTCAATCCCCTTTTCAACAATCCTTCACACTTTCCATTCATCAACGCAAGCTTTCCTCTTGTGCTTGGCTTCTCTTGGTTATATGTCTTGGAACCAATCTCTGGAAAATTCTCTTACTTCAATTTTCTGCAAACAACACTTTAGTAATGCATGTGTTACAATTACCAATTCTTTTGGGTGTTGGGCTCTGTCGATCGTGCACCCAATTACATTCAGACTTTTTACTTAGCTTACGACTCTTTGACTTTAGACTTACATAGATTCTTCATCTTGGATGAAAAATACTCAATCTTAACTCAAACTATCCAAACTTTCATTTGACTCTAACATCTGTTTTGACTTCAAGGATTGCCCAATAATTATGATAGTGGATATTTTGATTTAATTCAAGTTACAATTCTCCAACAACATACACCCTTAATACATTTTTAGGATGTAAAATCTTCACTCTCTTTCATACTTCATTCTTATGAAAAATCATCAATTTTCCCTTATCATTTCACATGATATCGAAGTCCTTAGTCGAAATGCAATTCAGGTTTTAAGGTGAAAATAAATAAACCATTCAATCTTCAATGTTCAAAAATACCTTCCTGAATTATCATACCTCATGCTCTTGTTAAGGTTATTAATAAACCTCTCTCTCTGCAATCTCAATTCTTTGGTTTCCACTCTTCTCTGCCATCTTTTTCATTGTAAATACTCGCATTCCCATAATATCGTCATTCTAATGCAAACATTTCCCTGCACTCTTATGCACCATATAACATCAATTCACATCTCTTCACCTGTGTAGATAGAACATGTTTTTAACTTCTTTGATGAATAATGTACAACTCGTACATCACCTTCATTCTGAATAACACCTCTTAGATGACATCACATGATGGTAAAACAAAGATTCTTCAACATCAAGTAATTGTGTTTTCAACCTTAACACAAATCAAAAGAATTCTCCCATTCCAACTACAAACTTTGGTCCAAAATGACTTAACCAAAACTGTGAAGAATTCACATTATGCATAATAAACCCTCTCACATAAAAATTCATGTTTCTCTTTATATCACCCAGGATTAGCATATTTTCCATTCATTTTCCATTCATCTATACCTCCACATTTGCAACATTTCCACTCTTTCATAACATTTATAAAAGATCATCTTCTCGAGTATGGAAAGGAAATTTAATCATCTAGATTTTAAAATACCTCTAATTAATGAATATTGATTCATTCAATGAGCACTTACCTTGAATCTTCAAATGGTTGAAATTATCCAACCCTTCTCTCACGTATTATTTTAGGAATACATTTAAGCCTTTATAGGCTTACTTTGAATGTGCAAGGTCCATTTTCTCCCCAGAAAATAAAATTCTTCTCAGCGACTTTCTAACATAAATATTTTCCCAGCAAATAGTCTTAGAAACCTTCAAAGTATGCACAATATACCCTCTTAACTTAAGCCAAGTTCCCTCATCTCAATCTCTCGAGTTTTTCTTCAATTGTGAAAAAATATCTTCTCAAAAAAGCAATTTAAGTTGACCTTAACATAATGTACTAGACTCCTTACAGACCTTGACTTCAGCTTTGACACTAGCACATTAATTATCCCACTTCTTATACCATACAATCCACTTCTTACAAAAAAATCATTTTTTCTGTTTTTTTATCCATGTGAGCATTATTTAAAATTTATAAGTGGATAAAACATGTGATAAACGAAATATAGTGAATGATCTACAATTTTGGCTTACACATACTTCCAAGGCTTGTAGTATCCACGCATGTGCAGGTACCCCACACAAAATATATTTTGTCTCCTCATTTTCCTGTCATTTGCTTCACATCATCCATCATTGAGAAGCTATCTACAATATTGTTCGAATGCCCCAACCTTTGGAGCCTTTGTGGTGTATTGATCAGCGCACAAGTAGTTATAATTATGAATATAATTTTCTCCTTGATAAAACCTTCACACTATTTATATTCCACGCTTCATTTCTGCTCCATGCAATTGCTTCATGCCCAGCGCAAGTTGCTCCCCACACGCTGACTAGTCTTGCTCCACGGAAATCTAACTTTTTTAAAATTCCAATGTCCACAAATTGATGCAAAGAAAACCCATCTCATGAAGTCTTTCTGCTATTATATTCCATTTAAATTAATTAGTTCCTCAAAGCCTACAATCTTATTCTCTACATGGAATTTTATCTACACAAATCTTTGCACTCTTCCACAGAGGGCTTTCAAACGTTCCAAGACAACAAATTCATTGCATTATGTCCTCTCATCGAATTCAGCCATTCACGATGTCCTCTCTTTCAGAATTTTGAAAACAACACTTCTAGAATTACATATATCATTTTAATTTTACAATTCCCAAACCTTACACTGCCATGCTTCCACTGCGCAGCTCAAAAGATGTTGCTCCAAACTCAATGAGTAGAATACCACAACTTCACCATGATGAAACACGTAGGTTCTTCCACAAACGGGATTTATGTCACTACAATGTTCTTGTGGCTTCGATAATGATGATTTTGAGTGTTGAAATCGCCTTTTCTTTATAATTCATAGATTTCTCCCCATCTGCTACTTAGAAAATAAAACAAAAAGGGTTGCCATATCTTTGATTCATTTTGGAAAATTTCGCTTGATGATTCCAACTCAATACTTTAGGACTTAGTGAAATCTTATGACACTACTACCCGAAGATAAAACTCTCGGTGGCATATGTACATAATAGATCCCCGATTTTGAAATCTTCATCAGAAAATGAATGGAGGATGTGTCAACCTTTAGAGCTTACCCAGAAGTTCTATTCACATATTCGCACACGACGAATTTTTATCACAGTACATCTCCAGTCTCTTTCAATTCAGCTATTACAACACCATTCTTATACTTTACACATAACTCAATGTATTCATACAGCTTGGGAATTAATCAAAATTTATTTAACACACACTTCTAAGGCTTTGATACCAAATGATTCCAGGATACTAGGTTAAATCAGATCCTAGCATATAAAAAATGTGTTTCCTTTAGCATGAAAACACTCATCTAATTCTTCATTAAGAAAAAAATTTGCAGCTTAAAATATACATACAAGAAAGGAGAGAGAGCCATCCAAAAAAAATTTCTAGCATAATAATAAACTTAATGAAATTTACAAACTCCAACATCTGGCCGAATATTACAATGAATGGCATTTCGGCTGTCGGCCCTTTACAAAAATCTCTCAATCCATTTCTCACTCTCTTTTTATTACTCACTTCCTCACTTGTCTTTCTTCCTCACACAACCCTCCTATTTATACATAAATATGAATTTATTCCACTCATAAATTCCTCCACACAAATCTCAACTAAAATCCAATTTAGATTTATCTTATTTTGGACTCAACTAAGTCCCATTTATGGAATTCCTAATCCCTAGATTATCTACCTAATTCCATTCCAGTCATATCCTTAATTATTTAAGGAATATTTACAATAATCCTCACATTTATATTTTCTCTCCTAATTTATTAAATTTAAGAAAAATAATTAATAAAATAATTAAAACATATCACCCCCTAAATTACATAAACGAATAATAAAATTTAAGCTCGATGCTCCTGCATTAGACTCACATGGATGAACTACCAAACCCTTTCCTTACCCTCAAGGTGCAGTGTGGAGATCTCAACTGCCTCTCTCTCTCTACCACTGGATGTAGTAGGAAGAATGCATCTAGCTTCATCACCCAAGCCTTTGCTATACATGTGGATGATCCATCAAAAGAATACAATAGAAATATATTTCCCATCATCCTCCTATTGTTGTAGGTCCTCCTTTATTCTTCTAGCTGAAAAAACTGAGGAAGAGCTAGAGTCTCCTTGAAAGCTTTAGGTTGAGACTTGTATCCTGCAAGGTATCCACTTAGGATCTCATGTTCCAAGTTCCATCCATCTCCATGCATCTTTTCTTCTTCCTAAAAAGGGAAAGGCAAGGTGTAATGCCTTGGAGCTTTCTGCAACTTTGTTTCTTTCCTTTGAGAATAGGAATTACATGGCCCTTCCTTTTCTTGAAACCCTCTAGAAGTTTCACTGCTTCTCTTCTCTTCTTTCTGTTTAACCTCCTTGGAGAGGTTCTTCATATATCTGAAAAATTATGAGACAAATCTCATTCTCTCCATAATTCTGACCTTTCCTTCCTCTTATAGCATCATGGCTTCAAATTCACAGGCTGAGCCAATGATCATGCTCCGATTCCACTGTAATATCCCAAAATGGGAATGTTCAACAACACATGCATGGAAAAATCATTTTCAGAGATATAGGCTATAAAAATCAAAATTAACCCTTGGATCCCTTAGATATGAAAATATTACATCTAAATCCAAAATGAGATCGGAAACAAATCATATTAGGAGAGGTAAACAAGCCTCCCACACCTAGTGTAGCTCAAAAATGTTGAAACCCCAAAACTAATGTAACATAAAATTTATTCATAAAGGGACAACATATTCTAATGAAGTTTCATACACAAAATTATCAGAGACAAATATATATAATTTTATATTAATCAACATGGCCCAAAAACTGAGATCTAGTCTCCTTTATACAAGTCCAAGAGAACCCGGGATAGGTTTCTAGAAATACACCCAAATACAAACGGTGATCTTCAGCACTAAGACTGAATAATCACTAAAAAATGAAGAAAAAGAGTATATAAGGCTGAAATAATGTAGATATGATGCAAATATGATCAAAGGTCTTCCCCCATGAAAGGATGAACCCTTCAATCACAAAAAAAACTCTCAAAAAGAACCAAAAGATCCCCAACTAAAGCTGCCCTCCAGAAATAATGCAATTCCAGACTGAAATTATGATGTAGGTGATGGAAATATGTTTCCATGCTGCCAAAGATCTGAAATGAGCTCAACTACCCTCCAAACTTATCTCCCAATATAATTAATCCTTCCTCCTATGCAAAACCAACTTAGAAAGTGGATTTCCCAACCCTCCACTGCAACACAACAAAATATTTTGTAGAAATTGCACTGTAGCTAAAGACTGAAGCTTGGCCCCAATGCTGAATGTGTGGAATGATAGATCAGGTCTCTCCCAAGATATTCTCAAAGGGAAGAAATGGAATTCCTAAACATGAATACCTTAGTGCTAAACAACACCAACAATCTTAGCTAAACAACTGAAGAGAGAAAAAGTCTAAGCAGACATATCAAAATACCATTCATAAGCTAACCTCATATGGTTTCCATCCTCTTCCTTATAAAAAATGTGAGCCTTCTCGCCTTTGTTCCCACCCATTAGGGTTTCCACCATCACACAATCAATCTCCCTCCAAAACTGTGTTGTACCTTCATCAATGTCACTCCTCCATAACAACGATGTTTGATTGGTCAAGGTTGACCTCTTCAACCTGCTTCAACCCTTTTCACACCTAAGTGTCTTTAATCCAACGCTTATATAGTTGTTTAAACTAATCCTCATTCATATTGAGTTGTCTTTATTGATGATCCACTCATCCCACATTAATGTTGTTGACTTGGTCAAACTTGACTTTGTCCACATTCACTATGCCTTGTTCACACATGAGCGTGCTAGATCCAGTTATTATTATGATACCTTTTCACATAAAGAAGGATTTTATGCTTATTCCAGATAATTATGGGTCTCTTTCCCCATTTATTCATCTACTAGGTGCTAAAAGAAAAAATCAATATTCCTATTAGTTGCATGCTAATTTAAAAATATTACAGTCCTCCCCTCCCAAATGTTGCTTGTCCTCAAGCGATTGCAAGGATAGGAATGGAGTGCCTCTTCCCTTCCTCCTGTAGAATCCTCATATGATAAATTCCTCCAAGTAACAAGATGTTGTCTCATCAATACATCTCCAAATTTCCCCTCCCAAGTATGCAAGTTAGCTTTTGGTGACCATCCAAAAGAGTTATCCTCATGAAGAAGTAAAATACCCATGGAGGGAACAAAGTGTTGAATAGAGGCCTCCTTGAGGCATGAGATCTGATATGTATTTGGATTTATCATCCCCATCTGAATCTCTCATCCCCAAATTATTATCCATACAAAATGAGCCACCCTCCCGAATGGTAACTCATGAGGAATCTCCTCCACCTTTGGCTCCTACAATGCAGGTGGGTTGAATAACTGAAAATGGTAGACAAAATGGCCTACCCTGCGCTTTCCTTCTCTCCACTTATGATAAGTGTAGAGTATCTACTAATCTTGGGCTTTAATAATGTTTCCCTCAAGTGGCAAGAAGAAGATTGGATCTTCAAAGATCCTCTCTCTTAAGTCATGGATCATGCTGGCCCAAACCATTCCATACAAAATGAATGGCACATCATCACCATATGGCATCCAAATAAGAAAATGTTGAAGGTTATGTGTAAGTTTGGATGATACCAATGGTTTCTCAAGTGGATATAGTGCAATCTTTCAAACTGTTGTTTTAGAACATCATGTGGCAAGTTCTCCTCGAACAAGTTACTAGTCGTGCATGTTTTCTCATCTATTATGTCATAGTAAGAAGCAATATATATCAGTTCAGTATAACAAAAATAAAAACATACTTTCCCAAACACATGTAGAGAATGGTAATCATCATAAGTGTAGGTCCTTGAATGACCATGAAACCCATAAATAATATTGCCCTCTTGTGGAGAAATGCATTGTTCATAGATGGTGAGAAGATGCAAATACTCAATGAAATAATCAGTAAGTACAGAAATGTATTTATTACCATTCGTATTGAGTATGCTGAAAGTGAGGTCCATGGATGAATCCTCCCATGAGAATATCCTCATAAAATTTTTCAAAATGAATGGATGCATACTCCCCTTGGAATACTCCATCAATAAAAACATACTCCCAAGTGACAGTGCTGTTGGCCTTAGTGATAAGGCTCTTGTCACTCCATGACTTATTCCTTTGAAATTCCACATGCCAAATATATCCACCATCATGCTTCTATTGGGAGTAATATTCTCCTTATCCTCCAATGCTAAAAGGTAGCCTCTTTGCACTTTGAATGTACAATCCCTTTCTTCGTAAATATCATGATAAGTATGGGAAAAATTCAGCCCATACTCCCCCAAGAGTAACCATAGCAACAATGACTCTTGTTGTCCCCTCACACCTCCATTATGCAAATCATGAAGTGAAAATATGTTGATTGTCACAAAAGAGATCATATCAACATAATGAACCCAAAATATTTGCTGCCATATGATGCAAGTGTCCTGCCAAGTTTCCTCCACCATCATACCCTTTGGAGAAGGATATATCTCATGATGGCCAAACCCTTTCAAGAGTAGCCAACGTAGCTATGCCTCCTGCTGCCTGGTGTCATAAATATTCAAGTGGCTCACCAACCTATTTCTCTCTATCCAATCCCCTTCATTTGTATGTGGATGTCTCCTACCATGTTCCACCTTGGTACCCCTCCAATTAAGACTACCATCCTACCAAATCATATTTCTACTTTTGCATTTCTTGGGATGTTGAAATGCAACTCCTTGGAGACCTCCTAGAGAATATCTCACACCAATGACCATCTTGAATCCATAAGGATCCAAGTGTGGTGGAGGCAAAACCTCCTCACTGCTACTTAATGACAGCGCTGTTAATATCCTCAATGATGTATTTGCTGTCTCATACTCCAACTCAAGGATGGAAATATGGTTTTGTATAAGTTTGTTTAGGATAAATTTCATCCTATCCTTCAAAATCCCACACTCCAACCCCGAGTGTTGTGTGCAGCTCAACCATGGCACATTAGGATTATGATTCATCCCTTCCTTGAACAAGTCAAGGTTTCACAGCACAGCATAATCTTGCTGCTCCAAATCAATAGTATGTGTTGATCTTAGATCATGCAAAGGCAGATTTCCACATTCCTCCATAAGACTTGCTGAAATAAAAAAAGGTAGAAATTCATGCATACCTTGGTGAAGCTTGGGAACATCTTGTATGGCTACAAGGGTTCCTCCTTCCAATGTGTTGGCTTCCCCGTTTGCTGAGGATGATGGCTCCTCATCCATAGTTGTGCCAACACTGGTAAAAATCTCCTCAAGTGGTGGTGGAGGCTCCTCCCCTTCTAATTTATTCTTGTCAAATCTCTTGATCACCCTTTGAGTGAAATCTGAAAAAGTATACACTCTTGCATGACTCACATGGCTGAACCACAAAATTCTTGCCTTACCCTCAAGGTGTAGCGCTGAGATCTCAACTGCCTCTCTCTCTACCACTGGATGTAGTAGGAAGAATGCATCTAGCCTCATCACCCAAGCCTTTGATGTACAGGTGGATGATCCATCAAAATTAGAGTATATAAATATATTTCCCCTCATCCTCCTATTGTTGTAGGGCCTCCTTTCTTCTTCCAGCTGAATAAAATGAGGAAGAGCTAGAGTCTCCTTGAAAGCTTTAGGTCGAGACTTGTATCCTGCAAGGTATCCACTTAGGATCTCATGTTCCAAGTGTTCTCCATCTCCATGCCTCTTGTATTCTTCCTCAAAAGGGAAAGGCAAGGTGTAATGCCTTGGAGCTTTCTGTAACTTTGTTTCTTTTCTTTGAGAATAGGAAGTACATGGCCCTTCCTCTTCTTGAAACCCTCTAGAAGTTTCACTGCTTCTCTTCTCTTCTTTCTGTTTAATCTCCTTGGAGAGGTTCTTCATAGATCTTGTTGTGGATGATTTTGTCACCCCCCTAGAGACAGTCTAGAGTTGCCATAGACCAGTGCCTAGGACATCTTAATATAGCAAGGAGCCCTTTATAGTTTGGGTTGTCAGTCCAAGAACTCACTTACTATCTCTTGTTTGAACAAGGAAATCAGTTTTGAATGGGACCAATCTCTCTCAGAAGCTGGTACAAAGATAAGAACAGTGTAGGGACATCATGTAAAACTCTGATACAAAGGCATCAGACAGTTAAGAGACCGCTTACTGTAAAGAGGGCCAGTTCAAATAATACATCACAGAAATCAAATATCAAGAGTGAGTGCAGTGAGGAAACATAAAGAAGATATTAGCTAACATGAGACTGATACCCAGATACACAACAGAACCACATAAGGGCATACCAATTTATGAATCCTTATATGACAATGGCGTTTTAAAAGCAACCTCCTCATGCAACTAATATAGCAGAAAATATGGAAGAGATGATCATGGAACAGTATATCATGACTAGGCCTATTTAAAGCGCTTGACTAATTCCAGAAAGGGCACCAACAAAGATGAATCCTTACTGCAAACTAGTGATCCACTCGCATTCTAGCACATGATACAAGAAGATAAATAGCATGAAAGAAGATATTGTATTAACACATAAGAGAAATTACATACTGTGAGATACCAAAGACCAGAATCCTCATTACAGTTATAACCCCTCCTCACTGAGATCCTACGGGCTCTGAACCTTCATACAGGAATATTACAGAATGTATACAAAAGCCTTTTCACTGCACCCTTTACTGATAGAAATCTGGAACCCTTTCAATGTCTTCTTTTCGGGCCTTTATAGGAAAGATGGATAATTCTAGAGGAGGAGGTAGATGGAGCACAATTAATGACTCAATTTGAATAAAATGGCGGAAAGCATTCGCGCCCACTCTATGAATGACTAACTATAAATAAATGTACTTTACAATCAGTCTCTAGAAATAAATGCTGGGAGATGAAAATCTCCTTTTATACAAGACACAAATAATAAAATATATATATAATGCTCTGCTTTTGCTGAGGAAAAATCTGCTGCCGTAAGAGCCCTGAGATAATCTGCAATTCTATACTGTACTCTCGGCCCTTAGCTTTGGATCTAAATCCTGGATCTTTAATGCAGGGAAAATTTCTCTGGAGGGTTATGTAGGTCCATATCTTTGTCTTCTTTAATTGGCGATCATTTCTCGCACCTACCCTCAGCTTTTTCATTAAATTTCATCCACAGAAAATCGTCTTTCATGGGCTCTAAACCTTTGCAACGGAGACGACGAATTAAAACGCCCTCCTGCTATATTGAAACCTGCAAAACCCACAAAATATTAGAGAAATCTGACACAGATGGAGGCGGGAACGATGGATACATAGTTGACAGGGAGAAAAACATAGGGTGGCGGAAGAAAAACAATGGAGGTATGGTTTAGATGGGCGGAGCGCGACTTTCTACGTAAAACAGTTTGAGACGCGAGGAGTGAATGAAAACGGAAGGCATGAATGAAAACATATGCACACCTACATATATATTTATGACGGGGGAAACTATTTTATATGTGCGGGAGTAAGACACGTGGACGTACGGAAAGAACAGGTGGAGGGGCGACGTGGCGGCAGAGTCAACAGGTGGGGGAACTGAACTCTGGACCGTCAGATTACAAACACAGATCGATGGTTGGGGAATGATGAGAGCGGCACGATGGTGGGCCACAGAACAGGACGAACAAGGTTTAAAGGGCGAGCAACTTTGGTGGATGTCCGCCGTCAGATTGACATCGCCAGATCCAACGGCGCGAAGGAGTTCCGCTGCCCAACCTTTGTACAATCATTAGCGTGCGGGGAGAGAGGTTTTGGCACCCGTACCCAGGACATGCGGCGCCTACCCAGTGGAATCGCTGGCCCAATGGATAATACCACCAGCCTGGGGTAGGCGGTGCTGGACTATACCGTCGGTTTCTTGCGCGTGGGGCCCTCCATACAGTTTAATTGCCGCGCCGTTGATTGGATTTTGATCGGACAGCTCCTATTGCCCCTGAAAACTTTATGATTGCGCTCCTTTCCCTATAGCCTGTGGTTTTCGAGCTCGGGTCATGTGACGACGACAGGAAAGGGGCTAAGGCCCTGGGGCTTCGGCTCAATATAATTTTAAAAGCGGGTTTTAAACCTTTGGATAATGCATTTTAGGCGGGGATGGTAAAATCAAGCGGGAGCATCAGGATTTTAAGCCATTGCAGAGGTCCGAAGGATATTCAAAAAGGTGGCAGACCAAAAATTTACATGCAGGGGTAAATATGTACAACATCGGCTCCATCTGGGGACGGCATGTTCGTCCTCGGACATGTCGAGAACACGCAGACCTCAGACCCTCGTGTATGTGGATTTTATTCTACAATCCTCTTGCATTTTATTCAAAACTCATTAGCACCCATTCCTTATTAAAAGAATGATAAAACAAAAGAAAACTAATGTACAATATAATACACCAGGCTGTCTTCACCTCCTGGGTCCCATACTTTGCTTTGCTGGCATCCATTGGTTACATTATCCTTCAGTTGTACCCCTCCATGTTTCCGTATTTTATTCTGCAATTTACCTCCAGTTGTGCTTTCACATTCTGTTCTTGTTTTTCCATTGCCAAATTTTCTTTGCTTTCTTGCTGTCATCTGCTTTTTCTGAGGCATCTTCGTCATTAGTCTTCTGATGTTGTCAATTCCTATGCCCAACCTTTCTTTTATCTGGAACTGACTTTTCTCACCGTTTTCTTCATCCTGGCCAGCTTTGATTTTTGTGTTTTCCACTGCATCTTCAATATGACTCTTAAAAGCCTGATTACTTTCTTCTTGTATTTTGAAAGGAAGTGGTATCTCTTCTTCTTGTTCCACAATAGCAGCTTCAAAAAATATTCCTTCTGCTGGCAACATGCTGCTAGAAAAGACCCTCGATCCTTCTTCAAATATTTGCAAGAAATGCACATAAGGATCATGAAAAGATACCTGGTCATGTATTTTAGGCAGGCAGGCTTCAGCCAGGATTTCTTTTCCTTCCACTGGATTAAGAACAAGACTCTCTTGAGAAAGAGAATCTCCCTCATTTTATTCATTTTCTGAACTGGAGGACTCATCATATATGGTAGTTGAGTCCTCATAGGGCTCGGATATGCTCTTCTCTGACGTGTTGAGCTCCATGAAACGATCTAAGTATTCTTGAGCATGGGCTTGTACCTTTGCTTCCTCTTTTTCAAGAGAAGGCTCGTTATTTTCATCTTGCTCAAGAGCTTCTTCTTTGCTCTCCTCCTCTTCTGAAAAGAAAGACTGCTGATCTCTGCTCTCATGACACTCATCACTGATGCTTTCATAACTTTCCCCATCAGTGTCATAGATAGGATGGATGGGTCGACTGCTTCTCTGGAGACAATCATCATCAAACAAATCATAATTAGGAAAGTCACAATCATAAGCAATGTCACCAATCAAACTTGTCGGTTTCTCGGCAGGTCTTTCTTCGTCTTGATTCTCAGAGGAGCTTTCTAGATCCGAATTATCAAACTCAATGGACAAGTGAGCAAGGGAATCTGTTCTGTAAAATACTTCTGAGGTGAACTGCTGATTTAATTTCTGATCAACCTCATCTTCTGTCAAAGGGGATGATCACTTTGTGTTCCTCTGTGCAGAAGAGCAGCAGCTCTCCTTTTATTGTACTAGCTGATTGGGAGGCGGGATGTTCTCTTGAGCCTCTTCTTTTACATCGGATTCTGCCTCTTCTATGTGGTCTCTTGCTTCTTCAAGGCAGCGTTTCCTATTAACTTTTGCTATTAGGTCGTGATATTCTCTGACCATCATAATACAAGATATAGGCAAGAATTCAGGAAATTCATGATTGCTTTCCTCTTCATCTTCCACGGGCTTTAAAATATCATACATGCCTTTCTCATTATCCACGTCTTGATTTTGTTCTTGTTCTGGAAGAGGCATGGGCCATTCTAAATAATTATCATCCTCATTCATATTAGCGCTATACCTCTCCTGCACTTTACCAAACCTTTTTATTAATTCATTTAATTGATAATACAAAGCCTCTGGCTTTGTATCCCTATCCATGCTTGGATCCATGCTTCTGCAAAGATGATCACTAGATATTCTCAACCAGTTCAGAGTCCTCTGCCAGTGGGGTCTTTTAATTATTCAGGAACTGTGGGGTCGCCAGGTGGATGGTTTAAGATCTTTACTGTCCACCATAGTGATTTGCCAAATCAAAGCTATTGTTTCTTCCCCAGCAGAGTTAGGACTGCAAATAGATTTATCAAATAAACAACAGTGGAGTCGGGATTTTCTACTAAGATTTCTTGAGAAGAAGAAGATGGATAATCTTCTACAGGATATTCAGGGATTTTGGTACAAACTGACTTCTTCTCTTTCCAAACTCTTTTATGAATGATCTTCTCCGGGTCAGACACAGGGGTTTTCGGCTGTGAGGTATCTGACCTCAAATGTGGCTTACGAGGAGCCAGGACTACCAATAAAATTTATCAAATAAAGACCAGTGGAGTCGCCACGGTGAGAGATATGCAACTCTTCAACTCTCTGTGCTCACCTGATTAGAGAGTGAAAACGGTTTGTCGAAACCGAGGGAAACTGATATTCTTTGAATTCAGTCCCCAGCAACGGCGCCAGAAAGATGTTGTGGATGATTTTGTCACCCCCATAGAGACAGGCTATAGTTGCCATAGACCAGTGCTTAGGACATCTTAATATAGCGGGGAGGCATGTAATACAGCTTGGGTTGTCAATCCAAATGCCTTCCTACTATATCTTGTTTGAACAAGGAAATTAGTTTTGAATGGGACCAATCTCTCTCAGAAGCTAATACAAAGATAAGAATAGTGTAGGGACATCATGTAAAACTCCAATACAAAGGCATCAGACAGTTAAGAGACAGCTTACTGTAAAGAGGGCCGGTTCAAATAATATATCACAGAAATCAAATATCAGGAAGTGGGTGCAGTGAGAGAACATCAGAAGATATTAGTTAACATGAGACTGATACCCAGATACGCAACAGAACCACATAAGGGCATACCAATCTATGAATCCTTATATGAAAATGGCGTTTTAAAAGCACCCTCCTCATGCAACCAATATAGCAGAAAATATGGAAGAGATGATCATGGAACGGTATATCATGACTAGGCCTATTTAAAGCACTTGACTAATTCCAGAAAGGGCACCACTTAAGATGAATCCTTATTGCAAACTAGTGAGCCACTCGCATTCTAGAACATGATACAAGAAGATAAATTGCATGAAATGAGATAATGTATTAACACATAAGAGAAATTACATACTGTGAGATACCAAAGACGAGAATCCTCAATACAGTTATAACCACTCCTCACTGAGACCCTACGGGCTCTGAAACTTCATATAGAAATGTTACAAAATGTATACAGAAGCCTTCTCGCTGCATAGTTTGCTGACAGAAATCTGGAACCCTTCAAATGTATTATTTCTGAGTATTTATAGAGAAGACAGAAACTTCTAGAGGAGGAGGGAGACAAGGCACAATTAATGACTCAATTTGAATAAAATGGCGGAAAACATTCGCGCCTTCTCTATGAATGACTAGCTATAAATAAATGTACTTTACAATCAGTCTCTAGAAATAAATGCTGGGAGATGAAAAACTCCTTTTATACAAGACACAAATAATAAAATATATATATAATGCTCTGCCTTTTGCTGAGGAAAAATCTGCTTCCGTAAGAGCCCTGAGATAATCTGCAATTCTGTACTGTACTCTCGGCCCTTAGCTTTGGATCTGAATCCTGGATCTTTAATGTAGGGCGAATTTCTCTGGAGGGTTCTGTAGGTCCATATCTTTGTCTTCTTTAATTGGCGATCATTTCTCGCACCTACCCTCATCTTTTTCATTAAATTTCATCCACAGAAAATTGTCTTTCATGGGCTCTAAACCTTTGCAACGGAGACGGCGAATTAAAACGCCCTCCTGCTATATTGAAACCTGCAAAACCCACAAAATATTAGAGAAATCCGACATAGATGGAGGCGGGGACGATGGATACATAGTTGACAGGGAGAAAAACACAGGGTGGCGGAAGAAAAACAATGGAGGTATGGTTTAGATGGGCGGAGCGCGACTTTCTACGTAAAACAGTTTGAGACGCGAGGAGTGAATGAAAACGGAAGGCATGAATGAAAACATATGCATGCCTACATGTATATATATGACGGGGGAAACTATTTTAGACGTGCGGGAGTAAGACACGTGGACGTACGGAGAGAACAGGTGGAGGGGCGACGTGGCGGCAGAGTCAACAGGTGGGGGAACTGAACTCTGGACCGTCAGATTACAAACACAGATCGACGGTTGGGGAACGATGAGAGCGGCACGACGGTGGGCCACAGAACAGGACGGACAGGGTTTAAAGGGCGAGCAACTTTGGTGGATGTCCGCCGTCGGATTGAAATCACCAGATCCGACGGCGCGAAGGAGTTCCTCTACCCAACCTTTGTACAATCATTAGCGTGTGGGGAGAGCGGTTTTGGCACCCGTACCCAGGACACGCGGCGCCTACCGAATGGAATCGATGGCCCGATGGATAATACTGCTAGCCTGGGGTAGGCGGTGCGGGACTATACCGCCGGTTTCTTGTGCGCAGGGCCCTCCATACAGTTTAATTGCCGCGCCATTGATTTGATTTTGATCGGACAACTCCTATCGCCCCCAAAAACTTTATGATTGCGCTCCTTTCCCTATAGCCTGTGGTTTTCGAGCTCGGGTCATGTGACGACGACAGGAAAGGGGCTAAGGCCCTGGTGCTTCGGCTCAATATAATTTTAAAAGTGGGTTTTAAACCTTTGGATAATGCATTTTAGGCGGGGATGGTAAAATCAAGCGGGAGCATCAGGATTTTAAGCCATGGCAGAGGTCCGAAGGATATTCAAAAAGGTGGCAGACCAAAAATTTACATGCAGGGGTAAATATGTACAACAGATCTGAAAAATGATGAGAGAAAGCTCATTATCTCCATAATTCTAACATTTCCTTATTCTTATAGCATCTTGGCTTCAAATTCACAGGCTGAGCCAAATATCATGCTCTGATTCCATTGTAATATCCCAAAATGGGAATGTTCAATAGCACATGCATGGAAAAATCATTTTTAGAAATATATGCTATAAAAATAAAAACCAACCCTTGGATCCCTTAGATCTAAAAATATGACATCTAAATACAAAAGGAGATTGGAAAAAAATTATATTAGGTGAGGTAAACAAGCCTCCCACACCTAGTGTAGCTCAAAAATGTTGAAACCCCAAAACTACTGCAACATGAAATTTATTCATAAAGAGATAGTGCAGTATAATGAAGGTTCATACAAAAAATCAGCAGAGACAAATATATCTGATGTTATATTAATCAATACGGCACAAAAATTGAGATCTAGTCTCCTTTATACAAGTCCAAGAGAACCCAGGAAGGGTTTCTAGGAATACACCCAAATACAAATGGTGATCTTCAGCACTAAGACTAAATAATCAATAAAAACTAAAGCACAAGAGTATAGAAGGCTGAAATAATGTAGGTATGATGCATATTTGATCAAAGGTCTCCCCCCATGAGAGGATGAACCCTTCAACCAAAGGAAAACTCTCAAAAGGAACCACAAGATCCCCTACTGAAGTTGCCCTCCAGAAATAACGCAATTCCAGAATGGAATTACACTATAGGTGATGGAAATATGTTTGCCTGCTACCAAAGATCTGAAATGAGCTCAAGTACCCTCCAAACGGATCTCGCAAGAGAAGGAATCCTTCCTCCTATGCAAAACCAACTCAGAAAGTGGGTTTCCCAATCCTCCACTACAACACCCTGCAACACAACACAATATTCTATAGAAACTGCGATCTAGCTAAAGACTGATGTTTGGCCACAATGTCAGATGTGTAGAATGATAGATTAGGTCTCTCCCAAGAGCTTCTCAAAGGAAAGAGATGGAATTCCTAAAGAGGAATACCTTAGTGCTAAACAACACCAGCAATCTTAGCTAAATAGCTGAAGAGAGAAAAAGTATAAGCAAACATATCAAAATATCATTCATAAGCTAACCTGATATGGCTACAATCCTCTTCCTTATAAATAATGTGAGCCTTCTCACCTTGGGTCCCACTCATTACGGTTTCCACCATCACACAATCAATCTCCCTCCAAAACTGCGTTGTACCTTCATCAATGCCACTCCACCATAACGGAATTGTTTTATTTGGTCAAGGTTGATCTCTTCAACCTGCTTCAGCCCTTTTCACAACTAAGGGTATTTAATCCAGCTCTTATATAGTTTTCTAAACTAATCCTCATTCATATTGAGATGTCTTTATTGATGATCCACTCCTCCCACATTAATGCTGTTGAATTGGTCAAACTTGACTTTGTCCACATTCACTATGCCTTGTTCACACATGAGAGTGCTAGATCCAGTTATTATTATGATCCCTTTTCACATCAAGAGGGATTTTATGGTTATTTAAGATAAGTATGGGTCTCTTTCCCCATTTATTCATCTACTAGGTGCTAATATAAAAAATCAATATTCCTATTAGTTGCATGCTAATTTAGGAATATTACATCGTCCTAGAAAAATACATTGTAGATCTATCAACTCACTAGTAGGATCATAAATCACCTAGGCTGCCAAAGAGAAGTTTCGGGTACTATGGGAAGTACCATCTATGAAACCAACATAAGGGGTAATAGACATCTGCACAATAAGCAACGACCCAATAAGCAGGAAAATGTTCGCAAAGAACACCAAGCAAAAAATGTACAAAAACATGCACGAATGACTCATGCATTATATCTTTTCAGATACAACCCATTTCTAGGATGATCCAAAGGATGACATTCGTAATCAATGAGCTCATAGGCCCCATTCTGCAAGATACATTTAACAATATAGGGCCCATGCCACATGAGTTGAAATTTTCATGCCCCCAACTTATTGTGAGCTTGGTTGTACAGGAGGATGAGGTCTCCTTCTAAAAAGGAGTGAGGGGAAACTGACTAGTCAAAATGAGCTTTGACCCGCTTCTTTTGTGCCTCGATGACCAAAGCAGCCAAGCGGCGAGTTTCATCTAACCTTTCTAAGTAGAGAAGATTCTCTTCTTCTGGAAAAGTGTTCGGCATAAATTCAACAGCCAACTTGAGGGAAGGTATTTCATATTCAATAATAAGGGTAGCTTCCAGACCGTAAACAATATGAAATGGAGTGAATCTGGTCGCATCCTTAACTGAGGTTTGGTACACCCAAAGAGCCGAAAATAACATGAGATGCCAGTTTTATTTGTGCATCCCAATCGTACGTTGAAGCATGGTGAAAAGTACTTTATTCACAGCTTCAACCTGGCCATTGGCCTGAGGATAGTATGGCTTTGATATGTCGTGATGCAATCCCAACCAGGAAGTGAACTCCGCTACCATATAATGCCGAAAATGGGAACCATGAATTGTAACGATGGCTTGAGGGACACCAAACCTAGAAATAATGTGATTAAATATGAACGTAGTTGTTGTCTTACTGTCGGCGAAAAGTGTAGGCATTGCTTCAACCCATTTGGTGAAGTAGTCAATGACTACGATGATATAAGCACCATGCCCCCCGCCTGAGTGAGGGTTACACGTCATAAAATCGATGCCCTACTTTGCAAAGGGACCAACGACATGAAAGGGTGGAGATGTGAAGGCAGTGCGGACATCTTGCGCTGATAGATCTAGCAATCATGACATTTTTGAACAGAAAAAATGTAGTCCTTGAAGATGAAGGGCCAAAAATACCCATCACGAAGAATATTTTGTGTCATGGCATAACCAGACATGTGACCACCATAGGCGCCACTGTGATAATAATTCAGGGCTTTCTCAGCCTCCTCGAGAGTCAAACACCGGCGAAGAATGGAATCTACTCCGATGCGGTAGAGTGTATCTCCAACTATATGATAAGTTTATGATTGATGACGGATGCATCGGTGAGCATCCTTCATCAACTCAAATCTAAAATTAGAATTCTGAAGATATACGATGATATCACCATACCAAGGATCGAGGGTGCTAATCAGAAAAAGTGAATTGTTTGGAATAAATTCCTCAGAACCAGATGGAGCAGAGTCAGAGGGGAGGGAACAGATAAAATCAGCAAAGACTAGAAATTTCTTCGACTTGGCAGTCGTAAACTCCAAATCTAACTCTTGGAGGATGACGATCCACTTCGAGTACTTGCCCCCCAGCAATTGTCAAGACTATATATAAGTCATACGGTTGCAGTCAGAAATCACTGTCACAGTACGCAGCAGAATGTAATGACGAAAACAATGAACTTCTTGAACCGCAGCCAACACTAACTTCTTGACTTGAGCATAGCAGGTTTTGGTATCGAAAAGGTTACGGGATAGGTATTAAATAAAATGCTCATCACCATCATCGTCTTGCACCAAAAATATGGCAATCATGCTGAAAGCGATGACTAAATAGAGGGAAAAATCGCGATTATAGTTTGTAGGACGCAACAAAGGAGCATTAACTAGAAACATCTTCAAAGCATCGAAAGACTTCTAGGAGATCTCATCCCAAAGGAATGGGACACTCTACTTTAGTAATCGCGTGAATCCTTTAGCCACTTCGGCATAGTTAGGTATAAAACGACGCAAAAAATTAGCCTTCCCCTGCAGACTCTACAACTTGCAAAGGGAAGATTAATGATAGCCTCAAATTTGAGAACATTGAGGAGAATCCTGTCTTTGGAAATGATAAACCCTAAGAGTCTACCGGACTCGATGCAGAAGACGCACTTATGTGGATTTAACCAGATGTTATAGCATCGACATCGAAGAAATATCTGACGAAGATGGTCAGGGTGGTCCTTAAATTTAGCTGAATGAGCCAATAGGTCATCTAGATAAGGTTGAACGATGTGCTTAATATCATGAAAATAATAGGAAATTGCCCACTGAAATATGGCCCCAACATTCTTCAATCCAAAAGGGAGCTTCTTGTACGCGAAAGTACCCCAAGGATAGATGAAGGCAGTCTTATGTTGATCGGTCAGGCAGATGTTAATCTGGTTATAGCCACAAAATCTGTCCATGAGGGAAAAGATCTCACTCCCAGCATAGTCATCAATGATTTGATCAATAACAGGAGTGGGATAATTATCGTTAGGACATGCTTGATTTATGTCACGATAATCAACACAGACCTGAATGGTACCCTGTTTCTTATCTATAGGTACAATGTTGGACACCCATTCTGTCAAGGGAATCGTATAGATAAAACCAACTTTGAGAAGATTTTCAACTTCTCCCTTAATGGTGGCAACCTTTCTAGGGTGCATAGGATGAAGGCGCTGATGAACAGGCTTCGAACCAGGGTAAGTATGAATCTGATGCACCACTATACTAGGATCGATGTCAGGCATATCTTTGCAGGACCATGAAAATACGTCGCAGAACTCGGGGAAAAGGCTAGTATAAACCTAAACTTCATCTAAAGAACAAGTGACCCCAATATGGATGTTCTCGATAATTCTCAGTTTCACAGAAATGTCGATAGGCATTGTTTGCGTGATGTTACCTAAGTTACCCTCCGTAAAAAATTCATGTGCCAGAATAGGTGTTTGAAGTAGAGGAGAAGGAACCTGAGATGCGAACCTCTCAAGACACGTAGCCATGGCCCTGAGACTAGGCATGAACGATGAACGATGATGATTATGATCCCACGGAATATCCTTTAGAGATGTAGCTTCCACGATGGCTTCATCAGAGGGAAATATCTCTTTCAAGGGATCGCGCGAATCGGAATTTTCGAGCCAAGGGGATTGAGAATAATTTTTAGGAGACATGCTCAAAGGAGCATGATCAGAAGGCAAAGGTTCTGAAGCTGAAATGAGTTCACAATAGTCTATCTCGATCGGACTCAACGACATCAAATCTCTAAAATAATTGATCTGCTCAGGCGAAGGGATGATCCATGGGTCTTCAAACCGAGAGGTCATATTAATATAAATAGCATGGGGTAGAGGAAGAGGAAAAATAACCATGAGGGTAGGATCTTTGAAGATACCCAGCCCGATGCTCTCATAGGAAGTAGGAATCTAATCCACATACGGAATGTTGTTCTTAGAAGAAGAAGTGAAGAACAAAAATTGATCAACAGTAACAATCTTTCCTTCGTGTGAGAATTTAAAAACACGAAAGAGAGTGGATGGAGCACACAACATGGCGTGAGTGCAACTACGACTGAGGAGAAGATTGTAATTGAGCTTGGTGTCAACTACTTCGACCTCAACATTGACTGTCTTCCCTTCTAATGTAATCGGTAAACTAATGTGAACACCAAGGGGTTTTGATTCTCTTCCATAAAATGCTTCAAGGGCATTTGGTGATGAATTCAGAGCTGGAGAACCAATGGATTTCGAGCAAGTAGATGACATGATGCACATAGACGCACCCTCGTCCACAACCTCCCGATGGATATTTAGACCATTAATACCAACTTTTATGATGAGTGAAATTTGGTGCGAGAGTCATGGGATGAAATTCTCTAAGTCGAAAGCGAGAAGGCTAGTATCAAAAAGATCAACCCTGCCGATCGCAGATAAAAAAGCCTTCCGTTGAGACAGACAACTCTGAAGAACTTCTAATGCAGACATTGTAGATGGCACCTATGCCAGATCCTCAATAATACTATAATGTTGGGCAGCACGAGCATTGGGATTGTAAGAAGACTTACGGAGTACACCTTTGGAAGGTGGCCGTACAACGGGCTCAGTACCGAGCCTTTCAATCTGAAGAGGGACAGAAGCTGGAAGAGGAGGAGGATATGAGTGATCCCTTTCCTCGAAACCTGACATGATCTGGTATAATATTTCGACTTAGTAGCGATATAAACGAATGCAAAATCGTTCATCATGAAAACCTGAGAGCCAAATGGGGTAGAAGGTTGAGGTTTCTCTACCATCTGGGTCTGTTGTGATGGAAAAGGTTCCTTGAGAACAACCATAGTTCCCTAGGTGCCCTTGAGCAATCTACTTACTTCGGCTTGTCGAGGAAAGTCCTTGGTGTAGTGTTCTTCGTCACAAATCAGAAAAGGGTACTTCAACTTACGCTGTGAACCATCATCAGCACAAGGTTTAGATGAAGTTGGTTTTGGGGTATCAGCTTTGTCCTTACCTTTACCCTTATTTTTTCCCTTGGAAGTATTATCCACTGGATTGGCCTGAACGATGTTGAATTTCACAGTTTTACTAGGATTTGGGGCAGACTGAGAAGTAGTATCATTGGAAGGATTAGAATTTTTCTTCCCAGAGTTCGAAGGAGAAGACTTCCGCAAATTTTGAGACACGGAAGCGATGATATCATCGACGGATGGCGTCGCCGGTGCTTTGGAAGTTCCAAGTTGAGGAGTATCACTTAAGATATCATACAACGTGCCATACTGAGATTAAACGAGATCGAGGTACAGGGCATGAGCAATGGCCTATTCTTCAGTTACACATGCCCCCATAGCTATGTCTTTAGCGATTTGATTGACAAAATAGGTAGTGAACCAATCAGTTAGAAGTTGATCAGGAATATAAAACTTAATCAAGCGATGATGATGCATCCATTCATGAATATGATTCAAGATATGAGTAGCTCGATCCTATTTCAAGGATGTGAGGAGGTGCATCTCGGTCTCATAGCGAACTGGTAACTGAAAATGGGTAAGAAACGCCATGGCTAAAGAGTTGAAATCTTGAAAAATTCCACGAGATAATTCAATGTAATACTTTGCAGCAGCACCAATAAGATTCTATTGGAAAATATGGAGTTGGATAGAATCATCAACCAAATAGTTAGAGGAACACCACAAGTGGTATTCCGTAACATGCACTTGGGGATATTCTCCAGACTTTCCCTCAAACTTAGGACAATCACCAGGAATCTTAGTTGGAACTGGAGGCCAATATGGGTTATGAAGAATCAGATTGTTCATTCACTTTGACACATCTGGTAGTTGTAACGTGGCGAGAAATAGTAATTGAGGATTAAAAGGCATCATAGGCCTTTGATAAGGACTCGTGTTAACATTCCACCCAGTCTGGGAGAAATTCTACCCCCATATGTTTTGTCCCAGAGGATTCTGACCATAGGGGTTATAAGCCTGATAGTTCTGTCCATACTGGGATTGAGGACCAAGATACTGATTCTGAGCATACCATTGAGTTCATTGTTGAGAAACATATGGATTTTGTTGCAGAATGTAAGCATTGCCTTGAGGTGGATTATACACCATTTGGGATTTATTTTGAGGGTAATAAGTGAAACCTCGAGGCGCACTATATACTGCCTGATATTTACCTTGAGGAGGGTAAGTAGTGCCTTGAGGTTGAGCAGGTGGACCCTACTAAGTAGGTTGAATGGGCTACTGAGCTAGTTGAAATACTTAAATAGGTTGTTGGGTTGCTTGAACCGGCTGCTGAGCGGGTTGAATCGATTGCTGAGGCTAGGCAGGCTGTCCCTGCTGAGCAGGGTGGCTTGGATACTGGGGGACACTAGGTTTCCCTTGTATAAGGGGCCGGCACGATGGTTGTGATGGACCAGGGTGTCCCTGATAACCAGGCTTACCCAGAGCATAACCGTAGGGTTGTATTTGTTGCACAAAGTTTTGGCCTTGTTGGACGTAAGGCTGAAGTTGTTGTACAAAAGGTTGTCCCTATGGTGGATACACTTGCCCCCCAGGAACATAAGATGCTCCTGGTTGATATTGATATCTAGGTTGACCGTAAATACCATAGGGTTGCTGGACCAAAGGTCGACCCTGTAAGGGTTGTCCTTGCAAACCATAAGGTTGTCCCTGCTGGATCAAAGGTTGTCCCTGTGGGGGTTTTCCTTGTAGACCCGAGGGTTTTCCTTGTATTATCGGCCCTCGATGAGGGACGGTCTGATAAGGATAAGCCAGAGGCAAATAAATAACTTGATTAGGATCAATAGGAGGAAAATAGGCGGCGTTACCATAGACAGCATAGTGACGCGGAGGATTAACAGGAGCTTGGGGCTGCTGAGAACCCTGAGAGTTATGTTGTTGAACAACCAATAAATACTCTTCAAAAGTAAGGTGGCCAGGAATAGCAGAGGAAGCCGTAGACACAATAGAAGCAGGCATGGTCTCCGCAGCATGGGGTTGTGATTTACTTGGGCTGGGATTAACAAGCCATGTGGGATTAAGAAATATGGACCTGCGAGTGAGAAAATACCTTGGCGACTAATGTGTAATGATCGGTGCAGAAGAAGCCACACAAACGGTAGGTTGGACTGGGACAGATGTAACAACGGCTGACGAACTAGGTTTTAATGGTGAAAGTCCTAATAAGGGAAGGACCGAACTCCTTGAAGGAGTCGAAGTACTGGAATATGCTATGGATGCAACACCAAAAATAATCTGACTCAAATTCCGATAACCTAGTGGAAGTGACACCGATGGAGGAGAGGAAATGCGGGAGATCTTCAAGGAAAATCTTATATTCCCCTATAGACACAGGCATTTCTTCACTACTGAAAGGAATTGAAGAATCCATGTCTAACAAAGCTGTAAGATCTTTGAAAAGATGACGAGGACTAGGAGGTACAACAACAGCTATAAAAGGTGATCCCGAAGTAAGAGGAGGGAATTCTTCCTCACTCCCAAAACTAGACCATGCACCTTAAGGAGGCCAATTGAACTCAACTGACTCTTTAGGAGGAGATCGGGTAGCGAGAGGTTGAACACTCGAGAGAATAGGTTTCACAAGCTCGTCAGACCTAGTGGACTGAGGGGTTTCGAAAGAAACATCGAGAAAATAACTACCACTAGGAGGCTATGAAGAAGACGACGAAACAGATGGTTTCGCCACTGTGACAGTATTTCAACACAGGAAGGAAAATGAGAATAACCAATTTAAGGCTTCAAGACCAAACTCTAAGGAACAACAAAAACAATCCAAGTAGAGAAATTTTAATGAGCATGTGATCATGGATTATTAATTTTACAACACTGGAACAAAATTTTTATGTTTCATACTTTAAGAGTCGATAAACAGACAAAAGATGACTCTAGTCACTTTCAATTTTAAACAAGCATGAATGTACAAGTTCTCGATAATTTCTTCTCTTTTTAAGGAGTCATGAAAATATCGAAATGAATACATAGGAAATCTAAGCAAGAGGGTGTACCAAGTTTTCGTGAACTACCATATACACCTTGGTGATCAAATGAAAGAGAAATGATGAAGGACTTAACGTACGTGCTAGTAATCTCCCCGAATGTTGTGTTTGGTGTATCACGTTACAGGGCAGCAAACTCAGCTTCCTATGGATAAAGGATTTGAACCTATGAGGGTCTCCCTTTATATACGCGACGGTACAGGGAGCACAAGTCTGTACTAGTGTTGTCTAAAGCCAGATGGTGAACGACAACTACTAGGTTTAATGACGTTGGAACATGTCACTAGCCTAGAACTCTAAAAATGTTTGTGTTAGGTTCCAATGCTTCCTTAGGTTGATTGAATAAATTTTACAGTTGATCTTGAATTAATGTTTCAGTTTCAATGCCTTACCGAATTTGATCTTAAATTTCCTAAATGAAAGCTACATGCAATAGAACACCATTTTTTGTTCGATGAATGCCAACTTAAGAGAAGGATAGATATCTTTCAGAAAGTAGCAAACAATGAAATCATATGAATAAGTCCCCTAATGCATCTAATACAATTAAAACGAGAAACGAAAAACTATTTCCTAGATGCAAGCACTAGTTATGTAAAATAACTTTTCATTCTCGATGCAAACGAAAGGATGCAATTTTTATTTTCTAAATGAATGAAGCTTACAATGCACTAATTACATAAAAAATCAAATCAAAAATTAGTTTGGAGTGGTATGAATGTAGAGATCTCAAAACAAATGATTCAAAGCAATACAAACACAAATGCACTCAAACCAATGATGCACTCTTTCAAACAAAGAAAAAGCCTTCAAAATGACCCAAATGAGCAATGTTATCTATGCTCAAAAACAAAGAGATGGAGAGTCAAACAAATACAAAAATAATTGTTCAACAAACAAAAAACTCAAAGGATCAAGAAATACTCAAGAAAATGATCAGGGAATTGAACTGACAAGAAACAAAAAGACTCAAACTTCAATTAGAAGGCTTAGTGAGCAAACGACACCTAGAACCCTAGGGCTATGAACTGCACTGATGAGAAAATAGACAAACAACTGAGAAGAGAAAACCTAAAACAATAAAAAAAAACTCCAAAAAAAACAATTGCAAATCAAGAAACAAGTCAGATTCAAGCAAAACTGACCAAAAAATTAGCAAAAGGGTCAAACCAAATCCTACAGGATTCAGCGCGACTGTGAGGCGTTAATCCATACCAAACAGGGGTTGGCTCTACTGCAACAAAAGAAACCTGCGCCAATTGGCGTGACTATTAAAAAAAAGTGCGTCAAGCTGGATAAATATGGGAGGAGGAAAGAACCAGTGAGCAGAGGTCAATCTTGACACTCTGGAACTGAACAAGAGGGTTCCAAACAATCAAAGAAGCCAAAAAATACAAGCAAGAAAGCAAACGACCAAATTTGACTTAACAAGGAAAAATCCTAAAAGGAAATGAAACGAAAAAGTCACACTGATCCCCAATGGAGTCACCAATTTTTTGGTAAGGTAAATCCTCTCTACGGATAAAGATGATCCCTCTAGCCCTAGAGTGGGTCTAGCAACAAAGGGACAAGCTAAATTGTATATTACTTAATTAATGAATGAAAAGGACATGGTAGATTGACCTACCTGAAGTCCAGCACTGTCGTCGCTGTAGTGGTGGTGGCCTCTTGATCTCTGTCTTGACGGGTCACAATCCTTCCACAACAGTACTCGAATACCTCCACGAAGATCACAAAACAAGAGAATCATGCAAAAAAATGATTTCATTCATAATCAACTAACCAGTCAAGGAGGGTTAAGCATATTGCATCAAATAAAACACATTAACGCAAGATGGGAACCAGACAATAGTCATGTATATGTATAAATAGAAGAAAGAGTTACAACCGGAGCCTTGATGTTGCAGCCTCCTTCAGCGGGGTTTAGTCGAAGTGCACCTCAAAGTGTCGTCAGGGAATTTGGATGGGGTGAAGACACAAGCCTAAGGTCTCTCGACAAAGGTCTCTTTTTGTTCTATCTTTCCTATTGAAAAGTTCAAGAATTCTTTTCAGCGTTTCAACTATACATTAGGGAAAATTTGAGGTCTAAAATGGGCCTCCTAAAAAAAACGTACAATCAAAATTCACTTTATGAGAACCAATCACATTTTAGGGGATGACATCATCCATAATGGTTGAGGTGTCATTTCTTGAGTTAAAGGTACTTACTTGTCACATTCTTAATGGTGGATAAAAACTCATGGTTAACCATGGTAGTGCTCTAAGTAATTTTAAAGTCAAAGTAAAGTAATCATAATAAATATCATTTTACAATTTTTGAATAAAAATATATTATTGTCATTTCATATTTCTTGAAAGAAACAATTCATATCCCTATACATTTATTATATTATATTATATTATTTTTATATAGTATATTAATTACATGTTATTATACAATTTAAATAGTATAAATTTTAATTAATAGCATATAATATAAATAAGAATTTATAAATTTATATTTATATTTTATTTTAAGGTATTTAAGTACAAAGGACAAATGCATTAGTTGTTCAATGATAATGACTTTTTCTTGAAAATATCATTCTTATTTATAGTCACATAAATACAATTATTTTATTAATTTTATTTTTGTACAAATTTTGAATTGAATTTAACTATGGTTACATAGGTTGTGGTGCAAAAAGTGAATTGTAAATTCATAAATATTATTTTATTGGTTTAGCTATTATTTTATTATTTCCTTAGGAGGCCCATTTTAGACCTCAAACTTCTCCTATTGATATGTTCAGTTGAGCTAGCTCATCAATGGAAGATGGCTTTATTTATAGAGGGAGAGGAGGAGGTTGGGATCCCTAAAATTTTGGAAGGGAGGCCTTATCCCTTGAGAGGTTTCCCCGAAAGGTGGAAACAGGAGGCCAATGGAGGGAGCCCGTGGTTATTCAGTCGAATCACTCCAGATGACTCGCCCACGAAGTTTTTATGATGGAAACTGCGCCTCTATTTTTAAAAAACATTCCATAAACAGGTTGGTGCAAGTATCTCACTGGGACAGAGTGCCAATGGGCGAAGGGCCCAGTGTTAATCTTCCTCATTGGTACGAGGGCATAATAGTCTACTAGTGCCAAGGCAAAAACATGTGTTTCTGATGGTCTGCTCAGGGAATTGTCAACAGAAGGAATGTTGTACTCATGGAAAGGGATGCAATGATGGTCTTTGCAAGGCATGACACTTTGTTTTAGTCACATAAATGATCCTCCAATGTGCGGGATAGGGATTGTAGGGACAGTGAGAAAATGCTGTGTAACAAGAGGGGCACACCAATGCAGCATTTGGAAAGATCAGACATAGGCATGGCTTTAGAATTTACAAAGAATAGGTATACTCTGCATATTCGTAAACCCAGCTACACCTCAACCATTTGTTTGCACGAGGACCTGCAAAAAGGTAAGCACGGGAGTATGTTGGGCCAAGAAAAAGGTATGTTTCACCCCCATCGTTACCACGATTTTTCATACAATTTTATATGTTTTCCCCTCATCTTAGAAATATAGTAAAGGAAAATAATGCAAAAGTGAGGCAGAATGGATTAGTGATAAAGGGAGTGTTTGATAATGTAAAAAATGATTTGTCACCACCTTTATTGAAAGGTACAGCCATGCTTGGAGTACTCAATTGAAAATCGTGAAGCATCAAGGTTCCATAATGAGAAAGATCCGTTACTACTCCTGAATTCACCTTTAAACTATAAAAGGCCAAAGAATGAATAAGAAAAAATAGTTCCTGTAATTTAGTCTTTCTGTAATAAACGTACTTGAATAGAATCTTCAAGTTTTGTACTAATGTATTGCTCGATGGATTAATGAAGAATTTTGCATTTTTGGAATAGACAACTTCTGAGTATTCCTTAGCAGTAGGATTTTAGTGGCTTTGGGCTCAGCCCTAGGGGTTCTTCTACTACTTTTGTGCTTTACCTTTATTTATAGAATTTGTGTTTCAAGTTATCCATTGCATTTCATAATACATCGTTGAATTGGTTAATTGCGAGCATGAAATGTTATATCTTTCTTTTTACTATACTAGTTTACCATTCCTATTCTTTCACCTGAATTTAATGATTTTAAAATTTTTAGGCTAGCTACAACATGGTTGCTGTTAAATTCTACATATAGTAGGCGTTTGATATTTTCATCATCATTGTGAACATTTGATTGATGTTTAATTGAGAAGGATGTTATTAGTTGATTAAAAGAGAATTCCATTGCAAAATCTAGAATAATATATTGATGTTCAATTTTCTTAGACTTGTTGTTCAATTCGTTAAAGTTGTTGGTCAATTCATCAGAGCGTGCTGCTCAATTGTAGTTTATTATTTTCAGTATTACGTATTTATTTTTGCATAGGCCTAGAATAGAGTTAGCTCCCTTGAAGAGTTAGAAGCATTTCATAATTCACTCCCAAGTTGGCTTGAATGAACTTCGAGAATTAGACAATATTCCTTATGATAATTTAGCGTAGTTAAACTCTGATGTCACTTTCATATATTGTGCCTACACTCTTGAAATAACAAGAATTGCTTTGGGTTGATAAGCATTGAGGTTACCTTTAAACAGTCACCTTTATGACCCAACAGGTATCAGAGCAAGAATTTTTTGGGTGGTGAGTTTGCAGAGAATATTTGAAAATTTGGATGCACAATTTAAAAAAAAATATCATATTTGTATTCCTTGCGAAAAAAATACCCAAATTGAAAAATAACATCGGTCGAATTGGAGCTCAGATGAGGGAGATATCATCGATTTAAAATCAGCTATTTTTTATAAAATTTTGTGACGACAGGACAATTACAATGTGCGCAAGTCAAAAAAGGAAAGAAATCCAAGGGAAATAATTCCCAATGAAAAGAGGGCAAGAGAGACTTATCGAAGATTAGATGTTTTCACTATCGCAAGCATAGCCACTATACTTCGAATTTTCCACAGAAGAAGGCAAGCAAGAAGGAGCATGCAGTTGCAGCGGGTGAAACATTGGCTTCACAGTTTGAGCTTGATTTTACTCTCATTGCATGCATGGTGAGAATTACAATGGGATGCGTGTAGTATCTAGGCAGCAATGCCTCATTCCACATGACGGGGAGTATAGATCTCTTAAGTGACTTGGAGGAGAAGGACCTCCAATAGAGCATAGAGTTTGGAGATGAAGAGAGGTATAGCGCGACCAAGATAGGTACAATTACCTTTCAGAGGGAGTCTAGCTCCCCTCTCAGACTATCATATTTTTTGTATGTTCCAGGCCTAAGGAATAATCTTGTCTTCATAGCGGTATTTGAAGACCATGGTTATAAGGTGATGTTTAGAAAAGGAAAGGTGTTCCTTAAAGACATAGCCACATGAAAAGTGAACGAGATCGGTTCAAGAGTCAAGAACCTGTATGCTCTGAAGGTTGAGGATGCATGAAAGGCTTTGAGGAGCAAAGCAGTGGTTAGTGACTTGTTGGTTGAGAGGCAAAAATTATCTCTCAACATGCAACCTCAGAAGTAGTCTTAGAAGTTTGTGGAGCAGCCAAAATTGGAGGTGCAAAGAGGAGACCGAGCGGAAGAGTCCACTCAAGCAGAGACCTCCAAGAGGGGGAAATTTCGATCCATAAGAGAATAGGGAGTACATGTAGTTATACCTCTAGGTGTGAGGTGGGGTGATGTGTATAATTAATCCCAAGAATAAATTTGGGCAGGATTGATTGAGATGGTGTGTCGCATGGATCAAACTTGGCTATGAGGAGCCCAACGTAAAGCAGTAGTAGGAAGGATATGTTATATTGATGCACTCAAATTTTAGGAAGATAAAAATTAGAGTGAAAATTGTCGAATATTGGAGCACAAATCAGAGTTGGCAACATTGTAGAGTGCATGGATACAGATGTCAGTAGCAGCACAGAGAGTCCAATAGAAATGTGCAGTAGCTAGCGACAGTTAGAAGACACTGATGACAGATGCATTATACTAATTCACTATTTTGGAGGCTATTTAGTTTCGGAAGTGTTGCATGTATAACATTCCAAAGGGATCGAATCGAAACAGATTGATTCCTTTCTTGTTGAGAGGGAGTGTTGAAATTTTCAACAATAAACAATGAAATTGGCATCAAGAAACAACATCTAGAAAATGGCACCTAGAAATGGCTACCATGCGAGGCTTTTGATTTAATTATTCCTTAATTAAATTGAAAGAAATATGTGTCAAATGTATTTATCCCTTAAATAAATTGGACAATAAATTGTAATATTATCTCATAATTACTTGTAATAGTTAACTGAGTGTGATAGACTCAGTTAGCTCATGAAATTCAAGTTGAGGGTGGTTGGTGAGGCATGTAGAGTGATTCTAATTTTTTAGAGTCCAAGTTGCAGTTAGTGTATTAGTTTAATGCATGAGAAATCATTTAACTCAATTAGGTGAGTTAAAGTCAGTCTAACTAGTTGTAACGGATTGTTGCACTAATGAGAGGTCAAGTGAATTAAATAAAATTTAATTCACATGTAGTGATCTGTCAAGTGACTGATGCTTTAGTATTAATAGATGCATGTATGTCAGTTCTGATGAAGACCCAGTTGAGATAGAGGTTAAAGGGAATTTTTATATCGGTCTTATTTATAGAAAATTGCCCGAGCACAATTATATACACCATAGGACTCCCATTGTTAGTATGAATCTTAATCGCAAGTGTACGAAAAAATACCACTTTAGCTGTGCATAAAAAACAACCCTAACAGAAAAGATGGTTGCCAATATCTTTAGATCTACAATTAGTTGACCAAGATAAATGCTGCAAAAATCTAGATCTATGCATTAAAAGACATTAAGAGGTAAATAAAAATAAGAGTTTCTCCATGCATCCAATAGACAAGACAAGGCACCTGGGAGGAAAACATAGAAGAATGTAACTAGTTATCCTCAATGGGATGTGTTCTTGTAAGTCCTCAACACTTCAGATCTAAAATTGCTCTCTCTTGATGGTGTAGAAAACCCAGACAAAAATGGAACTCAAATGGAGCTCACAAGCAAAAAGATAGAAAAATATGACAATGATGGTGGATCAAAGTCAGGCCAAAAGTATAGATCCATAGTGATGTTTAGGCAACAAAAGGTAGTGAGTGAATGGAAAAACCCTTCTATTTATAACAAAATATTGAGTTAGTCTAGATATTGGTGCATAATGAAAATATTATTAACCAAATCAAGATCCAACTTTTATGGAATATTTCATTATATTTGTTGGAGGGAATTTTTTTTTGACTTGGGTCAAATCCCTTTATTCCTAGAAAATAATAAGATAAATAATGATTTATCTAATTAATTTTCTTGTTTTGGGTTAAATATGACCAGGAATATTAATTAAAATGTTGTTTAACTAATTATTCCTTGAGAAAAATCAAACAAATGTAGATTTATTTAATATTTCCTCATGGGGTTTACTTTTTAGACCATAAACAACTTAATAAAGGTGGTTTACTAAGTTATTTTTCACAGTGAAAAAAATTTTACTTGGGGTAAAATTGGTCTTACATGGTGTACTTAGGTCCATCTAATAGTAATAGGTTAGATGACCAAACAATGGTGTAACAGATTGCCCCCCAGTGTGTGAGTGTTAGGACCTAATCGTATGATCGAAGTACGTTGTAAGAACTCAATCACTAGACACTGAAGGGGAAGTCAAAGAGAGAGAAATAGAAGGTAGAATGAAGTGCTAAAGGACTGGACCCTGAGGATGCGAGACTTACAGGTGCAACAAGTCTCTTTTATGAGTGAGTACCTATGTTATAGGTGGTGGGGGAGGCATACTTATGCCTGCCGAGACAAAGTACAATGAATAATGCGTCCAATGAAAAAGGGACTGAAAAATATAGTACATGCTGGCATAAACATGATCCAGGTAAAAACATGATAATAAATCCCACATACATATTGCGCCTGGGATAACAGCCAGGACTTATACAATAATATCTGAGTACATGAGATACAGATACAACCCAAATGCCCCTATAAACAAGAAAGGGATTTGAAAATCTGACTGATACATGCAAACAAAAAGGTAGTGCAAGCGGCTGAGGCCGACATCATCAAATATATGGAGTTGCATAAAAGGTTGTAATGAAGAGGTAATCCGGGCATTGGGGGGGATACCTGTAGGGCCACCCCCTTATGAGGGCTTAAACATCTCACACACACAAGGGAATCATCGGTATCATCTGCTGCATCACTGAACCATCAATTATACAGATCTTGATCATGCTGAAAGGAGCCGGAGCTGAGAAATAATCAATTCAAAGGGAAATAAGAAGTCCCCTTTCCTGATCTGAGGCACCGAACACCAGTGGAAGCTGGAACCAAGGTACACTGCCCTCTAGACTTTTCTTCTGGAATGAAGGATCTGATGTCGACAGAAGGAGGTCTGCCATAGGTGAGGTAATAAGGGATCCTCAATTAAGGCACAAGAGAAAATAGTAAAGTGACTGACAGACTGACACCAGTGATGATGATGAAATGGGGGGTACTGAGTAGTGGGTAGACGACTTCCCTTGTTAGAGCATAAAGGGCATATATGACCTTGCAACGACTAACACAATATCATGAGGGATAAGGGACAGTAGGACTGAAGGCCATAATGTGTGACACGAGAGGCGAACCAAGAAATGAAGGATGGATGACTATAGCGGGATACTAAGGGACTCGGGATAGACTCCATGAATGTGATGATGAATCAACTCAGATGCTCTAAACAAGAGTGACTCGATGATGTTACCATACAGAAAAGGTCCAATGGGGGCCATAAAAACATGAGTATATGAGGTTACTCACGAAAAAAATTTACATGAGCATGTATGAAGGAAAAGTGGTGCACCAAGTACAAGTGTTGCAAGTGAAGAAATTCAATTTTGAGGAGTGGTGAAGTGACCCTTCATGGAAAAAGGTGTCCTGATGAAGTATCAAATCACAAAATCATGAGCTAGCTACCTAAAAGAAATAAAACATGCATTTTCGGAAGGAAATGCTAAGGGTAATATTTCTTAAGATAGAGTGCATTACGAGGATTAGGAAGGGGATGGCCTTCGAAATCCTCTAAGAGATATGCCCCCTTACCTAAATCCTTAATGATGATGTAAGGTCCTAGCCATAATGACTCAAACTTCCCATGATCGAGGACATCGTGGGCCTGGTCATACACCAGAACAATATCACCTTAATGAAAGGTACGAGGGTGGACTTTGCAGTCATACTCAGCTTTGGTGTGTTTCTTAGCCACTTCGATGGTTTGCAATGCAACACGACGGTCTTTGGAAGTGTGCTCAAGCATGATAAGTCATTGTTCTAAAGGTTGGGTGTCAGGGAAAAGTTCTACGGCTAGATGAAGGGAAGGGATTTCACACTCGATTAATAAGACTGCCTCCTCTCCAAAAACAAGGTGGAAAGGAGTAAACCCAATGGTGGTTTTAACAGAAGTTGGATAGGCCCACAAATTAGGGAAGAGCATAAGGTGCCAGTTGGTTTTGTGCTTATCCACCATCCATTGAAGCATGTTTTTAAGGATTTTATTGACTGCTTCAACTTGGCCATTACCTTGGGGGTAATAAGAGGAGGAATATTGGTGCTCAAAACCCAACAGTGAGGATAGGTCACACCATATCGCATCTTCAAAATGTCGACCATGGTTAGAGACCAATTTTTTCAGAACTCCAAATCAAGCGATCACATGATTAAAGAAAATGAGGGTTGCGGTAGTTATCATGTTATTAAAAGTTGGCATGGCCTCAGCCCATTTGGTGAAATAGTCAACTGCCACGCTGATATACTTGTGGTTACCAATAGAAGATGGTCGAAAATCCATAAAGTCTATGGCCCACTTAAAAAAGGGACCAACTGAGATGATAGGATGGAGGGGAGCTAGAGGGGCTCGTGCCTTAGGGGAAAAATGTTTTCAATTGGAACAGTTTTTGACTGCTTTAATGCAATCACCTAAGAGAGACGGCCAAAAGTACCCAGCGTGCATGATTTTCTGGGCAATGGCCAGATTGGGGAGGTGGCCACCACAAGTGCCGCTATGACAAGCATTAAGGACTTGCTCTGCTTCAGCATGTGTGAGACAACGACGAAGGACTAAATATACACCACGATGATAAAGGTCGTCACTGATAAGAATCACAGTCAAGATGGAGGGAAAACTTTTGGGTTCGCAAATAAGTAAGGATGTCACCATACCAAGGATCATTGATGGTAATGGCAAAAAAATATTCATCGGGAAAATCATCATTAACTGGAGGATCCTGCGTACCAATAGGTAATTCGGAAATGAGTTCAGAGAGGGCTAAAACTTTCTTACTTTTGGGTGTGAAAAATTCAAGATCGAATTCCTGGAGGATAACGATCCAATGGGCGTACTTCCCATTGATGATTCGTCGACTCAATGGGAAGGCCATAGTGTTGGAATTAGTCGCAACCTTGGTGGAACACATGAGGATGTAATGATGAAGCTTCTGAACCGAGAACATGACAGCCAGTGCTAATTTCTCTTCATTTGAGTAGGATATAGGAGGGCCTACCAGGTTCTTACTGACATAATATATAACATGGTCAATTCCATTGTCATATTCCTAAATAAGGACTCCAATGACCGAGTAGTGGAAGCAGAGATGTATAGGATGAAATCCGTATCAAAGTCAGGGGGATGGATCAATGGAGAAGATGTGAGAGCATGTTTCAAGGCATCAAAAGACTCTTGAGCATAGGAATCCCACACAAAAGGGATGTTAGAGCGGAGGAGTCTAAGGAAACCATATGTGGTGGTGGCATAGTCAGGTACGAACCAGAAAAGGAAATTAGCTTTGCCTTGGAGGCTTTGTAACTGCTATAAAGTACGAGGGATAGGAAGCTCAAGGATGGCTTCAACTTTCAATGGGTCAAGCATGATACCATCTTTAGACACAATGAAGCCTAGAATATGACTGACGGGAACACAAAAGACACACTTCAGCGGGTTGAGGCAGATATTATACTTGTGACATCGGAGAAAGTTAGTACGCAGATCGTGGAGGTGCTGCACTCGATGTTTAGAACGTGCAATGAGGTCATCTAAATAAGTAAGGATAATGTGAGCTAGGTCATGGAAACAGTAAGACATAGCCCGCTGAAAAGTGGCTCTGAAGTTTTTAACGCTGAACAACATGACTCGATAGGAAAGGTTCCCCATGGACTAATGAACGCAGTCTTAAGTTGATCAGCACGACACATAACAATTCGGTTGTACCCAGAGAAACCATCCATAAAGGATAGAACCTCGTGCCCCGCACACTCATCAATGATTTGGTCAATGAATGGTGTGGGGAAGTTGTCTTTGGGACAAGCTTTGTTTAGGTCGTGAAAGTCAGTGCAGACACGGATGGTGCCTTGTTTCTTGAGAATAGGAACTGGATTGGACACCCAAGTGGTGCATTCGATGGGATAGATAAAACCAACCTACTTGAGCTTATCGATTTCAACTTTGACAACCTCTCGTCTGGAAGGATTAATAGGTCTCAACTTATGACAGATAGGATTGGCATCTGGCCATGTATCGATATGGTGGGATCAAGTCCAGAAATTTCTGAATAGGACCAGGTGAAAACATCACAGAAGTCTTTGACTAGCTTGGTGTAAGCCTTAACCTCTTCTGGGGTGCATTGGGCACCCAAGGTGATATTTTATTCTACCCCTAGTTTATTAGAAATGTCAATTTTAATGGTAGGAGAGATATTAGCCGTATTTCTTTCCTCGAAAGCATCAGGTGTAGCAATGGTATTTCTAAACAAATCGACTTCATTGGGAATGAAGTCTTTAGTTTCAACAACATATTGGTCATGGGACTGCTGTGGGAGGAAGTATGCATGGTGGTGCATATCATCCCATGGAAATTTAGAGTTGTTCATGGCTTTCATAATGTCTTCATCTGAATGGAAGATGGGGTGACTGGAGGAAGGGAGACCACCTGACGTGGTAGAGCTACCTGACTCATCATCATGTGAAGAAAGGCCCAAATGCGCAACGTCATGGGGGATGACAGAAGATTAAGAAGATAAGGGATCCACCAATGTTGAGCCCATGGTGATTGCTGAAGGGAAGTTAGGCAAAACATCAAGGGAAGTCTCCAAGGGGACTTCCACCAAGGGTCTCGTGCATGATGATAGGTAGAAAATGGTGGCCGAAGACTCCGTCATTTCAACATTGGGAGGGGGAATGTCAATAGGAGCAGGCAGATCCTCTTGTTCTATCTAAGAAGAACTTGCAAACAAGTGAGAGGTTAAATTGTCATGCTTTGCCTTGAATTGGCAGAATGCTTCCAAAGAGGAACAACACTCTTCAAGGCGGGGATAGAGGTGAGTGTAGTGGCCATGGAAATCGTACAAAGAAAAGGGTGATTTGTGCACAAGGATTTGAGTTTCAGGACTGAATCAGGTATAGTGACGTAGACCTCAGGGATATCAGACTCCAAAAATGTCTCATTGACCATGAACTTGAGGTGAGGCAACTTCGAACAAGTATGGGTGGCATGACCAACAACATCACACAAAGCACACTAGATAGTATGCTTTGGCGACCGAGGAGCGGCAAGGTTTTTTGGGGAAACCTTGTGCTTGGTTGCTTTCTTTCTAGCTTTGCCCCCGTTACCTGAAGTTGTCGCAACAAGAGGATGTTCCTGTTGAGGTGGTTGAGGCACTATAGCAGCGAAAGAAGTCATAGGGACCGGTTGAACTGGTGTCAAAGCAAGATAAGTTTTGGGTTGACCAGGCGGTGCAGTGGCTGGGGGATCAACATATCATACAAGAATCCCCAGGGTTAGGTTAGGAAGATATAGGGTATCCATGACAGGTACCATGTATACTCCAGGAGGGGGAGCTAGGAATGGTATCTGACCGGAGGGGTAATGGCTAGGAGGGATGTCTCCAAGATGTTTAAGGCCTGGAGGAACCGTTCTAGAAGGGTAGAGAGGCTCATGGACAACAGCTGTAGGTGAAGGGCTAGGAGGAGGGGTTTAGAAGGTTGAATTGAAGGGCTAAGAGTAGGCTGCAGAGGGTGAGGCTGCTGACTAGCCAAGGCGGGCCGCTTGAGTGAAGCCTTAGATGATTACATCATGAAAACATTTGATGAGCTGGGATCAAAGACAGGAGGAAGAATACTAGAGAATTTACCAAGAAAAGAGGAGTGTTTGTAGACTCCGAGTGAGACACTGGTCAAAGGATCGATGGTTTAGTTATTGGCCACCGAAGAGATGATGGACTCAGGGGAGGTCTAAGACTTCGGTTCGTAATATGTCAACTTCTCAATGGTGACTATCTTTTGTTATGAGGGAAGGACATCTTGCATTGAACCACAGATGGGACAACAGACATCAGATAGGTGTAGCTATAACCCAATAGAATGTTGTAATCTAAGGGGGCATCTATGACTTCTACGTCAACGCAAATAGTCTTGCCCACAAGAGTAATAGGACAATTGCGGAATAGGCCAATGGGCTGGGAGGCGGGGCCATACCACTCTCGGAGAGTGATGGTGGAAGGAGCCAACTTAGGTGATCCGATTTTCTTCCAAACTGAAGTGGACATCACATAGGTGGATTCCCCCTCATTAATGATGCACCAGGAAAAGTTTGCGTTCCGGATCTTGACTTGGATTTGGAAGGCGACGGAGGCAGGAAGAGGAGGATGTTCTGAACAGTAAACATCAAAGACGATCAAACGATCATCTGAAGGATCTACAACGTCCATGGTAAATAGTAGAGCTTTTCGTTGTGAAGGGCACGACCGGAGGAGTTCCAACGTTGAAATGGCAGCAGGAGATTGTGCCAAATCATCTACTATACTATACAAATTGACAGATTTCCAGAATCAACATTTTGACATAGTGGTATCTTAGGAATCTTGTATGAACCTCTGCCTTAGGTTGAGGGATATGCAAAGGACCATTATTTTTCGAAAGAGGCTCTGTAGAACTCGAAGGAGGCAGCTCGGGGACAGACGTAGCGGGAGGCTTGTTGTACTGACGACACCGAGTCTGAAGGTTGAGGTCTATAGTTATAGATTGGTGAGAATTCATCATGAGAATCTAGTAATCAAAGGTACTAGATAGAGGAGGTTGAGTGGCCACCTGACCTTCAGGTGGTTGGGTAGCCACAAATCCTTACTGAGGGAAAGGATTAGTAAACACAATCGGTTGACTAGGCACAACACTGGGAGGGATGGAAGGGGAGGCTTTTTTTCCTCGTAATGTTGCTTGAGACTCCCACATCTACTTCATTTGTGATAAAATAGGACAATCGTGCGTGTAATGACCATAAACATCATAACAAAAACAAGGTTTGTTCATGTGAACATGCCTGTCCTACTTCGGCTGAGTGCCCTGTTGCTAGTTGGCAGTTTTAGGAGCATTATTTTGAGGATTAGGTCCAGGATTACTAGGAAAAAATTGATTTTGAGTGCCTTTCCTCTTATTTTTGGAGGGAGGAGGATTAGTCGCGCCATGCTATGCATAAAGCTGCCCCTGAGGGGGTAGTGGCTACTGTTGTAGGGGTTGAGAAAAAGGAGGAGGCATGTCGTATCCTGGATACATGCTACCAAGAGGGGGAAACGTGCAGGAGGTGCTGGCCCCCCCCCTGAGGAAAACCATAGCCCATGGGAGGTTGAGCGTATGGATGAGAGAGAGCTCCAATGATACCGTCGGTGGCATGAAATGCCCCCGGTGCGTTGGCACCACCGGGTCTAGGAAGATTAGGTAGAACGATATAAAAATAACCTGACTGAGCGTGGATCAGGTCATATTTTAACACAATTTGGAGAGCGGATTCTTTAGTTTGAGGGAAATGTGATGCGACATCCTTGCCGATAGTAGGCAAGAGAGATCTAAAGAACCAGTCCATGTAGACATGATCTTCAAAGGTAGGGGCTCGACATAGGCTCTTTCTTCTTCGCCATTCCTGAACATGATCGGACAAGCGGGTCACAGACGATTGAAGGAAGGAAGTCAAAATTTTGGTACTAATGTCATAATGAAGGGGAAGCTGGAAATAAGACAGAAAAGCCCGGGCAAGAGTTGCAAATATGGTATGAGAGGATGAGGCCTAATCAACATACCACTTAGAAGATTTTCCAGTAAGCGTACGTTGGAACAACCGAAGATGGATAGAGTCATCGGTAATGGAGTTAGACAAATACCACATGTGGAAATATTGAACATGATTTGTAGGATCTTTTCCAGCAAGACCTTCAAACTTGGGGATGTCAGAAGGGAGCTTGGTTGGCATAGAAGGCCAACTAGCGTCATGGTGTATAGGGTCATTAATACACTGGTTAAAATTGGGAATATTGAGGCCTACCATATAGGGAAGCAAGGGAGCAGTCGGGGTAGTTCCTGTTGTGGTCCCACTAGTAGTATTCCCAACATTAAGGTCGGGCTACTACCAGCATTAGGTCCTGAACCAGACATGGTGAAGGTGACAGGAGGAGAACGGGGGGCAGAACTAGAAGGGGAACCCAATGAACTATAAGAGGATTCAGAGTGTGGACTCGGTAGAGGACTAACTGGAATCCTACGCAGAGGAGTAATTATTCCTACCGGAAACTGAGGATGAAGGCCAATAATTCTTCGAGATAAAAGCCTTGGTGAAAGAATGATGATGGCACAAACATGGCACAAAGGGAAGAGAGACCAACAAGGGCGGAGAGGTGCAGGATCAACTGATTACAATGTCAAAACAAGGGTAGAGAGGTGCAGGATCAATTGATTTCAATGTTTTAAAGTCTTTTCTTGGTGGTGTTAACCAAGCCCTTCTTCACTTAGGGTGTGTGTGATAAGTGTGTAAATTTTAATTTTTAAATCCAGACGTTTGTAGAGAAAAATATTTTTTTTTTGTATAACTCTAAATAAACCTGTAGATAACAGTGTATGAAACTAAAATAACAGAAAATAAATAGCTAATAATTCAATAATCTAAACCCAATGAGGTGGGCCTCTCAACAAGTAGCCTATAGGTGGGAAAAAACCTAGTCAAAATACAACAAAATAGCCAATAGATCTAAGGTCGGGAGGGACAGGGATCTAAAGGTTAGATTTGCTGGAAATAGGTGCAGAAAAACAACAAAAAATTACAGGAATATTTGTTTTAAATGAGGTGTCGAAAGGTTATAACCTGGAGGGAAGCGGAGGGGAACTTAGAGGAAAACCAAAACAAAACTAAAAGGAGTTAATTTGGATGGATAAATAGTCAATCTGAAGTGGATTTGAAGGTAAGGTATCAGATCTCAAAAAAGTGTTGGACACACTAAAATTTCGGACAACCTGTAGCAGCTAAAACTCTTCCACAAAAGGTGGATGGTACTGAAGCCTTAGAGGGCTAGGTTCCCACTTAGATGAGTAAAACATACAAGTACAGGTCCAAAACAGGCGGAGACAGAGGTCAAAAAACCCTGAAGAGAGGCCAGACAAACCCAGAAAACTTTTAGAAAAAATCTCGCAAAAGGTCCAGGTCGCAGTTTCTGGCCTGATTTTTGCAGAGGTCACATTTTTAAGCCTATTTTTTGCACCCTATAGTTTCAGGTCACAGGTTTTGGCCCACAAAGTGTGACCTACACTTCCAACACTCTCGGGAGTAGGTTTCAGTAGAATGTGTCATCTCAACTGTGGCTAATGTCTGTCACCTTCACAATAGGTCCGAAAACACACAGAAGTTAGAATTTTTAATGTTTTAGGGTTTTATAGGTCAAAAACAACATTAAGAAAAGAAAAACAAGAAGCTGAATAAAAATCCTAGGGTTTGAAGCAGCTAGATATGCAGGGATCTGAAAAATGACAGAGGTCATAATCGTAAACCCATGTGGAGTCGCCAGTTGTTAGTATGAATCTTAATCGCAAGTGTACGAAAAAACACCACTTTAGTTGTGCATAACAAACATCCCTAACAGCAAATATGGCTTCCAATATCTTTAGATTTACAATTAGGTGACCAAGATAAATGCTGAAAAAATCTAGATCTATCAATTAAAATACATTAAGCAGTAAATAAAAAAAAGAGTTGCTCCATGCATCCAATAGACAAGACAAGAGTAAGTTGAATGAATTTTGTATTAATGGCTCGTGGGAGGAAATTATAGAAGGATGTTACCATTTCTCCTTAATGGGATGGGTTCTTGTAAGTCATCAGCACTTTAGATCTAAAATTCATCTCTCTTGATGGTGTAGAAAACCCAGAAAAAATGGAACTCAAAAGGAGCTCACAAGCAAAAAGATAGAAAAATATGACAATGATGGTGGATCAAAGTCAAACCAAAAGTATAGATCCAGAGTGATCTTTAGGCAACAAAAGGTAGTGAGTGAATGGAAAAACCCTTCTATTTATAACAAAATATTGGGTTAGTCTAGATATTGGTGCATAGTTAAAATATTATTAACCAAATCAAGATCCAACTTTTATGGAATATTTTATTATATTTGTTGGAGGGAAAAATAATTTGACTTGCGTCAAACCCCTTTATTTGTAAATAATAAATAAATAAATGATTTCTTTATTATTTTAAGGATGTGGTTGAGTAATAATCAAATAAATAATGATTTTTTTTAATTATTTATAAATTATTTAGTCAAATTTAACAAGGAATATTATTTAAATAAGGTTTAAATACTTATTCCTAGAAAATAATAAGATAAATAATGATTTATCTAATTAATTTTTTTGTTTTGGGTTAAATATGACAAGGAATATTAATTAAATTGTTGTTTAACTAATTATTCCTTGAGGAAAATAAAAGAAATGTAGATTTATTTAATATTTTCTCATGGGTTTTCTTGTTTAGACGATAAAAAACTTAATAAAGGTGGTTTACTAAGTTATTTTTCATAGTGAAAGCAATTTTACTTAGGGTAAAATTGGTCTTACATGGTGTACTTAGGTCCATCTAATAGTAACAGGTTATATGACCAAAAAATGGTGTAACACCCATGATGTATTGTGCAATCAAGGAAGGCTAATGATCCTAGTTAATACGGATTGTGTAAGCAAGGCAGGCTGAGGAGAGGCTGAGAATTGACTAAGTACTAGCCTAATTTTGTTCGAATCAGTGTGGGATAGTCAGGATAGTGCAATCTTTCCCCAGGAAAAATATTTGCGTTGTGCGGTTGATTTTATTCTTTATATTACTTGGTGTGATTGTGTGATCGTGTTTAATTCCGCAAATTAATTTTTATAAGGATTCAGTATCTTTATTTAGCATATTGCATGATCAAATTGAATCCATTAGTATACATATTGTTTGTATAATCTCTACATTAGGATGAATTCTCTGTATGTTTGTGTAAGAAGGAAATTTGTTATTATGTTTTGTAGTTGTAAAAGAGTTTCGGTCATAGAATTGTGTGTATACCAAGCTTGGTAAAGAAAAAAAATTACAGAGCTTTCCCTTAGAGCAAGCGAGTGCAAATGAGAATGGTGTGACATTGTGGTGGGGGGGGGGGGGGGGGTAGTTAACCCCATAGACAAAACAAAAATCTCCTCACTGTTGATCCAAACCCTAATGCATGAAAGTCATTGATCTTGAGGCACCTCATAAACACATAACACAAGGAGATGATTCCCGTAGTGGAGCTAAGTGCAAAGACCATAATACATTACAACTAACCTATTCCAGAGTTTTCTAAAGGGATAGGAACATTAAACTATATTAAAAGTTGATTATCACATAGCATGATGACCCCTCTTCGAGCCTAAAAAAGGTTCTTATAATTTTATATGGTGATTATGCTAGATAACATAAATAAATATATGTGCAATTATGAATCACGTTTATTACCATGTGGATGCCACTGGTGGGACCAATTTTCTTATATCCTAATTCTTCAATATAAATTAAAATATGGATTATTTTAAGTGAATAATGGAAATCATAACCTATATATTAATGAGAGGAAATAAAGACCTCGGTATTGTCATATGTTAAAGTAATTAATAAATATTATTATTGTGACCAGAGAAAATTGCAGACTATAAATGTATAGGTTGGAAAAAGGAAAACTAGAACTTGGATATTAAATTAACATGGGTTAAGTGGAATAAGGAAAAATAAGAGTGGTTCCTGTATGCTTTCTTGATAGCACATTAATGTTTAATATTTCCGAATTCGTTATGAGAGAAATTCATCAATTAATAATAAGGAATTCGTGAAATGCTAATATTTCCACACAAAAAAAAACATATGTATTAAGAGTGGTATGTTATAAATTTTCTCAAAAATAGCATATATCAATCTTAATTTCATATCAAGTAGGATTCTAAAGTAATCGAATCTCTAGGGTTGCAAACATTTCCTTAGGTTTTACACACAAAAATAGGTTTGCATCTTAAGATATTTGATCTCTTTGGGAATTTGGTAGATCCAAAGTTAAGACAGATTTATAATAATATATTATTTAGCCCATAATTAAATAATTAAACTCTAAGACCCTCCCTCTATTGATCAATTACAATTATTATATAGTGTATTCTAAGTAGGCGACAATTTTGCTCTGAAAATATAGATTTTCCTGGAACATTTTTGGAAAAATTAGGTTAAATTTTTTGGAAATACAGGCCACAACTCTCAAACTATAAAAATTTTGGTGCCTTGGGGGATTTTGAGAGTGTTGAATCTATTTATACTTTCAAATTCCATTGGAAGACTTCTATATTAAGGTTTTTCAAAATAAAAAAGCATATGATTCTAGTGAGAAAGTTACCATTAATGCAATAACCTCATTGTACCTTTCCTTTTCCCATTAAAATATGGTGTAGCCTAACTTATAAATGAAGTATAATTTTTGAATTCATAATTGGATTCAACACCTTGAAAATACCCAGGGAACTCAAATTCTACATATTAAACAACTTAAACTCAAATTTTTAAAAATAACTTGAATTTTACAGATTAAACAACTTAAAATCATTTTTTTTTAAATATTTGTTGCATTTTCGTTAAAATTAACTGTAGAAAATATTGTGAAAATTTTTATTTCATATATTAATTAGAATACACCTTAAAATATTATCATTATTATATTTTTATATTTCATTATATAATAATGTCCTGGAAAATTTTCAAGATAACTATAATCAACATATTCTTAGCTTGTAGCTCTTTCATTTGGCACAATGGTATAATTCCCACTGTTAATGTAAATATTTGGTTAGTTATTCATATTTACTTTGTTTTTTTTTAAGACTTAAAGTATACATAAAGGCTGCAGGGAATAAAAAAACAATGAATCTTGGTTGATGAAGAGTTGTTGTCAAGTTTATTCTAAACAAAAAAATTATAAATAAAATATAAAATGTTAATTATGTGAGATTTTAGGATTTACTAAAGGGAAACCCAAAGAAAAAATCCATTTTTTATGAAACAATTATAATCAGATACTTCCTCTTCCTTTGAGATAAAATATGATATAAAGAAATGGGAGGCCAAAGAAGGCAGCCAAGGGAGGAAGATGGAGGCATCAGGAAGTAGGAAACAAACATTGTAGAAACCTCATAGAGAGTGTTTTGAGGGTATGTAGGGCGCTACCCTGAGGACTTCTTGAGTTAGAAAAGGATCCAATGGAAGCCTCAAATCTATTATACAATCTAGGTTGAACTCTTCAGATGGTTCTATTGCCTGAGAAGTAACCCTGTGAGGGTTCATGAATAAGATTGTTTTAGTATAAAAGTGTTCGGTGGAGATAAAAGGAAATCAGATATATCTTTCACTATTAACCCTAGATTTGGATGGCGGTGATCGCGCAATATGTTCCCCATCAATTCAAGGAGGGTGTAGTGGGAATACTGCCTAGAGGTCTCTAGAGCCTTCAAATCAGACGAGGGTTTCATACCATAATAAAAATAAAAATAACATAAGTTATTATCACCACTAACAGGGTTGACATTTTTTTGTGCTTAGGGAGGCATAATATAACGTCTTAATATAAATTTTTTTATCAATAAAACTCTTAAAAAATTATCTTTGTGACCTAGTGTAAATACATTTCAAACTATTATATTTTTCCCAAGGTGAAATACAATCTCCTTAATATTTTCTCTTGTTGCATAAAATTATTAGTATAAGTAATAATGGTGATTTTTTTTTAATTTGTATGGTTGGTGAGTGTCGCAAGTGGTATCAGAGCCCAGGTTCCAATATTGTGACCTGATTAGGAAATTGTAGTGATTTTGAGTGTGTTTTTGTTCATAGATAAGGTGGAACACAATGAGGAGTGGAGATGGAAGTATACCCCACCAAGGCCAATGGTGGAGTTTGATTCTGCACCAATTTCTGAAGCGAATCTCAAGATATGGGTACAACTAGGCGCAGAACGAAAAAACCAAACAACTATGTTGCTAGAAACTATCTAACAGCTAAAGGTTGAAATGGTTCAACTAAGAATGGATAACGAAATATAAATGCGTGATCAAGAAAGAACACTAAAGTTTCTCTCGGATAGAAAAAGCCCGGAGGAGATCTTGGCCCAGTCCTGACAATGAAAATAGGGATGAAGAACATTTCCACATAAATGAGAATACCTCAAAAGGAAGTCATACCCAGAGAATTGAGGGATACCGAGATAATAATGAAGAGGAGTCTGGTAATGTTTTTTATCACAGGAGAATGAAGAAGCATAAACTTGAAATGTAGGGGGAATTTAAAAAATCAAGCCTCCAACATTTGATGGGGAATTTGAAGAAGTTGTGGAAGCCTGGATCATTAACATAACAAATACTTTCAAATTTATGAGTATGACAATAACCTCAAAGAATGACTATCTATTTATCAACTTCAAGGGAAGGCCATCTTGTGGTGGGAAGAAGTAAAAAACATGTGTGGGATTGAGTAGGAGGTGACTTGGGATGAGTTTCAGAAGCATTTCAAAAATAAATACCCAATGAAATGGTTTTATGATGATACTTCCAATGATTTTCATGATCTGAAGTTGGGACAACCAACTATGGACGAGTTCGTGACCAAATTTACAATTTATTGCGATATGTACCATACATACCTGAGGAGAAGGCTAAGGTTCAACATTTTATTAGCAACTTACCTACATTTATGAAGGAGAAATTGGAATTCAATAATCCTAAGACTATGGATGAGGTGATTTGGAAGGATCAAATTCACTACCAACAGATGAAATTGAGGGGGGAAGGTAGTAAGAATTGGCCCAACAAGAAGGGGCCCAAAATTTTCCAAAGTACTAAAAGTATGAAATCCACTAATGTTAGGGTTGCATATAAGGGGTGCAAGGTAGAAACTCTGTAAGAAATCAGTACAAGACCAAAAACCAAGGAGAATTCAGGAAAACAAAGGCATCAAGAAAACCAAAAACCGATGAAGTTGTAAAGCCGCCTTTGCAATGTTGGGGATGCGGGGAACCCCACTACTACAAAAAATACCCCCATCCTGCTAGACATGAACAAGCTGCTAATATATAAGAAACTTATACAGTTGGTGAGTTAGCGAGAAATATGTCAGGGATCAATGTTGTGTTAGAAAATCATTAGGAGAATTCGCATCCTACCATGAAAGAGCTAAAAGGTAAGCTATTTGATGCAAGAGCATCTTGCTCAAAAAATTATTGTATATTTTGTTAAATTAGGGGGTGTGATGTTTGATTTGAAATTTAATTTTTTAATAGGAAAATTTGTATATTTTTAATAAATTGAGTGAGAAAATGTATGTGAGGTTTTAAATGTAAATATTCTTAATTAATGTGAGAATATGAGAGATTATTGACTTGTAAAGATGTCATAGATATCTTAGGGATTAGGATATCCTAATATAGATAATTAGTTGAGTTAAAAGAGGAATAAGAGGAGTTTTAGGATATGGTTCAGTAGATTGTGGATCTGAACCAGAAATGGTTGCAGAATCCTTTTTGTATACAATTTGGTAAGTCTCAATGGGAGTGTGTGTGAGAGAGTGATTAGAGATGTGTAGAAGGCCAAATTAATGTTGAAAATCAGGCCAAGTATTGTATTTTGAATCTGATTAATGAATTACTTTTTATGTTCTTTTGGAACTTGTAAATATCGCTGTCAATATATATAGTTGACAAATATTGCTAAATGTCATAATTGTTAGGGTTGATATTTCTAGATTGGCCACAGATGTGCAGACTTTGTATCAAATATTTTATTTTCGCCATAAAATTTATCAGCTATGTGAGGAAATAAATATGAGGCCTGATTATTTTTCAAGGCTTTTTTATGCATGACTTATGAAAAGAGGGTTGGTCCTTACTTTTGTCAACTAGTGATTGCTGGATTAGGGGAAGGTTGATTTCTTGTGGCAGATTCACTAGCGCAGTGGAAGCGTAGTAGTATTTATTGATATGCATTTGGTCTCTTCAATGCTGAGATCGTGTTGGATGTTATTAAAAAATTGGAGATGACTATGTTCTCCTGGTATTTTTTCTGGGTTTGAAGGCTTCGAGTATTGTTGAAGAGAAGCTTTGTGTTGAGTTTATTAGTAGTTGTCTTGCAATGACATCATTTTTGGTATCAGAGCTCAGCTCTTGCTAGGTTTGGGTTTGTGATAGTGTGGTGTGAAGCAATTGCCTAGTCTGCTTGTCGTTTTTTTTGGCACCTGTGTGGTAAATCCTTTCTTCCTGCTATTATTGTAAATGGTGACATTCAGTGTGCAAGTTTGGTGCGAGTAAATGTGTGATTGATTGGTGATGGAAACCTGAGACTAAGTCTTGTCCATATTTGTGTGAAAATTTTTAGAGATTGAAGTCGATTTTCTTGATTTATTTTGGAAGGCCAAGTTCAAATCAAGATGGAAGTTCATTTATTTTTCAGGAGGAAGAATTTTATTTCTTATTCTAGGCCGAGAGAAATTTTAACTTGAGATCAGATGTGTATCAGCTCTGTTGGATATTGAATTCACCTTGAAAGACCAAGTTATTTCCCTTGTGGAGGTTTCAATTATATTTTTTATTAAGGCCATGTCATTCATGCTGAAGAAAGGCCAAAGCATATCTTCTAAGAAGCTGAATTTCTTTGGAACCAATTTTCTTGCAATAGGCCAAGTTTATAACTAAATTGAATGCTATGTTTATTGTTGGAGAAATTTTGTCAGAATAATAAATTCTTGGTTTTCCTTCCATACATTTCAGTAGTGCCAGTTTACTACTTTTTCTACCAGTTGTTTGAAGAAATACATCAAAGGAAATTTAAATATTTGTTGGGTTAAATTAGCATCACCAGGTTCCAACCTGAAGGAAAAAAATTCACAATGTTAGACCATAGCTATTAGCCCCGAAGGAGCCAGGGAGTAAGGATTGTTATGGCGCTATATTGGAATTCTAAGTATGTGGTGTAGTAATGAGTACAATGCATGTGGATACTGTAACGAAGTTGTGAATGGTATGTATACCAGCTATGTTGGACAGTATGCACAAATCAAAGCTCTTGGATGTGTTGGAGATATACCCTGAAATTGTGGATCAATTATATACAGTATCTACGCATGGGACATGTTATTTTATCTTCATTTCAGAATGTAAAATTTGGAAATGGTGAACTGAATCTTGGTACATGTCAAGAAGGATCTAGTCATTAAGGTTTTTATTACCATATGCCAATTGTAGATAAAATTCGGTGCAAACGATTTTGTCCATAAAAGGTTCTTAATTCCTTTTATTTGGACTGTGTCAAATTTCTTGGTTCATGTGTGATGTGTGCAGTATTTTTTTTAAAGCTTTACTGCAGTCGGTAGGATGTATTCAACACTTGCATACTCTTAAAGTTTGCATTAACTAGACTTTTGGAACTCTGTTAAAACATTTGTAAGAGCATTTTAATTTATAATATTTTATTTTTGTTGTCAGTTTGTACTTTTATTTCCTTTTATCATTGCAAGGAAATAGATATGACAGTGAAGGATTTTTCCAATTGCACTCCTTATTAAAGTTGCAACAAGATTTTTGCGTTGAAAAAGAAGATCCCGTGGATCGACAAAATACTAAAAAGTAGCATTGAAGCTACGTATATCATGTTAAGAATAATCCAAAGCATATAATCATCCAATTCAGTGTGTTCTTTGTGAAAGAAGGTTATCCATTCAAATTATGAAGAAGGAAGAGACAAGATCGTGGAAATATCTTGCAGGTATATCTTTGTGATAACTCTCGTCTTAAAAGATGTGTTGCAGGTTACTGGTAGCAGACTGAAGGTTGATAAAAAAGGAACAGTAAAGGGAGTTTTAATAAGAAGAACCAGCTGCGTTCTTGAAGACAAAAAGTGTATTTAAGTTGCATAAATAAGAGGAGCAAGAGAGTTTCTTAGAAGATGGTTCCAAGATAGAGAACCAAAAATATATCAAGAAGTCAAGCGCAAAACAGAACAAAGAGATTGCATTGTTGGAAGCCAAGTATAAAGGCTTGCTGAAAAGGGGATTGAATGCATTCCACAAGTGAACAAATGAAATTCACAGAGGAGGAGAATATTGTTCTGAGGTATAAAATTATTGATGACTGCAACAGTAAAAATAGAATCAGGAGAAGAAGAAATTGCAACAACATCATATGCAATGAAGATTGGACAACGAGGTATCGTCTTCTTATTGATGAATTACTGATTTCAAGTAACAATATGAGTAGGGTTTAATGATTGTAGCCATAAAAATGAAGTTTTGATGATGATGATGAACCTATCCAGCTATAGGTTAGAAGAAAGGAGAAAAATGACCTGACTGTAAAAGAGCAGAGAAACTCTAGAAGGTTCAAGAGAGTGAACCAAGAGAGAGAATACTTAGGAAGACATCAAGCTTAGAGAGGAAGCTTGATAGAGTATTTAGTAGCAGGTGAGAATTGTAGATCACCAAGATGAGCATGGATGAGCTCATGGGAAAATTATCATGGAGGATCATAGAAAAGGTTCAAATAAATGTCATGAAAGGTAAGATGAGTAATGAAGAGCATGATATAAGTCTTGCAGTGATGAGAGCATAGTTGGATATACTAATGGAATGGCTACAAGGAAAATATAATTGATCCGAATGGAAAATGGCATTCACGCATGGTATTCATCCACCCATTGTATCCATCCACCCATGGAATTTACCCATGGTATTGTAAATGACATCGACCCATGGTATTTATTTTCCTATGGTATTGTAAGTGACATCTATCCATGATATTCATTCACCCATGGTATGTATCCACTGATGGTATTCATCCACACATAGAATTTACCCATGGTATTGTAAGTGGTATCCACCCATAGTATTGATCCATGGTATCGACCCATGGTATCCACCTATGGTATCTACTCATGGTATTGTAACTCAAAAAAGGCTATAAATAAGAAGCCTCACTTTGTAAAAGGACATATTGTCCACCACAATGTAGCTTCTAAAGTTATTCTCTATTTTAATAAAACAAGTTTCTTTGTGGTTTTATTTTCTTTGTGTTCTCACTTTTTTTCTGGAATTGTAATTTTGCAGATATTATCATATCCATTTCAACTTTTTAGATCTTGGGGGCCTCCTCACAAGATCTGGATCAATGGTATCAGAGCGGTCTGCTCTTTCTTTGTTTTTCTTTTCATGTCCCCAACGCGGCCAGGGTATAAGGAGGCCCTAAACGACGCTTTTTGGGAAAATGGGGAGCAAAATGGATCAGTGGTATCAAAGTGGTCTACTCTTTTTCTGTTTTTCTTTTCATGTCCCCAACGCGTCCAGGGTATAAGGAGTTCAACCTCGTAACCTCGACGACCCCCCATGGCAGAAGCAAAGAAAGACGAGGGATCAAGAGATCCTCTCAAAATCTTTCTCGGGCCCTCGAGAAACAGAGGAACGTGATGGTGGATAAATTTTCCCAGATCCTTCAATGGCTGCCCACCAACGGCACATCTATATCCAACACGTCTACCAACAGGTCAGCGACATCCTGGACAGATCCAACACCCAATTCAGCAGAATTCTCCCCCCCCCCCCCCATACAGGAACTTAACGCAATGGAGACCATTTCTTCCTAAGGAGGGAGGAATGATCTAGGTGGATATCATTGACCACCCACCTATTCCATTTGGACCCACATCATCAATTCTTTCAGTTTTTCAGCTTCAGCACAACTTACTATTTTTTGCAGGTTTTTGGGTCCTGCAATCCTAGAGCCATTTTGGTGACTTAATGATGAAGGTGGATATTGGTGGCCACCCACTATGTCCATTTTCACCCCCACCATCATTTATTTCAGTTTTTAAGTTTCAACACAACTTACTATTTATAGCAATTTTTCAGGTCATGAACTTCCGAAGCCGTTTTGAGGCCCTAAACGACGCTTTTTGGGAAAACGGGGAGCAACATGGGTCGTACACCAATGTTTCTCACTAAAAATTTGTAGTCCTTAGATATATATTTTGAACGAGCTACTGAGTGCGTCAAACGGAGATCAGATGCCAAATTTACATCCCCGGGAAGTTGAAACACCAACTTACCCAAACGGGGCCCACAGTTTTGGCTCTTCATCTCCTAGGGTTGGTTTTTTGATGTTTTGGATTTTACATTGTTTCTAAAAAATAAATAGGCCTTCGAGCCTCATTTTAACACAGTTCAGGGGGCTAGGAGTCGACACATATCTTCTCAGAGATAAGCGCTACCAGTTCCCTAGCTCACTTGTTCCCATCATTTCAGTTCTATAACACACTTTAGGGGGTTGGGAGCCGACACATCTCTTCTCAAGGATAAGTGCTACCAGTGCCATAGATCTCTTTTTCCCACTATTTCAGTTATGTAACATATTTTATGGGGCTAGGAGCCGACACATCTCTTCTCAGAGATAAGCGCTACCAGTTCCCTAGCTCGCTTGTTCCCACCATTTCAGTTATGTAACACAGTTCAGGGGGCTGGGAGCTGACACATATCTTCTCAAAGATAAGCGCTACTAGTGCCCTAGTTCGCTTTTTCCCATAATTTCAGTTCTGCAACACAGTTTAGGGGGTTGAGAGCCGACACATCTCTTGTCATGGATACGTGCTACAAGTGCCCTAGCTCACTTGTTCCCACCATTTTAGTTTTGTAGCACAGTTTAGGAGGCTAGGAGTCGACACATATATTCTCATAGATAAGTGCTACCAGTGCCATATATTGCTTGTTCCCACCATTTTAGTTCTGTAACACAGTTCAGGGGCCTGGGAGCCGACACATCTCTTCTCAGAGATAAGCACTACCAGTGCCCTAGCTTGCTTGTTCCCATCATTTCAGTTCTATATCACAGTTCAGGGGCTGGTAGCTGACACATCTCTTCTCAGAGATAAGCGCTGACAATTCCCTAGCTCACTTGTTCCCGTCTTTTCAGTTTTCTAACACAGTGGGGAGGCCTGTAGCCGACACATATCTTCTCAGAGATACGCTACCAGTGCCCTCACTCACTCATTTCCATTATGTATCATTATAACACAATTCATAGGCTTGTAGCTGCCACATCTCTTCTCAGAGATACTTCTACCCGTGCCCTAACCGTTTATTTCAGTCATTCGTTTTATTAATAAAATGAAGCATTATTTCCGCTTCATCTCTGTATCTGTGGCTATATGTGTATTCGGTTTTGTTCCTGCATAAAATATGGATCAGTGGTATCAGATTCAGGTTATGCCTCCGTGGGAATCAGGGTTTGAAACATATTTCAGTTTCAATGTTTTGCAGCAATCTTCAGCAAAATCCATGAATTTTTTTTGGGCGGTGAGTTTTCAGATCAGATATGAAACTTTTGGTGAAAAATTTACAAAAAAAAGACCAGATCTAGATTCCTTGCGAAAAAATACTCAAATTAAAAAACAAAATCAGCCGAATTGGAGTTCGAATGAGGGAGATATCGCTGATTCAAAATCAGAAATGTTGAAGCAATTTTTCTGACGACAATTCATGGACTGCAGCTCTCCTGTCATTTCTTGTAGTTTTAAGTGGGAAATTTCAGATAAATGGTTTCCGATCAGTTCTCCCCTTGAAATATCACCCAATTAAAAAAAAAAAAATCGATCGAATCGGAGTCCGGATGTGGGAGTTATTGTTGATTTAAAATCAACTGTTTTTTTTTATAGAAATTTTGTGATGGCTGGACAGTTCGAGCGCAAATATGAGAGTCTAGATTCTCTAGATAGCGATTTCAAATACATGGGAAGATGCAAAATTATCATTCTATTTCCAAAAATAGGCTATAATAAATATTTTGAGTTATATTGACTGGTTTATGCTCATTTTAAATCTGGAGCAGCATTCGGAGCTGGTTGCCTTTGGAGATGCGCCCTCCCACCCCGCTTTAATAGGCACCTGCTTCAAATTCATTAGTTTTAGCATTGTATCATTCGGCTTGGGTTATTTGGAGATGTTCCCTCCCACCCCAAGCTATGTAGGCACCTGCTACTTCATCAACCATCAGCATCACGATTATGGGTCGACCGCAAAAAATCATTCTCATCGAAGTCCATTTGCTAGGTCGCACACTGTTAGTATCACAGTTGGTCACAAGCATTACAGGGTATCTCTATCCTTGGATATTTTTTTTTCATGGTTTTACTTCATCCACAAACCCACACTTCATCGAAGTCCATTTTCTAGGCCACACACTGTCAAATATCACAGTTGGTCACAAGCATTACAGGGTATCTCTATCCTCGGATCTTCGTTCATCATGGTTATGAGTTAACTACACAAAATCCTTCTCTCTAGTGGCTCTTCATATTCAACAAAGGCTTCTCAAGAGGGAACTTCAGGCAATGCGGACCATTGCTTCTTAAGGAGGGAGGAATGATCCGAATGGAAAATGACATCCATGCATGGTATTCATCCACCCATGTTATCCATCCACCCATGGAATTTACCCATGGTATTGTAAATGACATCGACCCAGGGTATTCATTTTCCTATGATATTGTAAGTGACATCTATCCATGATATTCATTCATCCATGGTATGTATCCACCAATAGTATTCATCCACACATGGAATTTACCTATGGTATTGTAAGTGGTATCCACCCATAGTATTTACCCATGGTATCGACCCATGGTATCCACCTATGGTATCTAGTCATAATATTGTAACTCAAAAAAGGCTATAAATAAGAAGCCTCACTTTGTAAAAGGATAGATTTTCCACCACAATGTAGCTTCTAAATTTATTCTCTGTTTTAATAAAAAAAGTTTCTTTGTGGTTTTATTTTCTTTGGATTCTCTCTTTTTTTCTGGCATTGTAATTTTTCATATCTTGTCAGATCCATTTCAAATTTTTATATCTTTGGGGCCTCCTCGCAATATCTGGATCAAGAATGAAGACCAAAGACATAGATGTTTATTGAGGAAACGAGTCAAATGGAAACTCTTGCAAAAGAAATGGAATTCCAAGATGATAATCAAGTTTGGAGAACTTGAAAAAATACATATTACTTTGTTGGAGAAGGAGAGACTCAAAGGAATTGAGTCACAAAAAAGAGGAATTTTTGAAACCCAGAAAGTCCAATGTGGAATATTGGTGCCTGAAGCATCAAATGAGGCCGAAAGGTCTTGTATTTTTAAAATTGATAGCTTGTTTGTGAATGAAGGTAAAGTACTAAATGAAGAGTTTGTTGCTATGAAGGAGAAGAAAATTATGACATCTAATGGCCATAACAAAGATCCAGAAAGATATTATGATCAAGAAGAAGTTATTTATGAACCTGGAAGGAATTTGGATGATAGTTATTCATTCCATGAATTTGAGTTATCAACTCAATTAGAGAAAGAGACATAATCCAAAGAAGCCGAGACCAAAAAAACTGTAAGAAAGGGGAAGAAGACGCCAAGGAAGAATAATTCAAATGAAGTTTGGAAGAGATGAAACTTATAGAAACAATGACTGATACAGATGTGAAGGCTGTGGAAGCTGAGATAAAGAAGGAGGAAATAGAGGTTATGGTGACTGAAGATATTGAAGTTCCAACCTAATGGATGTTTCGAAGCATGAGTAAACTATTACTCTTTCTGAAACTATAACTGAATCGGTGACTGTCTCAGTGCCTTCAACTAATACTCCTATTGTTGATACTCAAACTGTAAAGGAAGAAGAAACGTCATCTGACCCTACACCAGTTAATAATGAAACTCCTGTTGAAGTCACTATTACCACAATAACTGAGAAGGTTGTATTGCAACCTGTAGAAAATGTTTCCCTATGGGGAGTTTCTCTTCTTCACAGCGTGGGTGATGTATGTACTGGCGTGATTCTATTGAAGTTTCTCCGGGGAAGATACTTCAATGTTTTTGATGCTGAAAAATAAAATTCTTTGGCATAAACGTTTTGGGTCTGACGATATTTTGGAAGAGGACTTTGGTACTGAGTGGAATGATGTGGCTTACATATATGGTTATGACAAGGAAGGACATCCAGTGTATTACAATAACTACGAAGCGCTCCAAAATAAGAAGCTCTACCTGAAGGCATTGAATGATGTTGGTGACCTCATTTTGCAATGGAGGATTCATTTATTAGGAAAGGAGATACAAAATCTGAGCTTCAATCCTAGAGGCATAAATTCAATGGTTCAAATTACCGATCTTGAAAGCATGCCTAGTCTTGCAAAGTGGGATTTGCAACTACTTACCAAAAAGGCGTTGACAATTCTTCAAGACAATTATGCAGAGTTTGTTTCTAGGAAGATATTTATCAATGCACCTTGGTGGTATGTGGTAATGAGCACAATGATATCTCCATTTGTATGACAATGAACTAAAAGCAAGTTTGTTGTTTCTTGTCTTGCCAGAGTGACAGAGATCTTGTTCAAGTACATTTCACCAGATTATGTGCCAATACAATATGGTGGTTTGAGCAGAGAAAATGACACAAAATTATATACAACAGATGAGGAAGTTTTGGAGTTGTTCATAAAACCAGGAGTAAAACATATTGTTGAGATTCCTGCTACAGAGGTTGGATCCACACTGTTTGGGATATTGAATTTTTTGGCTAGGAAGTAACCTATGGAGAATATTTTTTACCTAATGCAGAACTAATTTATACTATTATCTTACAGAAAGTGAATAAAGTGGTTGTTGATGAAGAGCCTGTTCGAACCACATTAAAAATTTGGAGACAAGGAGAAAGAAATATGACAGGAACAAAAACACAACAACATGAAGAAGACATACTGGAGGACCAACATCAAAACATAGTTTGGAATCCTGCAGGTAGCAAGTAGTTGAGACCTGTAGCTATCACATAGAATTATAATACATAAAAGTGACAGACCTCATAGACAGGAGTCTATGATTTTTTTTCTACATTAGGAGTCTAATGGAGGAGCATCTTGCTCAGAAAAACATTGTATATTTGGTTAACTTATGGGGTGTGATGTTTAATTTGAAATTTAATTTGTTAGTAGGAAAATTTGTATATTTTTAATAAATTGAGTGAGAACATTTATGTGAGGTTTTAAATGTAAATATTCTCAATTAGTGTAAGAATATAAGAGATTATTGACTTTTAAAGATATCATAGAGATCTTAGGGGTTAGGAGATCCTAAGATAGATAATTAGTTGAGTTAAAAGAGGAATTAGAGGATTTTTAGGATATGGTTGAGTTTATTGTGGATTTGAACCAAAAATGGTTGCAGAATCCTTTTTTTATACAATTTGGTAAGTCTCAATCGAGGTGTGTGTGAGAGAGTGATTAGATATGTGTAGAAGGCCAGTTTAATGTTGAAAATCAGGCCAAGTATTGTATTTTGAATCTGATTAATGAAATACTTTTTATGTTCTTTTGGAACCTGTAAATATCTCTATCCATGTATATAGTTGATGAATATTGCTAAATGTCAGAATTGTTAGGGTTGATATTTTTAGATTGGCCACATATGTGCAGACTTTGTATCAAATATTTTCTTTTTGCCATAAACTTTATCAGCTACGTGAGGAAATAAATATGAGGCCTCAAAATTTTGTAAGGCTTTATTTTGCATTACTTATGAAAATAGGGTTGGTCCTTACTTTTTTCAACTAGTTATTGTTGGATTATGGGAAGATTTATTTCTTGTGGCAGATTCAATAGCACAGCGGAAGCCTAGTAGTATTTATTGATCTATGTTTGGTCTCTTCAATGATGAGATCATGTGGGATGTTCTTAAAAAATTTGAGATGGCTCTCTTCTCCTGGTTTTTTCTGGGTTTGGAGGCTTCGAGTATTGTTGAAGAGAAGCTTTGTGTTAAGGGTATTGGCGGTTGTATTGCAATGACATCACTATTTATCTAGACTACGTCTATTTTAGTAGATCCAGGCATAATTTAAAGTTATTTCAACCCCAAATTAGTGGAAAAATGTCAATTACAAATCCATAAATTTAAGAACCCTTGGTTCGTACAACTAGATACTAGAGCCAAGAGAAGAGTGAGTGCTAAAGTACCAAATTTCTCTATTGAAATAGGTAGTCATCAGATTAAAGCTGAATTGAATATATTGCCATTAGGATCTTATGATATGTTGATTGGAATGGATTGGTTAGAAGGACACTGGTATGTAGTAAATTTTAAGGAAGAGTCCATTAGTTAACTTGCTAAAAATGGTGCAAGGCAAGAAATCTTGGGGGTTAAAAAGATAGTGGGGTTACGCCCCATTACTACTTCTCAATTAGGTAAATTTATTAGGAAAGGTTGAATGTTATATGATGTTCAAGATGGATTCTCTAATTCTAAGGATAAAACCACCACCATAGTAGACATACCAATAATCCAGGACTTTCCTTACTTATGTGTTGAGGATATACTAGGGTTTCCCCCAAAGCGAGACATTTAATTTACAATTAATTTAATTATGGGAGAAACACCAATGCCCAAGGCCGCATACCATATGAGTGTTCTTAAGTTAACCACACTAAAAATGAAGCTACAAGAACTGCTTGATAAGGGATACATATGTCCAAGCATGTCACCCTGGGGAGCCCCAGTATTATTTTTGAGGAAAAAGGATGACACCCTGAGACTTTGCATTGATTATAGGCGGCTTAATAAGTTAATGATCATGAAAAAATACATGTTTCCATGAATTGATGATATATATGATCAAGTCAAATCGCGATAATTTTTTCTAAAATTTATTTACGATTAGGGTATAATTAGATTCAGGTAAAGGAGGAGGACATTTTTAAAACAACATTTAGAACTCGTTATCATCACTACAAATTTGTGCTCTTACCTTTTGGGTTGAACAACGCACCAACGAAATTCATGAGTCTAATGCATAGTATTTTCCACCCTTTTCTTGATATTTTTGTTTTTATATTTATAGATGAAATTTTAATTTATTACAAAATGTTAGAGGAACATAAATAACACCTGCGCATAGTGTTTCAAGTCTAATGGGAGCATCAATTGTATGCTAAATTTAGAAAATGTGATTTTTATAAAAATCAAATTCAATATCTCGGGCATGTCATTTCTCCTGAAAATATCAAAACTATTATGGATCATCATGTACCTATAAATGTAGCATATATATGGTCATTCATGGGTCTGGTAGGGCATTATCATTGTTTTATTGATGGATTATCTCAAATTTCTTACCCCATTACCTCATTGAAAAATAAAGGGAGATTTTTTAAGTGGACCAGCGAATGTCAACAAATTTTTGAGAAGTTAAAACAATTACTAAACACCACCCATATATTAAATATTTTTTATTCGATCAAGGAGTTCATGATCTACACAAATGCCTAGCAAGAAGGGGTAGGGTCAGTGCTGAAACAATATGTGAAGGTGATAGCATCTGAGTCACGAAAGTTAAAATAACACGAACAAATATATTTTTCTTATGATTTAGAACTAACTGATGTGATCCATGCATTGAAATTTTGGAGGTGTTGGGACTACATTTTGTCTTATATTTACTCAAAATATCTCATATTATTGTTTGGTTAAATGATTACTGTTGTGAATATTTTTTACTTTCCTCGTTATAACATGACTAAAACATTATTAATTAAGGTTTGTATGTTGCAGGTTTAAAAATTAATTTGATCATGCTTTTATACACCCTTTCAACCTGCATTTACCTGCTTGCACCATGTGTAATATCTGAAAAAGGGAAAATGTAGTAATAATTAAACACAATATAAGAACTGCAACTAAGTAAACAATAAATCTAAATAAAACATCACAATATACATAGAATCTGAGCCATTTTATTATGTGGAGATGAATCAGTTACACAATGTAAAAAAAATGAGTAGATCTAGCCTAAGAGAAGGCCTGGAATCACCCTACAATGGTGCTGCTGTTAGGTAAACTTGACTCGGGATAGAGTCAAATTTGACTAGGGAAAATAGTAGTGGTTTTTGGGGCACATGTTTTTGTGCACCCATGTTTTAGAGCCCATGGTATTTCATGTAATGGAGCCTATAAAAAGGCTGGGAAGACTTCATTGTAATATAGTCCTGGAGGTGAGCGGTGAAGGCTCACTTGGCCGAATTGGCCAGGGTTTGGGCCAATGGTTAATGAAATTTCATTGGTTGGGTTTTTCCCCGGATTTGGGGTTTTCCCAGATAAAAATTTGTGTTTATGTTTATTATTTTTTGTTGGGTCTCTTTATATTTATTTCTCTCGGTAAATGTTGATTTATCTCTCAGTAAATATTTATTATTTCTGCTGTAAAATATTAACAACCGGTATCAGAGCCAAAGGTATATTTGGCTGATAAACTCGTAGGAAAGAAGGGTTCTTGGTTCGAGTGGGAGCAATGGAGGAAGATGCTAAGTTTAGGGTCGAGAAATTTAACAGCCAAAACTTCCCGCTGTGGAAGATGCAGATGGAATATTATCTGTATCAGAAAGATCTGTACCTACCATTAAGCGGAAAAGCAAAGAAGCTGGCAGCCATGATAGACATGGAATGGAACATTCTCGATAGAAAGGCACTCATAACAGTACGGTTGTGCCTTGTGGCATCAGTCACCTTCAATATTTCGAAGGAAACAACAACAGAGGGTTTGATGCAGATGTTGGCGAAATTATATGAAAATCCCTCGACCTCAAACAAGGTATTTCTTATGAAACAACTATTTAATATGAAGATGTCGGAAGGTGGATATGTTGCAGACCATTTAAATGATTTTAATACAATGACCAGTCAGTTAAGTTCTATAGGGGTAAACTTTGATGATGAAAGTAGAGCTCTGTTATTTTTGTGCTCATTGCTAGAGAGTTGGAATGGTTTAGTAACGGCCATTAGTAACTCTGTCTCTGGATCTAGTACTTTAAAGTTTGATGATGTTTTCGGTGCTATCCTTAGTGAGGAAATGCAACGGAAAAGCTCCGGTGAAACATCAGGTAATGCTTTGAGTGCAGAGTCTAGGGGAAGAAGAATGGAAAGAGGAAAGAGCTCAAGATATCGCAGTAAATCAAGGAAAGGCAGATCCAAGTCCAGATCAGGGATAGTGTGCTGGAAATGCAGAAATAAAGGACACCTAAAGAAAGACTGTAGATCTCGAAAGGGAAAAGAAGGAGATGCACAACAAGAAAATAATCATGAAGCAAATGTGAAAGGTGATGTGTTACAAGATGCTTTGATTCTTTCTTTCGAAAATGTTACTGATTCTTTGGTTGTAGATTCAGGGGCTTCATTCCATGCCACACCTGATAAGAAATATTTTCATGACTATGTTCAAGGAGATTTTGGACAAGTTCGTTTGGGTGATGATAAACCCTATAAAATTGTTGGAATGGGTAAAGTTCTTGTAAAATAGCAGAATGGAAACCAATGGCTAATAAATGAGGTAAGGCATGTTCCAGATCTAAAGAAAAATCTGATTTCAACAGGGCAGTTAGGCGGTGAAGGTTGTGTGACAACTTTCACAGATAAAGCTTGGAAGGTCACCAAAGGAGCCCTGGTAATAGAAAAAGGAGAAAATGTTGGTACATTGTATTTATGCAATGGTATTTCTAACTCTGTTAATGCTTTAACTTCCAAAGGAGCAGATGCAGCACTATGGCATCATAGGCTCGGACATATGAGTGAGAAGGGGATGAAGATTCTTCAATCAAGAAATTTGTTGCCAAGTTTGAAGAATGTTGATTTGGATTTCTGTGAGAATTTCATTTATGGAAAACAAAAGAGAGTCATATTTCTCAGAGTTGGGAAAGAAAAGAAGAGCGAAAAATTGGAGCTTGTGCATACAGATGTATGGGGACCTGCTCAGGTATCATCTCTCGGTGGCTCTCACTATTATGTTACATTTATTGATGATGCAACTAGAAAAACTTGGATTTATTGTATTCAAAATAAATATGATGTATTTGATACTTTCAAGAAATGGAAAGCTTTGGTTGAGATTGAGACAGGAAAGAAGTTAAAGTGTCTCAGATCAGACAATGGAGGTGAATATTGCAGCAAAGAGTTTGATAGGTACTGTTCATAGCATGGAATTCATAGAGAGAAGACAGTTCCAAGAACACCACAAGAAAATGGTGTGTCAGAAAGGATGAACAGAACAATCATGGAGCATGCAAGGTGCATGAGATTGCATGCAGGATTGCCTTTACAATTTTTGGCAGATGTTGTAGATACTATTGTTTATCTAATAAACAGAGGGCCTTCAAGTTCCTTGGATGGTGGTATTCCAGAGGATTCAAGCATGGACAGGTAAAAAGGTAAACTATTATTTTTTAAAGCCATTTGGTTGTGAGGCCTTTGTCCATATTAATAAAGAAAATAGAACAAATCTTGAGGAAAAATCAAAGAAATGTACCTTTATTGGATATGGTGCTAATGATTTTTTTTATTGCTTATATGATTATGAAAATCACAAAATCATTAGGAGCAGAGATGTAATATTCAATGAAAAGGTCTTGTATAAGAATCTGTTGCAGGAAAATAGACAGGAAAAGGAAAGCAAGGAATATGCAGTTCTTGATGAGATAACTGAAAAGGTAAAGGTGCCTGAAAATGATAATAATAAACAACCATAGCAGCAGCAACCACCACAACATCAACAGGCACCTCAAACACCTGAAAGTGGTGTTAGAAGATCTACCAGGATAAGTAGACCCCCTAAACAATACTCTCCTTCATTATATTATTTATTGCTGACTGATTTTGGTGAACCTGAATGTTATGAAGAAGCAGTGCAGGTTGAAACAGGAAGAAGTGGGAGCTAGCCATGGAAGAAGAGATGGACTCCTTAATGCATAACCAGACTTGGGACTTAGTCAGGTTGCCTGCAGGTAAAACTAAATTGCAGAATAAATGGGTTTACAGGCTGAAGGAAGAAGATGGAGGAAAACATAGGTACAAAGCTAGACTTGTGGTGAAGGGGTTTGCACAGAATAAAGGTATTGATTTTGATGAAATATTTTCTCCTGTTGTTAATATGACTTCAATCAGAACTATCTTAAGTCTTGTAGCATCGGAAGATTTACATCTTCAACAGTTAGATGTAAAGACAACATTTCTCCATGGAGATTTGGAGGAAGAGATATACATGCAGCAACCAGAAGGATATGAGGTCAAAGGGAAAGAAAAATTGGTGTGCAGGTTGAAGAAGAGCTTGTATGGGTTAAAACAGGCTCCAAGGTAGTGGTATCTAAAATTTGACAAGTTTATGTTTGAACAAGGTTATACTAGATGTCACTCTGATCATTGTGTTTATCTAAAAAGGAAAAATGATGGCAGCTATATTATATTGTTATTGTATGTAAATGACATGATTGTTGCAGGATCTAACATGCAGGAAATAAATGTGCTCAAAAGAAAATTGGAAAATTCATTTGCAATGAAGGATTTGGGAGCTGCAAAACAAATCCTTGGTATGAGGATAACTAGAGACAGGAAAAATCGCAAATTAACACTGTCTCAGAATGAGTACATAGAAAAGGTGTTGAAAAGATTTAATATGCATAATGCAAAACCTGTTAGTACACCTTTTTCTAGCCATTTCAAACTTAGTAAGGAGATCTTCCCAAAGACCCAAGAAGACATGGATTATATGTCTAAAGTTCCATATCCATCAGCAGTTGGAAGCTTAATGTATGCAATGGTCCGCACAAGGCTTGATATTGCACATGCAGTGGGAGTTGTAAGCAGGTACATGAATAATCCAGGAAAATAACATTGGATGGTAGTAAAATGGATTCTCAGATATTTGAGAGGTACCACAAATCAAGCATTATGCTTTGGTGGTTCAAACATTGCTCTACAGGGATATGTTGATGCAGATATGGTAGGTGACAGAGATAATAGGAGGAGCACTACAGGATATGTATTTACTGTAGGTGGAACAGCTGTCAGTTGGGTTTCAAAAATCCAAAGTGTTGTTGCACTTTCAACAACAGAAACAGAGTATGTTGCTGCTACAGAGGCTAGTAAAGAAATGATTTGGTTACAAAGGCTTATGGGTGAATTGGGTAAGAAGCATGATATGGGCACGTTATACAGTGATAGCCAAAGTGCCATTCATCTTGCAAAGAAATCAACATCTCATTCCAGGACTAAACACATACATCTCAAGTACCATTTCATACGATCAGTATTGGAAGATGGAGAGTTGAAGCTGGAAAAGATACACACTAGCCATAATCCTGCAGATATGCTAACAAAAGTTGTAACAAGGGAGAAACTGAAAATGTGCTTAGTTTCAATTGGTATTCAAGGATGATGATGAAGATGAGGAACAACTAGGTCCAAAGAGGAGTCATTGTCCAGCAAATGAAGTAGCGGTGGAGTTGATACAATCAGTCTCCAAGTGGGAGATTGTTGGGTGTGGAGCCTGATTTTCTTCCAAATTCAGAGATCCTTGTTTTAGCTGGATGTATACCCTAGGAAAATTGTACACCCTTGCACGCTGGGGGGAATTTTCCCCCCCGCGGGGTCCAGGGGCCAGCGGTCCCTCGGCGGGGTTTTCGGGGGCAACGCCCCCAAAGCCAAAAATAGATGTAAAAGTTCCTTGTAAAATTATAGTAATTTCTATTCAATCTGGGCCGTTCATTACGCGGATGATCTAGCGGTAGAAGTTATGTTTAGTTTAGGGTTTTTTGCCCTAGAAGTCAACCCCTCACTTTTATGAGTGTATTGTATTGCGGCTGCGCATTGTATGTGTATTCTCCGAGCAGGAAACTGATAGGGAGACTGTGAGAGAGAACAGAGGATATTATAACGGATCTACTGTAGGTTTTGTCTCTTCATTTTTGCTGGATAATAGAAAGGAAAGACTAGCTTTTCAGGGTGGGCGTAGCCTAAACTGGGTGAACCACGTATATCTGTGTCTCTCTGGTTTTTATGAATTAGTTACACAATGTACAAAAAATGAGTATATATAGCCTAAGAGAAGGCCTGAAAGCACCCTAGAATGGTGCTGCAACTAGCACTACGTAAATTATGAGCTTACAGAAGCAATACTGCGTTGTCCCTGCTGCTACTGATATACATTTAAATGTTGCAAAGGAAAATGCAAATCTAGGGAGCTTATGAGCTCTGATGATGCCAATATTTAAGGTCTGGCCAATGTAATGGGTTCCCAAGATAACCTAGAAAGGATTCTCCAGATCTACAACTTTGGAAAATCACCCTTCTAGGGTTTGATCCTTAATCTGCTGGGATTACAGATCTAAAGCTAGATCTGACAAATAGATGGCTGAAATATTTCACAGAATCAAATCTAAGCTTGAAGGATTGATCCCTCCTTTATATCTACAAGCTAGAAGCTCTAGATCTAGCTTCTCAATCCTCCAATGATGATTATAGCAACTACAACACAACTACTCATAAAAACTGCAATGTAAGGGAAAGAGAGGCTCTATGCCTGTTGAACCCTTGGTTGGTACAACTAGATACTAGAGCCAAGAGAAGAGTGATTGCTAAAGTACCAAATTTCTCTATTGAAATAGGGAGTCATCAGATTAAAGCTGAATTGAATATATTGCCATTAGGATCTTATGATATGTTGATTAGAATGGATTGGTTAGAAGGACACTAATATGTAGTAAATTTTAAGGAAGAGTCCATTAGTTAACTTGCTAAAAATGGCGCAAGGCAAGGAATCTGGGGGGTTAAAAAGATAGAGAGGTTACGCCCCATTACTACTTCTCAATTAGGTAAATGTATTAGGAAAGGTTGAATGCTATATGATGTTCAATATGGATTCTCCAATTCTAAGGATAAAACCACCACCTTAGTAGACATACCAATTGTTAGCCCCCCTATGAAGTTCTTGACAAGCAAGCTGGGGGTTATGTCATTTTGGAGACCTTCAAGGAATGCATCTCCCCTGAAGATACATTATCCTTGAAGTCTCTTTGTACTTTGCCTTTCACCAGTCTCCTCTGTTGGTTCTTTCCCCTGAGGCCCGCACTTATCTCTTATACCCTTGCAAAATGTCCCTCTTTTTCCCTTTTTCCTCCTTCTATCAAGGTTCCTTTTCCTCCCTTCTAATTCTACCATTACCCTCTTAAACTCCCCCCTAAGCCCCCTTTTAATCTCACCCTTGCCCTTTGTTAAAACTTGGCACCTTTTCTTCCCCCTATCACTATCATCCTCGTGTCTTGAATTGCATGAAAATGGTTACAAAACCCACTCTAAACATTATGTTGAGCCTAGCCCCTTTCGCAATTATCCCCCGCACTTTTTTCCCATGAGTCCTAGCGTCGTGACCAATGCTAAATCCGTCGGGCGCTTAGCTCCCCCAAACCTTTCTCCACGCGAAAATAATCAAAAAACCTTTATAAACGCGCACTGGTGGCGCGCTGGCGGCATGTGGTGGTGCATGGGCGGAGCCACCACAAAAATGGTGGTTACGGGGGTTGCCATTTGCGTATACAAACCAAACGAGGTGAGGCCCCGTAGTACATATTGGCCATTGATTGGCGGTCAAACCCTGATCGACTGGTCAACTACGGGGGGTACACATTCCGTTAAACTCCGCGCTGGTCGACCTCGTACTCCATCGATCTATTCAAACTTGTTTCCGAGTTAACCCTGCGCTGTTTAGATCTCCGCCGTCCAATTAATATATGATCCGACGGCGCGGAGCACGCTCGAAATGGTGGTCCCCACTCCACGCGGTGTTTTCCAAAACTGCATGGTTTATTCCGCACCACTTTCCGCATGTTGGCGGTTTTTCCCAGAGGACCAGCGATTCCACCCATCGTTTGACACCTGTCTTTGGTACGGTGGCAAAACCGCTTTCATTTCGCGCATTAATCTTCAGTTCAAAGTCGCGCAGCGGAATCTATGTGAACCGTCCGATCTCGAGCGCTTCATCCTACAGTCGTAATTCATGGAAGCTGCGCCCCCCGTTAACCTGCCTCCTCCGTATCCCAGGTCCACATTCCGTCGTGTTTCCGCCATAGATCTCCACCCCATCGACGATCCAGATTCATCCGTTCGTCGTTGACTATTTCGTGGTCTCCCGGTCCCGCCACGTCACCTCCACGTGTATGCCCCATACATTCTCCATTTCTGTCACTATATCTTTGGTTTTGTCGTGTTTTTTAATGTTTTCATTCGTCTATTACGTGTATTCGCTTTGTGTTTCATTATTCCTCCACCAGAGCATTCTGTCATCGTTTTTCGCGATTTCTCCCCAGTTCTCCATCTGCATGGCTATTTTCCACGACCACATCTTGTCCTCGCCGCCTTCATCATTCCTGTCCATGGTTTTCCTCACAGGTGGGTTGTTTTGCAGGGTTTTCAATGGTGAATGTCTGACATAATTGCATAACCTCTGTTACAGTGACGGAGAAGTCGATGAAGGTCGTCTTCAGCGGCTGAATTTATGAGAGATGGCCCGGGAAGGTAAAGACAAGACTGTCATTTAAGGAACAGGCCTAAAACTCTGTGGAAAACCCTCTGGTGCCATTAAAGCTCGAGCTAACCTGTCAGAGGCAGAAATGAAGCAGCAGAGTATTACAGGACAGCAGAAAGCTCAAGGCAAGAAAAAGAAGACTTTAGAGCTCCTTCAGGGATTTGTAGAAGGCAAAGCAGCAGTTTGAAGACCCCGAGGATCGATCCAAAAGATCCTGAGCACGGTGAAAGGTACCATCAGGGTTATTTGTCAGCAGGATGTCTTTCTTCATCAAGTACAAAGCATCCATACTGCTTTTATTATGCAGAATGTCCCTGAAAGAATTTCCGACCTAACTACAATTCAAAAAACAGTCAGACATTTATGAGACAGACCTTCCTAGCAGTTTATTTCATTTTTTGTTCAAATCACCTGGAGTACAACAAGCCAAAAGGTAAAGATCATATCCAAAGCAGATCATTCTTTCACAAGGAATGTGACAGAGATTAAATACATAGCAGGTCAAGTAGAATGGGTTTCGGCCCTGCATTCATTGTTGTGTTTAAAGATACATTTAATTTTCACCTACTCCTTCAGTCGATCTTAGGCTCACCCTTTGCTATAAAGCACAGAAGGAAACTTTGTAATGGTTGTTGATGAGATATCAGTGGAACACAAGTTTTTTCCTCTTGAGACAAGTTCTTTTTGTATATTGTAAGATATACTGAGATTATATGTATTCAGACTGAATGTTCAAGCTGTGGGCTATGATGTACCTGATTGGTGTTGTTTTTAATATGACAAGCATGTTTCTTTGGATCCTGATCTAAAGCAGCTAGTGATGTTTTCCTTTCTCTGTATTTGTGACTGACTTGCTTTCATTTCATCATGTTTCTTCAGGCTTGCATCAGAAGTTTGGCATAAGATTTACCCTTGATAGGTACCTTATGTTGCTTCTCTCCCAGTCTTTTATGTTTTCTGCTTATATGTGTATGTGAATGTTGATTTCAATTGGTTTAACCAGTGTAGTGGATGTTATTGCCTGCTCTCTGATGTATGAATTAATGAAATTGGTGTTTAGATGTTCTTGTTGGCATTAGTTTAATATGCTGAGAACACTGGAGGTCTAGAATCTGGTCTTTGCCCCTCTAGGATCTTTCCATCCCAATTAAACCTTTCCAAGATCCCTTGTTTTGCCTCTAATTCTGTCCAAGCAGGCCTGAAGTTAAATGACCTCTGGCCTGATCTATAGACAGAGTTGGATGGTTCTCCTTCACTCATTTTAAATCCTTAATGTCCCATCCCACCAATCATCCTTTAAGATCCAAATGCTCTAGATGACTAGCCCAACTGAAAGCTTGCACATTGATTACAAATAAATCCTTTCTCAACTCCATAGCCCAATGGTTTTGATGTTCTCTGAGTTATATATCTCTGCCTAAGCTTCCTCTTTTCTCATCCTTGTATTATATTGGTCCTGCTTTTCCTGATTCCCTCCAACCAAACACAAACAATGAAACCAACAACCCTGAGCCTACAACTAGCCTAAAATCATAACTTAGAGCTTCAAAGACATACACTTTGACTCATATAGAGAGATCCCTCTCTGGACCTAGGAGGGATAGATCCTAAGGTCCCAAAGTTGTTCTATGTTGTCTCATCTTTTGGTCTCTGTCAACCTCGCCAAAACATGGGAACCCCAACATAATGGCGACTTCGCTGGGGAATTGAGTGCATTACACTTTGAAAATCCCTAGGCATTCAAACCCACAAATCTCTGGTTAGATTGGTAGAAATTCATCCCTTTCTTGAATCAGCCTCCATTCGTTGTGTGCCTCATACTCTTAGACAGAGCCTGGGAAGGGCCAGGTAGCCTCCGGATCTCACCCTCTTCGGAGGTGACATATCTGGTAAACGCCCTCCCAGTCAATCTCTGGTTGGAATTTGTTGTGTTTTGAGGTTATTCCTGAAAGGTGACATTACCTAATTGCTGATGGTGGACATTAGCCTACTTCAAACAGAAAAATTCATCCACCTGGCGACTCCACACCCCCTATGATCCAAAGACCAAATGACTCCACTGGTGAAGGAAACTGAACTGGTTGAGGAGAAGCAGTAGCCTTCCTTGCAAAAGCATGAATCCAAACATGGACAGGGATGCAAAGTATGATTCTTTGTGCGATCAATTAATTGAATTAACAGAAACGTTTGGTGAAATGCTAAAGATACACATGGCTAATATGAATACAGATGATGACTATTTTGAGCAGCCTATGCATCTTTCAGAGCAAGAAAAAACTCAAGACCGAGAAGGTGAGCAAGATATGTATGATGTTCAAGAATATATAGAAGATGAGGAGGTTAGTGATCAGGAACTGCCTGATTGCCTACCTATGCCTTGTGTTATGCTAACCAAAGAACATTAGGACCTATTAGCAAAGGCTGATAAGGAAAGTTGCCTTGAGGAAGCAGAAGACTATATAGAAGAGGCAGAACCTGGTGTGGAAGATGAGGCTCAAGAAAACATCCAGCCTCCAAATCAGCTAATACAAGAGAAAGAGGACTGCTGTGCTTCTGTCCATGATGAAAGGGAAACCCCTCCTTTGACAGAAGAAGAGATTGAGCGGATATTAAACCAACAGTCCACCCCAGAAATATTCTATGGAACACACGCTCCTGCTCAGTCATTATCAGAGTTTGATGATTCAGATTCAGAAGACTCCTCTGTGGTTCAGAATGAAGAAAGACCTGTTGAGAATCCGATGGGTTTGAAGGGTGACATTACTTACAGTTATGATTTCCCTTTTTACAATCTGTTTGATGATGAGTGTTTTCAAAGGGAAGCCGAGCCTGCAGGACCATCATCCTAAGATTCATGGGAGGAAGATCAGAGCCAACAACTCCAAAGAAGTAATGAAACTGGTCAGCCTATCTATGACACTGATGGGGAGAGTTATGACGGTATAATAGCAGATGAAGATTCTATGAATCTTCATGCTGCTTCACCACAAATCATCAGTGAGATTGGAAACCAGTAGTTGTTCTTTTCAGAAGATGAGGAGGAAAGCAAAGAAGAGATTCTTGAGAAGAATGTAAGCAAGGAGCATTCTCTTGAAAAGGAGGAAGCAATGGAATAGGTCCCTGCTCAAGAATACATCGATCTTCTCACAGAGCTCAGCACCTCAGAGAAAAATATATCAGAGCTCTAGGAGGACAACACTGCCATATATGATGAGTCCTCTAGTTCAGAATATGAAGAAGATTCTCTTCTTCAAGAGAGTCTTATCCTTGATCCAGTGGAAGAAGAGGAAGTCCTGGTTGAAGCCTTCTTGCCAGATATTCATAACCAGGTATCATTTCATGATCCTTATGCACATTTCCTGCATATGCTTGAAGAAGGATCAAGGGTCTTTTTGAGCAGCATGTTGCAAATGGAGAGAACATTTTTCGAGGCTGTTGTTATGGGACAAGAAGAGTGGGAGCTGCCCTGCCTATCCAGCATGCTCAAGGAGTTGAGCAAGAAAGGCCAGCCATGGGATCATCTGATGGGTTGGTTACATTGGAAGACCATGTTTGTAAGCTAGAATTGTAAATATTTCAGTAGATTAGGGTAGGTAGGAAAAGCTCAATAAAGCTCAGCCTATGAGCATGTAGTTAGTTGTTTCATTTTCTGTCTTAGAATGTAGAGAAGAAACCTGTTAGACAGTCTAATCCTAGCAGGTAGTAGTGTAGGTAGAGAAACATATGAGGCCAATAGTTTAACCTGGTCTCATGGAGCAATAAGGTTAGATCTAGAATAGGTTGTTTTTGTTTTAAAAATAAAATGATGTAAAGGGTCTGCTAGTTCAAATGCACCCAAGGGAACATTTTTAGAGCTGTAGTTTGGGTAGGTAGATTGGTTGGGAAAATGTCTCTGTTGATTTGTGTGTCTAACATTTTTGTGGCAGCTGAAAAACAAAGAAGAGAGATGGCTCATGATAGCAGGCACCTGGCCTACTCCAAAAATCATATCTGGTTTCTTGTCTCCTCCAAGGAGAAGCCATCCTCATGTGGAGCCACTGTTAGCCCCCCTATGAAATTCTTGACAAGCAAGCTGGGGGTTATGTCATTTTGGAGACCTTCAAGGAATGCATCTCCCCTGAAGATACATTATCCTTGAAGTCTCTCTGTACTTTTCCTTTCACCAGTCTCCTATGTTGGTTCTTTCCCCTGAGGCCCGCACTTATCTCTTATAACCCTGCAAAATTTCCCTCTTTTCCCCTTTTTCCTCCTTCTGTCAAGGTTCCTTTTCCTCCCTTCTAATTCTACCATTACCCTCTTAAACTCCCCCCTAAGCCCCCTTTTAATCTCACCCTTGCCCTTTGTTAAACCTTGGCACCTTTTCTTCCCCCTATTGCTATCATCCTCGGGTCTTGAATTGAATGAAAATGGTTACAAAACCCACTCTAAACATTATGTTGAGCCTAGCCCCTTTCGCAATTATCCCCCGCACTTTTTTCCCATGAGTCCTATTGCCGTGACCAATGCTAAATCCGTCGGGCGCTTAGCTCCCCCAAACCTTTCTTCGCGTGAAAATCATAAAAAAACCTTTATAAACACACATTGGTGGCGCGCTGGCAGAATGTGGTGGTGCATGGGCAGAGCCACCACAAAAATGGTGGTTACGGGGGATGCCATTTGCCCGTACAGACCAAATGAGGTGAGGCCCCGTAGTACATATTGGCCGTTGATCGGCGGTCAAACCCCGATCGACTGGTCAACTACGGGGGGTACACATCGCGTTAAACTCCATGCTGGTCGACCTCCCGTACTCCGTCGATCTGTTCAAACTTGCTGCCGAGTTAACCCTGCGTTGTTCAGATCTCCGCCATCCAATTAATATATGATCTGACGGCGCGGAGCACGCCCGAAATGGTGGTCCCCACTCCATGCGCTGTTTTCCAAAACTGCCTGGTTTATTCCGCACCACTTTCCGCATGCTGGCGGTTTTTCCCAGAGGACCAGCAATTCCACCCATCGTTTGACACTTGTCTTTGGTACGGCGACAAAACCGCTTTCATTTCGTGCATTAATATTCGGTTCAAAGTTGCGCAGCAGAATCTATGTGAACCGTCCGATCTCGAGCGCTTCATCCTACGGTCATAATTCATCGAAGCTACGCCCCCCGTTAATCTGCCTCCTCCATATCCCGGGTCCACATTCCGTCGTGTTTCTGCTGTAGATCTCCACCCATCAACGGTCCAGATTCATCCGTTCGTCGTTGACTATTCCATGGTCTCCCGGTCCCGCCACGTCACCTCCACGTGTACGCCCCGTACATTCTCCATTTCTGTCACTATATCTTTGGTTTTGTCGTGTTTTTTAATGTTTTCATTCATCTATTACGTGTATTCGCTCTGTGTTTCATTATTCCTCCACTAGAGCATTCTGTCATCATTTTTCGCATTTTCTCCCCAGTTCTCCGTCTGCATGGCTATTTTCCATGACCACATCTTGTCCTCGTCGCCTTCATCATCCCTGTCCATGGTTTTCCTCACAGGTGGGTTGTTTTGCAAGGTTTTCAACGGTGAATGTTTGCCATAATTGCAGAACCTCTGTTACAGTGACGGAGAAGTCGATGAAGGTCGTCTTCAGCAGCTGAATTTATGAGAGATGGCCCGGGAAGGTAAAGACAAGACTATCATTTAAGGAATAGGCCTAAAACTCTGTGGAAAACCCTCTGGTGCCATTAAAGCTCAAGCTAACCTGTCAGAGGTAGAAATGAAGCAGCAGAGTATTACAGGACAGCAGAAAGCTCAAGGCAAGAATCAGAAGGCTTTAGAGCTCCTTCAGGGATTTGTAGAAGGCAAAGCAGCAGTTTGAAGACCCCCGAGGATCGATCCAAAAGATCCTGAGCAAGGTGAAAGGTACCATCAGGGTTATTTGTCAGCAGGATGTCTTTCTTCATCAGGTACAAAGCATCCATACTGCTTTTATTATGCAGAATGTCCCTGAAAGAATTTCCGACCTAACTACAATTCAAAAAACAGTCAGACATTTATGAGACAGACCTTCCTAGCAGTTTATTTCATTTTTTGTTCAAATCACCTGGAGTACAACAAGCCAAAAGGTCAAGATCATATCCAAAGTAGATCATTCTTTCACAAGGAAGGTGACAGAGATTAAATACATAGAAGGTCAATCAGAATGGGTTTCAGCCCTGAATTCATTGTTGTGTTTAAAGATACATTTAATTTTCACCTACTCCTTCAGTCGATATTAGGCTCACCCTTTGCTATAAAGCACAGAAGGAAAATTTGTAATGGTTGTTGATGAGATATCAGTGGAACGCAAGTGTTTTCCTCTTGAGACAAGTTCTTTGTGTATATTGTAAGATAGACTGAGATTAGATGTATTCAGACTGAATGTTCAAGCTGTGGGCTATGATGTACCTGATTGGTGTTGTTTTTAATATGACAAGCATGTTTCTTTGGATCCTGATCTAAAGCAGCTGGTGATGTTTTCCTTTCTCTGTATTTGTGACTGACTTGCTTTCATTTCATCATGTTTCTTCAGGCTCGCATAAGAAGTTTGGCATAATATTTACCCTTGATAGGTACCTTATGTTGTTGCTCTCCCAGTCTTTTATGTTTTCTGCTTATATGTGTATCTGAATGTTTATTTCAATTGGTTTAACCAGTGTAGTGGATGTTATTGCCTGCTCTCTGATGTATGAATTAATGAAATCAGTGTTTAGATGTTCTTGTTGGGATTGGTTGAATATGCTGAGAACACTGGAGGTCTAGAATCTGGTCTCTGCCCCTCTAGGATCTTTCCATCCCAATTAAACCTTTCCAAGATCCCTTGTTTTTCCTCTAATTCTGTCCAAGCAGGCCTGAAGTTAAATGACCTCTGGCCTGATCTATAGACAGAGTTGGATGGTTCTCCTTCACTCATTTTCAATCCTTAATGTCCCATCCCACCAATCATCCTTTAAGATCCAAATGCTCTAGATGACTAGCCCAACTGAAAGCTTGCACATTGATTACAAATAAATCCTTTCTCGACTCCATAGCCCAATGGTTTTGATGTTCTCTGAGTTATCTGTCTCTGCCTAAGCTTCCTCTTTGCTCATCCTTGTCTTATATTGGTCTTTCTTTTCCTGATTCCCTCCAACCAAACACAAACAATCAAACCAACAACCTTGAGCCTACAACTAGCCTAAAATCATAACTTAGAGCTTCAAAGACATACACTTTGACTCATATAGAGAGATCCCTCTCTGGACCTAGGAGGGATAGATCCTAAGGTCCCAAAGTGGTTCTATGTTGTCTCATCTTTTGGTCTCTGTCAACCTGATCAAAACATGGGAACCCCAACACCAATAATCCAGGACTTTCCCTACTTTTGTGTTGAGGATATACTAGGGTTTCCCCCAAACCGAGACATTTAATTTACAATTAATTTAATTATGGGAGAAACACCAATGCCCAAGGCCACATACCATATGAGTATTCCTGAGTTAACCGCATTCAAAAAGTAGTTACAAGAACTGCTTGATAAATTATACATATGTCCAAGCATGTCACCCTAGGGAGCCCCAATATTATTTGTGAGGAAAGAGGATGACACCCTAAGACTTTGCATTGATTACAGGTGGCTTAATAAGTTAATGATCACAAACAAATACATGTTTCCACGTGTTATCACTATAAAATTGTTTCCAAACTTGGACAGTTTTTTTTTGTTCCTAAGTCATGGTCTTAGAATAGGGGTTAAGTCATTTTTATGTTTTTAGAGTCTAAATCATAAGGTTAGAGTCTCATCTCCATCATCAAATAAAGTCCAACAATTTTGTTTCACACTTTAATGGTCCCATGTCATGTTTCGAAAATCATCTGTTTAGTCGCTTTGAATTTTTTTTTGAAGAAGCCATGAAACCACATTTTTGTAGCACATATAGTGTTAAAAACTTCTTTTGTGCTACGAAAATGCTGGTCTTTTCGTAGCGCAAAACCCTAAGAATACATTACATGCGCTATGAAATTGGGGATTCGTAACCAATCCCATCCAACTGTCAAATCCATCAAATTCTGTTAAATTTTCATGAGTAGGTGTCAATCCACGAATCATTTCTCCCACATGCAACCATTCACAACCATCATGAGATTCATTAGGGGTCATTTATCATTTGTCATTTTAAAATTTGAAAAGGGATGGTTGTCCTTGGTTATATTATTTCATGCAAAAACACTTGTTGCATGTTTTTCTTCGAATAACAAGCTCATGGTAAGCATAAACCAGAGTTTTTTCTCAATTATCAAGTGAGGCTGAACCAATTATCAATCGAGGTTGAACCAGTTATAAAGCGAGGCTGAACCCTTAATCAAGCGAGCCAGTTTCTCTGAAATCAAGCGAGCCAGTTTATTACAGGTTTTCTGAAACCACATGGATTCCGAGTGAAAGATGAAAGAGGAAAAAAGAAACCAAAGATCAGGCCACTATTTGAGAATGAAATCTGAAGGCATAGAGGCCCTCACTAAGGATAAATCAGTGGAAGAAGCCTTCAAGAAAGTAGGATTCTGGAGATTCTGCAAAAAGCTACAGGGAGGTCATAATCAAGTCACAAAAGAATTTACCATCAATTTCACAGGTTCAAATACAAAATTTGGATGTTTAAACTTACCGATTCCTCTTGAAATTATATCTTTAGTGACAAAGATTCCAAGGGGGGAAGAAAGGTGATTCAAGAACTTCAGATTTGAAATGGAACCTTGTAAAATATTTTTGAAGCTAGAGTTTGTGGACACAGATTTAACCAAAGCAGTGCCAAGAGGTTATGTTAAGGATACATATGCTAACCTTCTCTCCAACATTCAAAGGTACTTCACTTGTGAAGGAAGATACCATAAGGTGTATTCTTACCATTTGAAACTCTTATTGCATTTCACTTGAATACTTTCTCTATATTTACCTTTCTTTATGTTTTGGACTTTAGCCAAGATGGAAGATAAGGTGCAAATGAAAACTTAGGCTTGTGAAACTTCATTATTCCATCATGGTCTTGTCAAATTAATAGTTTTTCATGAGCTTCAGAGGGTGACTAGAGAATGGTATGCATTTCTATTTATATGTGGATTTGGGGTGGAAACATATGGTGTTGATGTTAGCCCTAGGGCCAAAGAAAAATCACCATCTGAAACCACTGACCCTACAGAAACAAGATCGAAGAGGTTTGTCAAGTTAAAGCCTAGAAAATAAGTGAAAGGGCCAAAGATTAAAACACCAGTAATTGTTCAAGAAACCCCTCAACCTGCACAAAGGAGTATAACCAAAGGTAAGAAAGTAGTGCAGGAATAGTCAACCAACAAATTAGCCCAGAAAAGGTTTACTAGAAGTCAAATAGCAAAGGAAAAAGGAAAAACAGTGGTTTCAGAAGAAGATCCAGGTTTAAAGGGTAGCTTGAATGATATTTTACAAGCTATTAATATTGAGGAATCTCCTTTAGTGCAGGTAGATTTTATAAATTTGGATGAATGGAATCTAAGAAGATCAAGTCTTCCAAAAAAATGGATTTTAATGATGAAATTTCAGAGTTTGTGTTCAAGCCCAGAAGGCCTCTAACTAGGAATTCAAAAAAATTGCAAGGATTTGATGTGGAATTAGAAAAATCAGGAGAAGTTTCAAATGATTATGAGGAACCCATAGACCTTTCATCACCTATGCTTGAGGATGACAGAAACAACTTTTTCCATACTCAAATAGAAAAGAGCAGTTATCAAGGAATGAAAGAAAAACTAATACTAGCTAATCTTCAAATTGTTAGGCTTGAGAAGAAAGCAAGAAAACATGTGGTGTAGAAGATAAACTTTGATAGAATTAAATCTCTGTGGGAACTTGAAAGAGTTTCAAATCCTAAACAATCGGCATTGAAGCTCAGTTCTTCACCTGGACTCTGCCTGCAATCAAAGAGGCCAAGTTTGTGAGAAGGATAAATGTAAATTTAAGGGCTACTAACAGGAGGTTGAAGAGGCACATTGAGGATCTTGAAATCCAATTGGAAAACTTAGAATAAGGTCAGCCACAGCAGAATTAAGACAGTAAGTGACAAATCCCTAATATAATTTTGTTTTGGGAAGGTCATCACTTTTGGTAACCATGGAAAAGTTGAATTATATTGATTTCAAGGTCCATTAGCATCAATGTCATCATTAAAACACTATATATATTCTCAAGGTTTAAATATGATGAAGAAACCGTGTAATATGGAGATACACAGTAGTTTCATAGCGCGCTACGAAATTGTTGTAGCTAAAATACACAGCAGTTTCGTAGCGCGCTACGAAACTGCTGTAGGCGCAGTTTTAAACATTTTGATAAGGTTCCAAGAGGTAAACACCAGGTTTTTGAAGTTTTTATGATGTTAGAAGATGGAAATCAATCAGAAATGAAGTTCTAGCTGTGATAACAAAGGAGATTAGATGTTGAGAGATATTTTACAAAGGCATAGCTACTGCGCTACAAAAACAACTGATATTTTTATAGCGCAGACACATCAGATCTCTTCACACTCTTTCAGGAACTTAATTTTGCACAGGTGGAAGGACATGGTTCTATGGAGGTGATAACACATCTCACTTGTCTAAATAGGTCCATTTTTTCAGCAAAATGATTCAAGGAGCATAAATGAAGGTTACAGCGATATTGCACGAAACATGTTCCTAGTTTTCAGGACAGATAAGGGATAAGATAACAGAATATGACAACAAGGTTATGGACATCATCAAGGTCGAATATTAGGAGGAGCAGTTGTCAAACATAATATTTAATTTTCAGATAAGGTTTTTTTAGTCATAAGAAGGAGTTTTACTCCTAATTGTATTAGGACCCTAGAACAGATAGTTAATTGTCACATATAATTAATAGTCAGTTTTAGAGTAAATAGGTGTCAATCTAAGATAGAATTTGAATTCCTTTAAAGATGGATCATATAATCCAATGTTTTAATGACTCTATAAGAGAGATGAGGTCGAATTCCTCAAGGTTGGAAAATTTTCATTGTTAGCTGATTATGCCATTGTATCAAACTGTGTGTTTTTATCATAATATAGATATTAGCTTACTTCTCAGGATTCAAAAAGAGTTTTTAATGTGTGATCTTCCTATGGTTTTTTTTATCTAACTTTTTGCAATGGTATAAACATATGTGAATTATAATTCATTGGAAAATGCTCTAACTTCCTGCATATGTTTGTAAATTGTGTTTTGTTTACTCTGTTTTTGTTTCACTGATACACTTAAAAAATCTGAAATGCCCTGAATTACATGATGAGCTGATGTTGATGTTTTATGGGAAAATACCTAGAATCCATAGCCCAATAGATGTTTTTTTAACATTATTTCAACCATTCATACACTTTTACACAATTTATTCCTAGAGTTAGCCATCTAATCCTTAATTCAAAATCTTAAACCAAGTGAGAGAGCCCTCTCAGGTTGAGGAGGCTAAGCCCCAACTAAAAGTCTGGTTTGAAATAGTTACAATGAGGTAGGCTGACCAGCAGCCTATCAGGTCCTATTTTGGTGATAACACCATGAATTGACGATCTATTTGATCAAGTCAAATCGCGACAATTTTTTCAAATTTTTTTTACGATTATGGTATAATTAGATTTGGGTAAAGGAGGAGGACATTTGTAAAAAAAAATTTAGAACTCGTTATCATCACTACAAATTTGTGGTCTTACCTTTTGGGTTTACCAATGCACCAAAGACATTCATGAGTCTAATGCATAGTATTTTCCACCTTTTTATGGATAGTTTTGTTTTTATATTTATAGATGAAATTTTAATTTATTACAAAATGTTATAGGAACATAAAGAACACCCGCGCATAATGTTGCAAGTCTAATGGGAGCATCAGTTGTATGCTAAATTTAGAAAATGTGATTTTTATAAAAATCAAACTCAATATCTCGGGCATGTCATTTATCCTGAAAATATCAAAACTATTATGGATCATCATGTACCTAGAAATGTAGCAGATATATGGTCATTCATGGGTCTAGTAGGGCATTATCATTGTTTTATTGATGGATTATCTCGAATTTCTTACCCCATTAACTCATTGCAAAAGAAAGGGAGATTTTTTAAGTGGACCAACGAATGTCAACAAAGTTTTGAGAAGTTAAAAAAATTACTAAACACCACCCATATATTAAATATTTTGTATTCGATCAAGGAGTTCATGGTCTACACAAATTCCTGGCAAGAAGGGGTAGGCTCAGTGCTGACACAATATGTGAAAGTGATAGCATATGAGTCACGAAAGTTAAAATAACATGAAAAAATATATTTTTCTTATGATTTAGAACTAACTGATGTGATCCATGCATTGAAGTTTTGGAGGTGTTGGGACTACATTTTGTCTTATATTTACTCAAAATATCTCATATTATTGTTTGGTTAAATGATTACTGTTGTGAATATTTGTTACTTTCCTCGTTATAACATAATTAAAACATTATTAATTAAGGTTTGTAAGTTGCAGGTTTAAAAATTAATTTTATCATGCTTTTATACACCCTTTGAACCTGAATTTACCTGCCTGCACCATGTGTAATATCTGAAAAAGGAAAAATGTAGTAATACTTAAACACAATATAAGAACTGCAATTAAGTAAACAATAGATCTAAAGAAAACATCAGAATATATAGAGAATTTGAGCCATTTTATTATGTGGAGATGAATCAATAACATAATGTACATAAAATGAGTAGATCTAGCCTAAGACAAGGCCTAGAATCACCCTACAATGGTGCTGCAACTAGCATTGCGTAAATGGTGAGCTTACAGAAGAAATACTGCATTTTTCCTAATGCTACTGATATACATGTAAATGATGCAAAGTAAAATGTAGATATAGGGAGCTTATGAGCTTTGATGATGCCAAGATTCAAGATCTGTCCAATGTGATGGGTTCCCAATATAACCCAGAAAGGATTTTCCAGATCTACAACTTTGGAAAATCACCCTCCTAGGGTTTGATCCTTAATCTGCTGGGATTACAGATCTGAAGCTAGATCTGACAAATATATGGCTTAAATATTTCACAAGATCAGATCTAATATTGAAGGGTTGATCCCTCCTTCAAATCTACAAGCTACAAGCTCTAGATCTAGCTTCTCAATCCTCCAATGATGATTACAGCTGGTGCAAAATAACTTCTCTTAAAAAATACGATGTAAGGGAAAGAGAGGCTCTATGCCTACTGAAATATGCTAAAATAGACTCCAGGATGATGTAAATACTGATGGAAAGGTGAGGGAGAGATCCCTCACAGGATTACTAGCTGAAATGCAAGAAACTTCCTTCCTCCTTTAGATCTACAATAATGGACAACGAAATTCTAGATGGAATTACTGCTGCTAGGAGGTAAATAAATTTTGGCCTAATGCCAGATCTGAAATGAAGCTCTAGGAATTTTTATCTCCAAACCCAAGGTGATAGGAATAATCCTACATCGGTTCCTCAACTGAAATGTTGAAGGTCAACCTCCTCCTCTCAAACTGATCTTCAGAGATCTGCAATTTCTGAATATGGATGTTCTACAGAAAGTAGGAAAAGATATGTGGCACCAATGCTTGATGTAGAATGAAGTACAATACTCTTTCCAGAGCTACTCAAAGAAAGAGGTGTGATTCCCAACCAGGAACACCCTGTGCTCAACAACACTTGCAATATTTGCTAAACATCCCAAGAATGCAATGGAATGTCACATGACAATTAAAGATCTAAACATACCTCAAAATGAATAATCTAGCCTGCCTTCATTGTTTTCTTCATCTTCTTTATATATTTTATGAGCCTTCCCATGCCTTGGCCCTCATCTAAACTGCGCTATGCATGTGGACAAGATCCTCCAGGTTTGACTACGTTGTCTATCTAAGTCATCCATCATGTCTAGGTTCAATCTACACCCTCTCCATCATGTGTGCATTAATTAGAAAACTTCATCCATCATCTCATCATGAATGCTCCATGATCTTCTGTTTGATTCCTTCTAAGATCTTAGTTGACTGTATCAACCTCCATGATCTATCTCAATAATGAGATAGGAATCCATTCACATTAGTAGTTTCTCCACTACCTCCTTTATGTAGATCTAGGCTTAATTAATCTGAATTCACACATAAAAAGTGGATATTTATTCATCTTGAGGATTATGGGTCCCTCCACCATTTTATTTACTTAATTCATTAAGAAAATTAAGAACTCCAATATTCCAAATATCAACTGAAGGTTTGGGAATATTACAATCCTCCCCGGAAAAATGTTGCTTGTCCTCAAGCAACTACAAAAGTGGATGCTAGAGAAAACATCCTCCTTTTAAATGGCATCCTCATGTGGAAGGCCTTCTCATTTGTCACAATGTGTCATGCATGACCAGCTCCAAAGCTGCCTCTCTAGAATGTCTAGAATGGCCTCCAACTGAAAAAGTTAGATACCCTTCCTCATTAATGAATCTCCAAGTGGAAACCATACAATGACCAAATTTCTCCTCTATACATGAGATACATAAGACAAAGTGGTTCATTCCAAAAGTGGAAAGTCCCGACTCATGAACTATCTCTCCAACCCATGATACATAGAGTAGATTACATTTATCAATTCCCTCATCATTAGCCCTAATGGCCATGTAGGAATCAAACATCACTTCATCATAGTGAAAAACAAGAAGTAGAGACATATGGGAAAACATAAACAATTTCAAACCATATTCTCCTAATAACAACCAAAGCAGCAAAGCCTCCTACTACCATGCTAGATCATCATGAAAAAAAGTAAGAGAGCCATACTCTCTCAAAAGAAGCCACTGCAATAGTGCTTCTTGTTGACATGCCAAATCATCAATGAGAATATGAGAGCCATACTCTCTCAATAGAATCCAACGCAGCAATGTGTCTTGCTGCCATACCACCTCATCATTGTACCAAATGTAGTGGCCATATTCTCTCAGGAGAAGCCATCTCAATAAGGCATCTTGCTACCCCATCACATCATCATCATACCATGTACAATGAACATAATCTCCCAATAGAAGCCAACGCTGTAAGGCTTCTTGTTTCCAATGTATGGGAAACATTCAGCCCATACTCTCCCAATAGTAACCATAGAAACAAGGATTCTTGCTGCCTCCTTGTATTATCATGATGCAAGTCATGGAGAAACAATAAAGTAATGGACATGTGAGATTTCTCATCAACATAATACAAACAAGATCCTTTATGCCACATCGTGTGAGAGTTATACTTTCTCCCAAACCTAAGTACATACATGAACATGAGATACATCCCAAACAAAAATACATGTAAAGACATGAGACATATCCCAAAAAAGAGTAAATACAAAGAAATAAAATATAACATGTGATGTCCAAACTCTCTCATCAACAACCAAAGTAACCATGCCTTCTTCTTCTACATTCTTCTGCTGATGTGCAAGGCATGAATCATAAAATTATGACTCATTGAGTGGTAGCCATACTTACCCAAGAGAAACCAGCGGAGCCATGCTTCTTGTTTTCCTATTTCATAGATCTGCAAGTGGTTTGGAAACCCCTTGCTCCATACTATCAACCATTCATCCCAACGTGGATGATGGATCTCATTCTGCAAATACTGGTATCCTCCCATTGTAGGACACCAACCTCCTCAATCTGATGAAAAACTTTTCATTCCATGAAATTTTGAAGTGCACCTCCAATGAGATCTCTTAATGAGACCTTCTTCTCATCCATGGAATTCCAAAACCAATCAGGTTGTGGATCTGTTGCAGGTAGAAATCTCCCTTTGAGTTGTGAGATGCTCATTGAGAAGGTGTCATCAAGAAAGGAGAAATGATTTCTCATCTCAAGATGTCTACCATTCATCATCTTAACCTCCATTGCTTCATGAGTGAAGCTACATTCATAATGATCCCAGAATAATGGGGCCTCTTCATTATCATTGCTACTAAGTGACAGTACAGTAGATTTTTAGGGTAATACATCTAATATCTCAAAGAAAGGTACCATACTGATCTCATAACTTCTCATTCTACATAGGATCATTTTAATCCCTCTTATAAAACTCTACATTTCAACTCAAAAGGTTGAATGTAGTTCATCCATGAAAAACTTGGATAGCTTTTCATCCCCTCCTAGATTAGATTAAGGGTCATTTGTGCTGTGATATGTTGCTACTTCCAATCAACATTTTTTTCTAACCCTTGGTTATGCATTGGCCCTGATGGCATGTACCCATAAGTTTCAATAAGATATACTGAAACAATAGGTGATGAATGTGTATGCATACCTTGGATCAACTGATGTATGGGAACCTCTTGACAAAACACAAGAGTTCCTCCAACCGAGACAATGATGTCTCCAACTGCTCGTATGAGAGATGGCTGCTCTTCTACAAATGTACCAGCGCTAGAATCTTCCTCATTCATATCCTAGATCATCCATGGGACTCTATGTGTCAAGAGCTCAAGACTATCTTGCAAGGTTGTAGGTGTCTCTTCTCTAGATGCAAGTACTTCTGTAGCTGGTGGTGAATGTAGTGACCTTTTGTCCAGAGTGACAAGAATGACATCCTCCTTTGTTTCCTTAGGAAATTTATCTTTCTGGCACATATCTGTATTCTTCACATCAAACTTCTTACTTAGTGTATGAAATAAATCTAAATATTTAGTCACCTTTGCATGCTCCATGTGACTAAACCACCAATAATTGGCTTCACCATAAAGATGAAGTGCTGCAATTTGGACAACCTCTTTTTCAGCCACAGGATGTAGCATGAAAAATGTATCTAACTCTTTCCTCCAAGCCTGAATAGTGCTTGAGGAATATCCATCAAATGTAGGCAGATAAAATCTATTGTGCCTCTTCCTTCTATTGCTACTATAGGATCTTATTTCTTCCTTGAGTTCAAATAATTCTTGGAGAGTTAGACTCTCTCTGAATGCTATAGGCTGTGCTTTGTACTCTTCAAGATACAAGCTGAGAGTCTCATGAGTCTCAGGTTCTCTTCTTTCTTCATTTATATATCTCTTACCTTCTCCAAAGAAAGTAGGCATAGTATATCTATGAGGAGATCTATTATTCTCCGGTCTTCTTTTCTGCTCGTAGGAAGTGCTTGGACCTTCCTCTTCAAATATTTTTCTTGGATCCTTCCTTTGCCTTTCCTTCTTCATTTGATAAACCTCCTTGGGGAGATCTTGCATGGATCTAAAGATAGGAGTGGCAAGATTATAATCCTTCTTCATGATAAATCTCATCTATCTACTTCTTCTTTTTGATGCAGAAGATGAAGTGTCCACAATATGAGCCGAAGATCATGCTTTGATACCACTGTAATATCCCAAACATGGAAACTTCAGCAATACTTAAACACAATATAAGAACTGCAACTAAGTAAACAATAGATATTAAGACAACGTCATAATATACAGAGAATATGAGCCATTTTATTATGTGGAGATGAATCAATTACACAATGTACAGAAAATGAGTAGATATAGCCCAAGAGAAGGCCTAGAATCACCCTACAATGGTGCTGCAACTAGCACTGCATAACTGGTGATATTACAGAAGCAATACTACGATGTCCTTGCTACTACTGTTATACATGTAAATGATGCAAAGGAAAATGCAGATCTAGGGATATTATGAGCTCTGATGATGCCAAGATTCAAGATCTAGCCAATGTGATGGGTCCCCAAGATAACCCAGAGAGGATTTTCCAGCTCTACAACTATGGAAAATCACCCTCCTAGGGTTTGATCCTTAATTTGTTGGGATTACATAGTTGAAGCTAGATCTGAAAAATAGATGGCTGAAATATGTCCTAAGATCAGATCTAAGCTTGAAGGGATGATCCCTCCTTCAAATCTACAAGCTAGAAGCTCTAGATCTAGCTTCTCAATCCTCCAATGATGATTACAACTATTGCAACACAACTTCTCATAAAAAATACATTGTAAGGGAAAGAGAGGCTCTATGCCTACTGAAATATGCTGCAATAGACTCCAAGCTGAAGGAAATACTGATGGCAAGGTGAGGGAATAATCCCTTGCAGGATTACTAGCTGCAATGATAGCAACTTCCTTCCTCCTTTGGATCTGCAATAATTGACAATGTAATTATGGATGGAATTACTATTGCTAGGAGGTCAATAAATTTTTTTCTAATGCCAGATCTGAAATAAAGCTCTGGGAATGCTAATCTCCAAGCCGAAGGTGATAGGAATAATCCTACACTGGTTCCTAAACTGAAATGTTGAAGGACAACCTCCTACTCTCAAAGAGATCTTCAGAAATCTGTAATTTCTGAGTATGGATGTTCTGCAGAAAGTAGGAAAAGATATGTGGCACCAATTCCTGATGTAGAATGAATTAAAATAATATTTCTAGAGCTACTCAAAGAAAGAGGTGGGATTCCCGATCGGGAACACCCTGTGCTCAACAACGCTTGCAATCTTTGCTAAATAGCCCAAGAAAGAAATGGAATGTCACATGACAATTCCAGATCTAAACTGACCTCAAAATCAATAGTCAATATCCTGCCTTCATTGTTGTCTTCATATTCTTTATATAGTTTATGAGCCTTCCCATGCCTTTTCCCTCATCTAAACTGCATTTTGCATGTCGACAAGATCCTCCATGTTTTACTGCACTGTCTATCCAAGTCATCCATCATGTCTAGGTATAATGTACACCCTCTCCATCATGTGTGCATTAATTGCACAACTTCCTCCATAATCTCATCATGAATGCTCCATGATATTCTGTTCGATTCCTTCCAAGATCTTAGTTGAATGTATCAACCTCCATGATCTATCTCATTAATGAGACAAGATCTCCAATCCATTGACATTAGTATTTGCTCCACTACCTCCTTTATGTATATCTAGGCTTAATTAATCCACATTCACACATAAAAAGTGGATATTTATTCATCTTGAGGATTATGGGTCCCTCCACCTTTTTATTTAATTAATTTATTAAGAAAATTAAGAACTCCAATATTCCAAATGTCAAGTGAATATTTGGAAATATTACACCATGCAACAGATTCCTGCACCATTTCATGGTTTCCTGCACCATGCAACAGATTCATACATCACTTCATGGTTTCCTGCACTCCAAAGGATTCCTGGACTACACTTATGTTTGTGCACTAGAATCAAGGATGTGTACAATTCCTGTTTCAATGATTACACCAATATTTTAAAGGGAAATGCTCTGGAATTCAATACTAGAAACTACTTCTATCATTTAACTTACAAGTGGCACGGAACTAATGTCAAAGATTTCTATGGCTATCACACTATCTACTTGTGTAGGCATGATAATAGTAAATGTATTAGTGTTGTGCATGAAAATCCATGATAATTTGATTACCATGAAGCACTATCGAAGGTAATTCTCTTCTTAGAAGGGCAATGCTTTGGACTCCAAATTGTGGAAGAGTAAATCGGTTCGTTGAGGAGGAAGAGTAGCGGCTTCTCAAGAGGAGTTTTCAAGTACAAAGGAGTTGCAAGACATCATCATAACGGTCATTGGAAAGCCAGAATTGGACGATTCTTTGGTAATAGGTACCTATATTTGGGGACTTACGATACCCAAGAAGAAGCAACATCATCTTATAATATGGCCACCATAGAATACTGAGGTTTGAACATTGTAAAAAATTTCAATCTGAGTCGCTACATAAAATGGCTACGCCCTGGAACTCAATCTGGTAGCACAATTGCACTGGATGATAAAGAATTAAATAGTCTTCCTTACATTAACATATTCATGAACATGAAGTACAAATGCAAGAATAGAAATATTGTGACTGCAATGGGTCCTGCAGTGGAGAAAATTAGTAAGGTTATACAATTCTTTGTGGATGAAATCTCAAAGTCAATAAATATATTTGATGACTTGCGACTATTTCTGGACTGATAGCTCTTCCTAAATGTGGCAACAAAGCTCCTCGATCCATTTTAATTATCGCATGGTAGAGGTATTACACATGTACCCTTCCGATATATGTGCATTCTGTTGTCTCATCCCCAATAGCATTGTCCTTAAGATGATATTCTGAAGTATTTGATAAAATTCATGCACCTGTGAGCAGTCCCTCATCACAGAAGGAAGAAATTGATTAGTCAAAACACAATTTCCACTAACAGTATCATCCCAAGAAAAAAAGGTGCGATCTGCTTATTTCGACATTTAGTTGCAAACCAATTTCTATTCATGGAAAATGGTTGAGGTCGATGATCTGCCCTCTTGTATTTAGTTGGCTAATTTAAATCTCAAAATTGTAATTCGAGGCCTATATAAGAGATTGCCTTGAGCGGTAAGGGGAGTTAGTCATTCAATTAATCAGATAGCATAATCATGCACAGGTGTTGAGCCCCAAAGATGTCCTTCCCCTTCACCAAATTTCACTTCATTTCCTTTGTCCCTTATCAATTACAGGCTTAAATGGTCAATAGGATTGGTTAAAGACACTTTAGGAATGTATAAAATGACTGACTTGCTATATTTTCATGGTTTTGTTGTTGTAGTAATTTTTGACTAGACTCAGCTACATAATGCAGCCATTCTGTAGCTAGTCGCCTATTCCACAGCTATCTTCATGTTCTTATAGGCTACAGGTGTCACTTCAGAGAAAAATGCATATGGTTGAATTCCAAAATGCTCCCACATCATTTATTGCTCTCTACGAAGTCTAAGCAAAAATCTACAGGTGGTTATGCACGTGGAAGAGATCAAAGCTAAGAAGCAGATTCCTACGAGGACAAGGACTCTACAGATGTCTCCAGCAAAGTACGAGGCTTCCATAAGAGTTCTAATTTGATTTTAATTGAAAAATACGCTTTTTCCTGTTTATTCTCAAGGGTAGTTATGTATTTCTTTTATAAGAATGACTCGGGAGACCGAGGGACAGTTAGCTAGATTGATGTTTTGCTGCTAGATCTCAAAAGACCGTAATACTCTATTTTTGAAATACTTTTCCTTTAATGAAAGAAGCACCGCTTTATTGCAAGATCTGAGGCAATATTGAGAATATTTGTATGCTAATCCGGTGGTAGAGGGCCCCTACTGCCCGAGAAGCTTTGTGCACATTGTTTAGATAAGTAACTTTAACCTTGTTGCATTCCTAGTTTAAGCAATTTTCTGAACTTTGTGTTTTATACTCACTTGCATTAGATGCTACAGTCTAGTCTTGTTCTTACGAATTATTCCAAAATACCACTAATATTGAATGAGATATAACTTTAGTAATTTAGGAATTAGTTGCCTTTTTCTGAACTTTACATTTTTGTGCTCAATTACATCAATTGTTACAGCTAGACTTGTTCTTCTGAATTGTTCCAAAATATCACTAATAATGAACGCGATAGGGCTGTAATATTTTAGAGATTAGTTGCATTATAGTGTAGTTGTAATACTCCAGAGATTAATGGCACGCTAGTTGAGTTTCTGTTCACTGTATTTCAAGTTAGATTAATGGCACTCTAGTTCAGTTTCTGTTCACTTTATTTCAAATTAGGATAATGGCATTCTAGTACAGTTGTGGTCACTGTATTTCAAGTTTGAATGATTGTGTTCTAGTTCAGCTTTATCTATTGTATTTTTAGTTTTATTAGTCAGTTGTATGCTAGTTTTGTTCCATTAGACTTCAAGGCCTTCATTATTTACAAATTAATATTGTTATTAATCTCTTCCAACACATCATCATATGGACATGAATTAGTGATATCAGTTCAAGGCCTTGACTGTTCTGCAATCTCTTATAATTTTACAAATAGCCTTTTCCAAAATTATTCCAAAAGATTTCTAACTTTCAAATGAGGCTTAGTAGTGAAAATTTAAGTTGCAGAATGGATTAATTTTAGTGTCATAGGTTAATTTAGAGTAGATTTCCTTACTATGCTACAAATAATCTTTTCCAATTGTGTTCCAATAAATTTCTAACCATGGATGAGATTTTTGTGATATTGTAAGTTGTTGTTTACTTAGAAGAACCTCATTGCATTAAAATTATCCTTTTCTCAAGATATTCCAACATATTTCTAATGAATGAATGGGACTGAGTTCATGTTATGAGTTATTGAGTTCATGTTATGAGTTATTTAGTTCTTGCTATGAGTTATTTTTCTTGTTAAAGTATTTCATTTTCTGTTCTCAAGTGCCATACATAATTTAGAATAGGTTTTGCTCTGTTTTAGTGTGACCAACAACTTCTCTTTGCCAAAACTTAGTTCTTTTCCTCTTAGAATAAAAACACAAAACCAAAAACATTGGAAAAACACTAAACACAACATAGTGAGAAACAAATACCTAGGCACATATAGTGCACTTCACTTCAACAGTTTACTAGCCCTGGTTGACAATTTATGATCTCAATTTAGGAACACTAAGTTGAGAAGACATTTTGGCGTCGTTGCTAGGGAAGTGTAACTAGGTAGCCTTGTTTCTGACCTCCCCAAAACAATGATATGCATAGAGAAAGAGACTCGAGGGGTAGATTCATAAGAAGCAGAAGCTTGATTTCTAGAACACCACTTGTTTCACCAAGACCAAGAGCTAGGACACCTTCAAATCAAACCCACATTCCATCCTTTACTGATCCTAGACTTCCAGAGGACTCAAGATCATATATTCCATTAGAAATACCTTCCACTTTATCCACTGAACCTGTCTTAGAAGAAGATTCTGAGACCCCTGCTGGGGACATAAATTTTTCAACTTCTACAGTAGAATCAACTATGGCAGAAGAATGGGGAGGGGGGCGTTTTTAATGGAGAACACACACTATTTGGAGTGGGTAGAGGTAGAGGTAGAGGATAAAGAGGTAGAGGTGCAGAAGGAGAAGGAGGCAGAGGAAGAGGTAGAAGAGAAATGGGAAGATCTTTTGGGTTTCCTATAGTAGATGAAGAAACCAATGCAACTATGAAAAACATTTCACCCTCTGTCCTTCCAAAAATTTATGGACTTAAAACTGAAGATCCTGAAACCTTCTTGTTTGAATTTGAAGTCCTATGTAGAACCTATGACTACTTACAAGATGCTCAAAAACTTAAACTATTTCCTTCAACATTGAAAGGAGTAGCATTGAAGTGGTTTATGAGTTTGATCAACAGTTCTATTAGGACATGGGAAGACATGAAACAAGCATTTCTAGAGAGGTATTTGGATTACTGTATGCCAGTCAACCATAAGGAGGAAGTGTTTAAAATTTTACAAAAAGAGGATGAAAATTTGGAAGATTTGTTGGAGAAGTTTAACTATAACATCAAGAGGGAAAAAATGGAAAACTTAGACCAAGACACCTTAAAATCTCTCTTGTTGAAGACAATTAGGGATGAATGGTTAGATATCCTTAACATGATGGGAAAAGGGGATATATCTCAGCTCACATTACCTGAAATAGATGAATTATGTATCAACCTTTCAAGAGGGAAATCTAAAACTATAAAAGGACCAAGAGACCCTGCTCTTGCAAGGGCAAGTAAGTCTGCTTCTGGGACAGTAAGTAGGGCAGAAATAGGACATATGCTTGATGAATTCAAATCTAATATCTTGGGGAGTCTTAGTGAACAAATAGACACCCTTAAGTTACAAAACAAGCAGAAAACTGAATCTGATGTCTTAGTAATCTTTTTTCCCAAATGTAGAAAGAAGCATGCCTTGAGAGAGTGCCCTTGGATGCAAAAGTAGTAGAGACCTGTGTAATTTGTTCAGAGAAACATGAGACCAAGATCTGTCCTTCACTTCCTGGTCTTAAAGCTGTCTTTCAGGAGGAAACTCTTACAAATTCCATAGAATCTCTCAATTTTGTCTCTAGGAGACCTTGGCAAGGACCTCAAACACAAGGATTCCATGATCAACTGTATAATCAGCCCCTACCAAATTGGAATTCTTGGCAGCAACCTTGGCCCCAATTTCAAAATAAATCTCAAACTTGGGCACAAGGAGCACAAAATCCCTATGGAAGATACTCTCAGTACTATCAGTATCCACCACCCTATCCACCATATTCACATTTCCCTCCTCAACAAAAATTTCAACAAAATCCTCAAAATCCACAACATCACAATCAACCACTTCCATTACCATTTCCTTAGAAAACAAATCAGTTGCCTGCCCAACCTATACCAAACCCCAACAATAAAAATCCTCAGAACACATACATGATAGAAGGCCAACAGTTTCCAACTTATTTGATCACTCCTTTAGACCTTAGTGATGTTCAACTTAGGTCTGGAAGAATACTTGAAAAGAGGAAACCTTCTGTAATCATACAAGAGCAATACAATTCTGAGGAAGATTCTCTACGGGTAAATAAAAGTCTTGAAGAGAACACAACTTTCCAAGACTCAAACATTGAAAAATCAAAACAAAAAGAACCAATAATTTCAACTCCTATATTAGAGTAGCCATCAACATCCACTTCTACACCTCCCTTTCCAGAAAGATTACAAATTGATAGGGGTGTAGAAAAACAAATTATGGTGCCTAATTATGATTTCCTAGATGAGCTGAGAAATGTTTGTATTAATATCCCATTATTGCAAGCCATCAAGGAAATTCCAATCTTAGCAAAGACAATAAAGGAGTTGAGCATGAAGAAAACAAGAAAAAGAATAAGAGAGACAAAGAAAATTCAACTGGCAGGAAAAATAGTAGATATCATGATGGGTAAGATTGTTATTCCAAAGTGTCTAGACCCAGGAAATCTAGTTGTTAAAATACACATCAATGGAACTGAAATTCAAAACACACTTATTGATTTAGGAGCAACAATCAATATCATGAGTAAGAAAATCATGGATAAACTGAAACTTCATAATATTCTTTTTACACCCACATTATTACAATTAGAAGAAAGATCTGTGATCAAACCTGATGGGGTAATAGAAGACATTCAAGTGTCCCTAGATTCTTGGGAGTATCCTATGGATTTTATGATCCTAACTCCTACGAATAATCTAGGAGGGCATCCTATTATATTAGGAAGACCTTGGTTAGCTAAAGCTGATGATTTCATTAGTTGTAGATCCAGTGATATGTACATCTCTGATGGTAGTTCAAGCAAGAAATTTATATTGAATCCTCCAGCAAAAACAATTACAGAATTGGATGATACTCAATGGATAGAGGATGAAGAAGACCTACAACCTCTCTTCACAATTTCAGAAATTAGTGAAGATAGCCAGATTCTGAATACCTTAGAAAACTTTGAATCCTCTTCGGAATGCAAACATGAAAAATTTCAAGAAGAATCCAACATTGAGTTTTTATCATCAAGATATATGTCTCTCTATTCCATGGATAAATTTGGCAGCTCTACAATTGAGATATTTCCAGGAAAAACTTTAAACATAAACAAGAACCTAGAGAAATCTCAACAAGAAGAGCTAGTCAAGATATTATAGAGACATTCTTCTGCATATGCATGGGAGTACACTGATATGAAAGGGATAAGCCCCAAGACTTTCACTCATCACATCTACATAGAGGAAAATTGTAAACCAATCAGACAACCTCAGAGAAGGATGAATCCAAATCTTAGGGAGATTGTTAAAGAGGAATTGCAGAAATTGTTAAATGTCAACTTTATCTATCCCATTTCAGATAGTCAGTGGGTTTCTACTTTGGTAATTGTGCCAAAGAAAAATGGTAAATGGAGGGTATGTATTGACTATCGAGAATTAAACAAAGCTACTCTTAAAGATCATTTTCCCCTACCTTTCATAGATCAGGTATTAGATACATTAGCTGGAAAAAAGTACTTCTCATTTTTAGATGGGTTTAGTGGTTATAATCAAATCCAAGTAGCACTTGAAGATCAAGACAAAACCACATTTACCTGTCCTTGGGGTACCTATGCTTACCGAGTATTTCCATTTGAATTATGCAATGCACCTGCAACATTTCAAAGGGCAGTACTAGAAATTTTTTCAGATCTAATACTTGATTGTGTAGAGGTATATATGGATGATTTCACAGTTTATGGAAACACATTTGAAGAAGCTTTAGCAAACTTGGAAAAAGTTTTAAAGAGATGTAAAGAAGAAAATCTTTCACTAAGTCATGAGAAGTTTTTTATGATGTTTACTGAAGGAATTGTTTTAGGAAATCACATTTTAGGGGATGGGATTAGAGTTGATGAGTCAAAATTTGAAGTCATCTCTAACTTATCTATTCAAAGTTGTCAAAAATATGTTAGGAGTTTTCTTGGATTTACAGGATATTATCGAAGGTTTATAGAAAACTTCATCAAGATAGCATCTCCACTTTTCAAATTACTTACCAAGGACTGTGAATTCAAGTGGAATCCTGATTGCCAGTTAGCCTTTGAGACCTTGAAAACAAAAATCTCTGAAGCACCTATTTTAAGGGGCCCTAACTGGAAGTTACCTTTTCATATTTCAACAGATGCCTCAGATACAGCTCTAGGAGCAGTATTGGGACAAAAAGACCTGATTCCTTATGCCATCTATTATACAAGTAAAAATTTGACTCCTTCAGAGTTAAATTATACTGTAACTGAAAAAGAGTTTTTAGCTGTTGTTCATGCCATAAACAAATTCAGACACTATATAATAGGCTATGAAACTTTTGTTCACACAGATCACTCTGTAATTAGATATCTAATGAATAAATCAATTACTAATGGCAGAGTCATAAGATGGTTATTGCTTTTACAAGAATTCAACATTACCATTCTAGATAGGCCTGGAAAACAAAACACAGTAGTTGATTTCCTATCTAGACTCCAAAACATCAAAGACAATACCCCAGTTGAAGATCAATTCCCTGATGAATATCTTTTTGCAATTTCTACTCAAACTCCTTGGTTTGCTGAAATTGCTAATTATTTAGTTTCAGGGAAATTTCCTTCAATAATGAATGCAAGAGACAAAAGAAATATAATTTATGACAGTGCAAAATATTCATGGGTTGTTAATGAGTTATACAAAACAGGTCCAGATTTTATCATTAAGAGATGTGTTCGGGAAGATGAGATGCCTGAGATCCTCAAGGCATGTCATGATGAACCTTGTGGCGGAAACTTTGCTGATAAAAGGAAAGCTTATAAGATCCTTCATTTAGGATATTATTGACCATCCCTTTTTAAATATGTTAAAGAGTATGTCAAAAGGTGTGACAGTTTCAAAAGGGTAGGGAAACCTTCTCCTTCAGGTGAGATGCCATTGCAGCCTCAGGTACATATTGAACCTTTTGAAAAATGGGCTTTAGATTTTGTAGGACCTATTAGTCCTCCATCAAGACAAAAGAAATATATATTATTTTTCACTGATTATGTTACCAAATGGGTAGAGCCCAAGCCATTACTTTCTGCTACTGAAGCATCTGTAGTTAATTTTCTTTTTGAGGAGATTTTTACTCGTTTTGGTGTCCCAAGGGAAATTGTTACAGATCAAGGAGCTCAATTTACATCAAAGCTAGTGGAACAAATGATGGAGAGGTACAAAATCAGACACATAAAATCTACTCCCTATCATCCACAAGTAAATGGTCAAGTGGAATCTACCAATAAAGTCATTGAAGGGATCCTAACAAAGACTGTCCATTTACATAGAAGAGATTGGGCAGACAGGCTTCCTGAAGCTTTGTGGGCCTATAGAACTACATGGAGAAGCACAATAGGCCATACTCCTTATGAACTTGTTTATGGAAAACAAGTTTTGTTTCCCATAGAGTTTCAGATTCAGACTTTTAAAATGGCAGTTCAGCTAGGACTTGATCTAACAGAGGCACAAAAGCACAGATTGGGGCAGATTAATGAATTGGATGAGATCAGACAAGATGCAATTTAGAAAACAAGTATATTCCAACATCAAAATACTATATGGAATGATAAGTACATCAAGGAGAAGAAGTTCAAAGAAGGTGACTGGGCTCTCTTGTTTGATTCAAATTTCAAAGATTTTCAAGGTAAATTCCAAACACATTGGCTTGGGCCATATGAAATTATGAGAATTTTTGACAATGGAGCAATAAAAATCAGGACAATAGATGAAGAGAAGGTCACTTTTCTTGTAAATGGTCATAGATTGAAGCTGTATCATAAGCCACTTTCAAGAGAATAATTTGTTAAGAAATTCCAGGAAAACAGTAATGTGAAGTTAATGAAGAAGAATTTTTCTTCTTCATCAACTTAGTTGAATTTTCTGAATTCAAATGAAAAAAAAAAGTATAAACATGAAAACTAATCACTGATTAGCATGTTTATACAGAAAAGATAAAGTGAAAATCAGAATCCTTCTGACACTTTAGCTTTTCAAATTTGTTTTTTTTTCTGCAAGCAGTCATTACAAAATCATAAGTTTCACTCCATTATGTCTCACTTCATTCATATTTCATTTGCTCCATTCATTCATATTTCATTCATTCCATTCATCCATACTTCATTCACTCCATTCCATGGTCCATTTCATTTCCATCTCATATTTCTAAATTTGATCTCTTTCTGCAGATTAAGTGTTACAAATCATGAGTTACAGGCCACTTTTAATGTTTCATTCCATTTCAAAATTGTGATTCATTTCATTCCATTACATTTCACTTCACTCCTTATCCATTTCACTATATTTCATGATCCATTTCATACAAAATTCCATTCCATGTTTCAAAGTTCCTACAGGTACATTTTGCAGCCAGTCAGACATTCTGCAGCCAGCTAGACATTCTGCAGCCAAATATCCAGAAGGCAACTATCTAGTAATCATTTGATCAGCAGCAAATTGATCCTGCACACCTATGAAAACAAGCAAAATCAAAGGAGTTATGAAGACTGAAGAATCAATTATTTTCAAAGGAGGACAAAGCATATCAAAACCACAAAAAAATAATTAAAGGAAAGGCAAAGGTAAAGTTGTAAAATTATTATGATGACAGAATATGAAAGTTATAGTATAGTTAGGTCATGTATGATTCAAAAAGTCGTTTTAACTATTCGTGTTGATCATGCCTATTAAACCTATCATAAAAACTTTGGACGAAATCCCTTCCACTCCGCCATTTCAAATCATCATTTAAAACTTAACGGTTAAAGTATTGAAGTGACCTATTTGGTCATGTCACCAGTCGAAGTATTCAGTGATGATTTTGAATTTCTCACGAAATGTTTTCATGGTATTTTCTCCCATGATGGCTCTCAAACTCATTAATTCATGTAAATCACCCTCACCACATTTCACTCATTCTATAACCTCTTCATATCATCCTTCCGTAGCTAATTCCTACTGCATAAACAGAGAAAGCACCTTTGGGGTAAAAACAACTCTTTAACAACCATTTTCACCGTGGATAGAAGAGAAGTAAATTAAAGGTTGAGAAGAGAAGCCACGGGTCTCATAGTAAGATCCGAACCAGTTGGAACCAAGTACTTAGAGGGTTACCCACAAATTATAGAAATGCTACAGCAGGCTGGGTGGTTACAATTTTTGGAAAAATTCAATGGTTTTCATAAAGAGGTAACTAAAACATTTGCACGGTCCTTCAATGGAGCAGAATTCGAAATAGGAGATGTTAAATTCACTATTACAGAATTTTTTATTGCAGAAGCAACGAAATTACCCAGGAAAGGAGAACGGTGGTTCAAAAATAGGGAATTTCATAATGAGGCATGGAGGCAAATGCTCAAAACACCAGGTATGGATGTTTCCATTTTTAAAAAGGGCATTCCTAACTCAGTACTGAAGAATAAATGGCAGAATCTGTTGCTCATTTTGCAAAAGTTTATAACTTGTGAGGGAAGGTTTGGTACCCTCTATGTTTATCATATTCGGTTAATGATGCATTTCTTAGATGAAGAAATCAATTTACCCTTTTTCCTACTTCATAGTCTGAAGAGAATGGCCTCTAATGTACAAAAGAGGGTTCAATTCCTGGAAACCACTTTGTATCACCACAGCCTATTTAAAATCCTAATTGAATATCATTTGAGAAAAGTGGGAGACAATTGGGATGAGTTTCTAGTGAGGAATCACTTTGAAGAACCCAAGGAACCTCCATCTGAAGGCAAGTTTATAAGAAGAAGCAGGAGAAGGAAAATTTCCGAAGCTGTTGAAACTAAAACTGGTAAGTCTATACAAGAGGACAATGAGGAGATAATTTCTGAGAAATTGACTGAAACTAGGAAACAACTTAAAAAGGAGAAGATGATAAGAAGGTATGCCAAGGAGAGAGGTGAAGGACCATCTCAACCAAGACGAAGCCATAGACTTAGAGGTATATTGAAGAAAACAGGGATTAGACAAACGGGAATCATAAAAATTGAGGATGAAGAGACACCAACTGCTAGATCACCTGAGTACCAATATGAAGAGGATCTTGATGAAGAAACTCCGGAGATAGACCCAGCTCAACAACAAATTTATAATTATATTGAGACATTAGAGAAGAGAGCCTCAGAAAGTAGAGACAGAACTCCTAGCCCACCAAAATTTGCAATTGATGTGCTAAGAAGAGACAAATATGAGTTAGAAGTACTCAATAGGCATATCAAGAATGAGAATGACATTTTAAGGGAGCAGGTTAAGCTAAAACGTTATATGAATACAACTCTCTCCCTGCAAATGGAAAAGTTGTACAAGGCTAGTGAGAAATTGAAGAAGAAAAACAAAAAGTTGAGCAGGGCACTTATAAATTTGAGATTCAAGTTGGTCATAAAGAAGCCTAGGAGGCCATTAACTATCAGGCAAAGTAGGATAAGGAGCCTAGATTTCCTAGCAGAAGTATCAGAATATATGAGTTGATTGCATGAGGACATGCAAAAACTTTGCAGTGGGGGTATGTTGAGCCCCAAAGATGTCCTTCCCCTTCACCAAATTTCACTTCATTTCCTTTGTCCCTTATCAATTACAGGCTTAAATGGTCAATAGGATTGGTTAAAGACACTTTAGGAATGTATACAATGACTGACTTGCTATATTTTCATGGTTTTGTTGTTGTAGTAATTTTTGACTAGACTCAGCTACAAAATGCAGCCATTCTGTAGCTAGTCGCCTATTCCGCAGCTATCTTCATGTTCTCATAGGCTACAGGTGTCACTTCAGAGAAAAACGCATATGGTTAAATTCCACAATGCTCCCACGTCATTTATTGCTCTCTACGAAGTCTGAGCAAGAATCTACAGGTGGTTATGCATGTGGAAGAGATCAAAGCTAAGAAGCAGATTCCTACCAGGACAAGGACTTTACAGATGTCTCTAGCAAAGAATGAGGCTTCCATGAGAGTTCTAATTTGATTTTGATTGAAAAATACACTTGTTCCTGTTTATTCTCAAGGGTAGTTATGTATTTATTTTATAAGAATAACTCGGGAGACCGAGGGATAGTTAGCTAGATTGATGTTTTGTTGCTAGATCTCAAAAGATCGTAATACTCTATTTTTGAAATACTTTTCCTTTAATGAAAGAAGCACCACTTTATTGAAATATCTGAGCCAATATTGAGGAGATTTGTATGCTAATCCGGTGGTAGAGGGCCCCTACTACTCGAGAAGCTTTGTGCACATTGTTTAGATAAGTAAATTTAGCCTTGTTGCATTCCTAGTTTAATCAATTTTCTGAACTTTGTGTTTTATACTCACTTGCATTGGATGCTACAGTCTAGTATTGTTCTTACGAATTATTCCAAAATACCACTAATATTGAATGAGATATAACTATAGTATTTTAGGAATTAGTTTCCTTTTTCTGAACTTTACGTTTTTGTGCTCAATTACATCAATTTTTACAGCTAGACTTCTTCTTCTTAATTGTTCCAAAATATCACTAATACTGAACGAGATAGGGCTGTAATATTTTAGAGATTAGTTGCATTATAGTGTAGTTGTAATACTCTGGAGATTAATGGCGTGCTAGTTCAGTTTCTGTTCACTGTATTTCAAGTTAGATTAATGGCACTCTAGTTCAGTTTCTATTCACTGTATTTCAAATTAGGATAATGACATTCTAGTATAGTTGTGGTCACTGTATTTCAAGTTTGAATGATTGTGTTCTAGTTCAACTTTATCCATTGTATTTTTAGTTTTATTAGTCAGTTGTATGCTAGTTTTGTTCCATTAGACTTCAAGGCCCTCATTATTTACAAACTACTCTTGTTATTAATCTCTTCCAACACATCATCATATGGACAGGAATTATTGATATCAGTTCAAGGCCTTGATTGTTCTGCAATCTCTTATAATTTTACAAATAGCCTTTTCCAAAATTATTCCAAAAGATTTCTAACTTTCGAATGAGGCTTAGTAGTGAAAATTTAAGTTGCAGAATGGATTAATTTTAGTGTCATAGGTTAATTTAGAGTATATTTCCTTACTATGCTACAAAAAATATTTTCCAATTGTGTTCCAATAAATTTCTAACCATGGATGAGATTTTTGTGATATTGTAAGTTGTTGTTTACTTAGAAGAACCTCATTGCATTAAAATTATCCTTTTCTCAAGATATTCCAACATATTTCTAATGAATGAATGGGACATGTTATGAGTTACTGAGTTCATGTTATGAGTTATTTAGTTCCTGCTATGAGTTATTTTTCTTGTTAAAGTATTGCATTTTTTGTTCTCAAGTGCCATACATAATTTAGAATAGGTTTTTCCTTGTTTTAGTGTGACCAACAACTTCTCTTTGCCAAAACTTAGTTCTTTTCCTCTTAGAATAAAAACACAAAACCAAAAACATTGGAAAAACACTAAACACAACGTAGTGAGAAACAAATACCTAGGCACATATAGTGCACTTCACTTCAACAGTTTACTAGCCCTGGTTGACAATTTATGACCTCAATTTAGGAACACTAAGTTGGACAGACAACAAGCAAGAAGGAATGCCCAGGAGGGAGGAGAAGCTGGTCCCACTGTATCATCATGCAGATTGTAGCTTGTGGATCGCTTCTCTTGCTTGCTGGAGTTAAGCATTTTCGGGCATAATCTAAAGATTGATTTCAAGAATTCATTGAAGCAATTTTCATCCATTATATGTTTATTTTTATCTTTTTCATCTAATGATTTTAATTTCTGTGTAAACCAAGTTATGCATAGAGCATGCAAAATTTCTAGGTTGGTCTCCAGACCAGCTCGACACCGGTCTACATCTCTTGAACTAATTAGCATTTAAATTGTTATTTACTGTGTGTATGAATTTATCTTTCAAGGTTTAATTATTTTCATTCTCTTTCTGTTTTAAAATTGATGTCATTTAATTTTCTTGCAACTGTAGAAATAATTTATTTACTACATTACGGATCATGCTTGCACTCTAAGTAGAATTAATTGATTTGTTGCATTGAAGACTGGTGCTTGCACTCGAAATGTTTATCTATTTATATTGAATCATATTGCATCCCTCCAGAGATGTAACGTGCAACTTGAATTGCTTGAATTGATCCAGACCCATTTAATTCATATTTTAGAACTTGAGATCTATTTGAGTGTTTATGGAAGCAGAAATCACATATAAATTTATGTTGCCGTGATGGAAACTACGTTATGTTGAAAATGATAATTTTTTTTTTCCATTAAGCTTCTGGACATTTTTTACATGATTAACTTCTGGGGAAAGGAAGGCGAGATACTCATAATAAATCAATTTCTTTTATAAGCTTATTTACACAGAATATTTACTCATTATGGTGTCGATGCTTTCAGGCTAATTTCACACAGTGGTTAATGCAAGAAGAATTAGTGCAGGCAAAAGTAGTTCAAGAAGAATGGTTTTGAATTTCTTTTACATTTATTCCAGCATTTACAGTTGTTTGATATTGAGTCGACACTTCTTGGTTTCTAGTTATGGTTTCTCTTATGTTTTCTCGTACTTAGAATTTCCTTTAACATTGATATTATATGATTTCCTTTTATTTCCCGCATGATTTTAATTATTTGTATTTGTGTTTCTCGAATTCTCTTTTAGTGCAGGATTTCATTTATTTCTGAGATTAATGCGCAAGATAGACTAGAATTTGTTTTACAAGTTGCCAGGGGCACTCTCTATCATTTCCAGTGCTGCGTCTCAAAGTTCACGAACTATCCGGATTGGAAATTAAATGCTCGTACATTTATAGACCCTATAATTCACCCCAAAATTTTGGCGTCATTGAAAAGGAGAGGCTTAGGGGATTGGCCATGGTGACCTGTTGCATTTTTTTTTTCCTTCACCTAGTTTGTCTTGCAAATTTATGTCCGTTGATTTTATTTCTTTCATGCATTGTCGCTTTAAGGCTTCTCATTTTATTGAATATTGTAAGAACCCCCCACCCTACACATATATATACACACTATTCATGTGCTAAAAAATGTACAAGTGGGCTTGTTAAAAACAGGAAAATGGTATTTTCAGGAATCATTCAATGAGTTTTTATGCTACTACAGAGACATAAAACTCATCTAGTGAGGAATTAACAAGTGATGAATTTAAAATTTTTCTTGAACATAAAAATGATATTATTAAATATTTGATTTTGAAATTGGATGATTTTCAGGAAGAGTGGAAGTAGGATGAAAGCCCATCTCTTATCTTTTGCGCCAACTTTAGAAAGAAACACTTCCTTGGAAAGTGTCCACTTAGTAGCCTGAAAATTTGAAAAATTTGTGAAGAGGGTCATCCAAAAAAACATTTCCCATCGCTACCAAGATTACTATAGGCACTCATGGAATCAAGTAAGGAATCGAATTAACTACCAGGTATAATTGAAAACCCATTATCATTTGATACTTGGAATAATGCTTGTTTTCCTGAGCAGTTTCCCAACATGTTTATAATCCTGCAGTTTCATGGCAAAATTTTAATCCTCCTCCAATAGAATATCCTACTTCATGGCCATTGTGGCCCTCTCATTGGCTCTCATCCTCGAGCTAGATATCTAAATGGCCTCAAGAGTCATTTGTATCCTTATCTCTAGGGAAATATCCAATGCAAATTCAATCATATGAGCACCAACAACATCCACGATTTCTTTCCAATGCACCATTAAGTTATCCTCCTCCACGGTCCAAGCCGCATGTGCAACGTTACCCCAGCCTTAGTCCATACCCTGACCCTAGTCCATACCTTGATCCATACCATAGTCCCTGTCCAAACCCTAATCCATACTCTAAACCTAGTCCATACCCTAATCCAAACCCTACCCTTTTTCCCTCTAGTCCATACACTATTCCTTATCCTTACCCATACCCTATCCCTCATTCAAACCCTAGCCCTAATCCTAGTCCAAAACCTAACCCAAATACTCAACCTAGTCTAAAACCTAGCCCAAACCATATCATAAACCCTAATCTAAACCATTAGGTTACACAAAAATTTGAACCACCTATTCTTCCCATTGATTCCCCTATTGAAGAAAATGCTACATCTTTTGTGTTGGGAAAGGAAATGAATTTGG